>OX388318.1:1595913-1962913 GCA_947579605.1 Athripsodes cinereus
ACAGCTTGTTCCTCACGCATGGCAGTTTGTTCCCCACGCATTGCAGTTTGTTCCCCACGAATGGCAGTAATCTCATCGCGTAGTGATTCAAATCTGGCGTCTGGTTGAGGGCAATCTGTAATTAAAAAAAAGTACTAGAGTTATTACTGTTATTATAAACCATACCATCACGGCATTTTCCACAAGTGGGGTAGCCAGTGGATAAACTGCGTGTAATTTACATACAGTTTGTCCTCTACGTGCCATTTAAAATTGAGATATTCAGGATGGGTGGCAAACCTCGTCGCTGAATTGGATATGAAACACCTGCCTTTTATGGGACACTCAAAATCTTACAGAAAAGAGTGGGAGATCTATTCTTTACCGGGTACTTCCAGGGATATTATTATTAAATATTTATAAATATATATATATTTTAATTTATATTTATATATAAATTTATAAATAAATAAATATTAAAACTTAGTGTGAAAGATGTATAAGGTTTATAAGAAAAAACCCAGATACATCTTTTAAAAAAAATAAAAAAATTTTAACTTTCAATATTCTGATTTTTGAAATTTCAAATTTCAAACAAATTTCATTTTGTTTATTAACTGACAATATGGAACATGATTGAACTTACCTTTTGCTGTCCTCTTTCAAACTTTCACTAATAAAAAATAAAACGGGAACTCCACGATAAAACTCTCTGCACATCACTACTTGTTGACACACTGATAAATGGCGGCCAACTCTGTAACTTTGTAGTTGCGAATACCACCAAGAGGTGGAAAATTAGTTATATTCCACTTTGTTAACATTTTTCCGAGCGCCATTGTTTTCATATTAGATTGTAATGCCAAATTAAATTTGCAGGTTATGTTTATCATTTCTTTGTTTATATAAATGATTAAAATAACAAATATATGGTTCTTATAGATCAACATCACTTTTTCTGATAATATTTTACACATAAAATGTAATTTGGATAACTTCTCAAAACACATAATAATAGTTATTTCACTTTTATTTTGATGTTTTTCAATATTTTGAAGGCCCATTGATATTGTTCGATGTAGAACTATCGTGAATTACGATAATAACTTCCTCGCACTATATTTTAGATGTATAGACGCACGAAATACCGATTATCGCGTGTTAATTTTTTCTCATAAATATATTTTTCGCCATTATTATACTACGAAACTAATTAATTCAATTAAAAATGGACATGTAGAAATGTCATACAATAATTTTGTACTATAACATGAAGTTAGCCGCTATATTTTGTTTGCTTAACCATTAAGTAATTCTTACGTAAATTAAGTAATATTAACGTTGAATCGACGTCATATTGTGATATAAGTCAATATTAGGTCGAAATTTGGTAGAGATCAAGTCTATGTTACGTAAATAAGAAGTTATAATTTACGTGCCGTGGCACGTGCTAAAATTCCCCATATAGGTCGAATTTAGGTCGAATTCACGTAAAATCAACCAATTTAGGTTAAGTGACTGTATTTTGATGACCTAATATAGGTGAATATTACCAGTTGTCAACTTAAAATGTTTGCTGGGAAGTTGCTGCATCTACTCCTCAACCTTGTAAATTCCTCATAATATCTGTCTTCCCTGGTTTCCTTGTATTTTTTGTGTGCAATCTTTTTTTCAGTGATAATTCTTTTTAACTCTGATGAAAACCATCTAGGATATGAATCAACTTCATACTTTTCATATGGTACAAACAGATGTATTGTCTCATAAAGAATACCATAAAATGCAGCAACAATAAACTCGATATTGTCATTTTGAAGAAAAGTCCAGTCGCACTGAAAAAGATGTTTTACTGCTTCGCTATAGTTCCCCCTCTGGTAGTTATATGAGTAAGTTGGACTCTTCTGTGGTTCTTTTGTTTTGAAAAACATTTTAGCAAACAACGGTGGGTGGTATGCATCCGCGGGCAACAACTCTTCATCTGCACGTTCCACACATATCTCTCTGTAGTTTGACAAAACCAAATCTAGTAAGCGGTTTCGTTGATTGTAAATGAAATTATGCTGAGACATACCCAGGAAATAAACAGTTTCCAGTATCTCCTGTGCTCCTTCATGACTATCCTCATTTAAATGTGGTACGTCCGTACCAGGAGACCAAACGATTCCAGGTAAATTGAAGTCACCAAAAAGGCAAAATTTAGCTTGAGGATACCTGGAATATAAATCTTCCAATCCTTCGCAATAAGATTTGTATGTGTTGACTGGTGAAGATGGAGGTATGTATACATTTCCAATAATTATTTTTTCTGAGTTTATCTTGACCAATACGTAGACCTGCTCAATGCAACCGTTTTTCACTTTTATACGTGATGATGGAATATTTCTTTTTACAGCTATTAGCACGCCCCCACCTCTACTTTTTTGACTTGTAAGCGAACTACGATCCTTTCGATATATATTGTATGAGCCAAAACCTAGCTCAGAACTACTTATGGAATTATCTAGCCATGTTTCTGTGAGCGCATACGCAGAATGATTTAGCAAAGGTATATTCTGACGTAAGGCAGAGAGTTTGGTGCGAGATCCTCGAATATTTTGGTAGTATATGTCAATGTTGCTTATAAGTTTTTTTTTCCAGTTATTATTATTTTAGGTGATCCATTTATAAATCTTATCGCAATATTCTCCTCGCCCTTCTTCTTTCTATCCTCCAGTTCCTCCCAAAGAGTTTTAAGATGAGACCTCTGAGTTAATGTAAGATCTTGTTTGATTTTTATTTGTTTTGGAAGTTTAAATTTATTATAAAATAAATTTCTAGCATCTTCACTATTTTTAAATGTGGCTTTGACAGGTCTGACTTTGTCCTTGTGCTTCGAACCAAGACGCTGAACTTTGACAATAGGTATTTCGCTTAGACATTCCACATCATGTATCAACTTTGTAGTTTGATCAGTATCTTTAGCTCTTTGGTCTTGAACTGTCAGATCACAGTCTACCTCTGGTATATTAAAAAGTATTACATTCTTAGACCGTTCGTTTCGTTCAGCTAGTTCAGCCAATGTTTCGCACATCTGTAGCGTCTTATTAGCAGTTGATCCACTCTCAAGAGATGCCACACGTTCTTTCAAATGTTTTATTTCGGCGTCTTGGCTAGCTATTTTTGCTGTGGCGACGCTCATCGCTGCCATGAAGTCTATGGAAATAGGATTTATCTTTGAAATCAGGTCTCTTGTGATTTTGTTGTTATCAGTTATCAGTTGTGATAATGCCATTGCAGCGTTCTTTGCCATATTTATTATGTCATGCGTATTTTATTAAATTATGCGTATTTTATTAAATTATATACTCTCACTAAGTATGTCTATATTATCCCGAGAGGGGTAGATGAACTAATCGGATAACTTCATTATATAGTAGACTTGGACATAGCTATATATATAATGAGTTACAATCCATTGGATTGGTCTGCAACGAGTTTTGACTTATTTCTCCACTCCTCCCTATTCTCAGCTAGTCTCTTCAACTCCATATATGAGCCACAGCTCATGTCCCTCTTCAGTTTGTCCATATAGGCGTCTCTCGGTCGACCTCTGCCATTTGTGCCTTCGGTCCTGCCCTCTGCGATTGCGATGAGCAGTCCTGGGTGCCTGATGTTGTGGCCAATCCAATTAGCTCGTTGTTGGCAGATTCTTTTGAGGAGTTGCCTTTTTTCGCCAACCCTGGTTAACACTTCTTCGTTTTCGACGTGTTCCGACCAATGAATCTTCAGCATGCGTCTATAGCACCACATTTCAAATGCCGCTAACCGTCCGCTTTCCCTCTTGCTGATGGTCCACGTCTCGCACCCATATAACAAAATGCTCCACACAAAGGCTTTAGTGATAGCTATATGATTGCGCATATTTATGTATGTATGTGGTTTGGACTGAATGGTTGTTTTGACTGCCTATATTATTTTATAATTTGTAATATTTAACATTAATTTCTAAAGTTTGTTTTATTTTTTTCATTTGCTGTGATTTTTGAACTGTTTTCTTCTTGTATATGAATGTTAAATTGTATGGAGGGTAGAGTAATGACATGTTTTGATGTAAATTGTATTAGTTAGGATTTTATTTTGTATTTAAAAAAGGCAATAGCCGTTTATAGTTTATTAAATAAAATAAATAAATAAATTATCATATGGAATAGAATGTCTGCCGATCTGAAGTACCAGATAGACATCACTCTAGATCAGTGGTTCCCAAAGTTGACTGGGCTCCGACCCATCTAGGAAAAATTTCCAATCTTGGGGCCCACGTATTAGCTGTCCTAGAGAAAAGAGGTCATAAATATTGTTAATGCTCAGATTTTCTAGAAGCGAGTCACGGAACTACTTAATGCTCAGGCCCCACTCAATATTCGCTCGCGACTCAACGGTGGGTCGCGACCTATGGTTTGGGAAACACTGCTCTAGATGATTAAATAATGAGTTTTTGACTTTGTATTTAAAATTATCACTTTTACGAGATTTGAGATATAAATTATCTCGTGATAGGTCTGCGACGGTTCTTGAGCGCCCGTTTAATTGCGTGGAGAATTCTGGAATTCTAGAACCTTATTCTGGAAGGCAGACTATTCTAAGAACGAGCATCATGATCAGAAAATGAGATCGTTTAGAAGTTTGAGCTGTGAACTGGTATCGCCAGAAGACGCTCGCTATTGGATCGTAAGGGTAAGCAGTGAAAGGACAGATACTCAAACATTTCCTTAAGATAATATAAAAGTGAAGACGAAAAGTATAAATAAACATTTACAGACAAGTGCTAAGATATGGAGATGTTGTGTTTGACGCACTGTAAGCTTTTATTATCCTTAGATATTAATTCATTCCCTTCCTCCACATTAATTCCATTTGTCGTGCGTTTACGCCGGCTTTCCCTTTCTCAAGATCCAGATCTCCTTGATAATCTGAACTATGTGGTCGAGCCATGTAATTTTCGGTTGTCCGCAATTTTTTATACCTCGAATTTCAAGTAAATAAAATTTATTCGCCAATCATTAGCTCCGTAAAAGTAACACATTTTTTAAATTAATAATATAAATATACCTACTAGATAACTAGATAATAGGTATTATTATGTAATACATACATTTACGTGTTTAAATTGAAATATTTATAAGTATTTGTATACAATGTACCTACTATTATTATTTGTATAAATGTGTTGTTTTAACGTAAGCGTTGAAAAGTTCACGAATATTGTAACCTTTTACACAACAAGTCAATTAATACAACAACGTAAATAATATAGTTTGTATATTGTATGTGAGTAGCGAACAACATGGTGGTACAATACGAAATAGGCATGTGTACGGAATAATACTTTTGGATGTGTCACATGACGCATTATATCGATACTACTACTACTATACTACTATACCATCACGGAATATCCCACAAGAAGGGTAGCCAGCAGACCAGCTGCATGTAATAAACGTGCAAGCTGTCCTCTCCGTGCCAATATAAAATCAAGACATTCAGGATGGGTGGCAAACCTCATCGCTAGCTCTGTGAAATACTGGAATTATCTTTTCTGTTAGTTTCCTAGTGTACCTACCGTAATAGAAAGTATAATATCGTGAAATACCTACATTTATATTTTTATTTCATTTATTTATTTTTACTTACATTGATTGCAAGCAAAATTACATTTACCTATATCATTTTTTTTGTGTGTGGTGTCTGTTTTTTTTTCGAATCTTCTATAATAATGCTGGTTTACTAATCGTAATTGGTTTGGCTGTGTATTTTTATTTAATATGTTATAACTGTATGTTTGTATGAGGAAAACAATATACAGAAAATGGGTTTATCACGAAGGCGCGATTTCTTTCTACTAACCCGATTTAAAAAACCAACTCGTAAAACTTTTACAAAAAATCTTTCAGGAAGGAAAGGGGGAGGTACAAAGGAGAAGAATATGCGGATGCGAGAGGAGTGTTGTGGATAGAATGAAGATAAATAAGTTGCAATGGTTTGAAAATGCGGAGCAAATGCATAATGAAAGGATGATTAGAAGATATATCTATCTGAACGAGGAGATCTGAAAAAGAAATAGAAATACGTGACTTGATCTAGTAGACAATGACAGCCGTGTGTGAGCAAGACAAATCGGCGTGCGTGAATGAGAAATTGTATGAATGTAGTAGAAGCGAAAGAAAATAAAGATTGATAACTTCCAAGACAAATGACTGTCTGTCTTGAGAATAAATTACATAGTAGAATAAAACACTTGTTTTGTTAATTTCGTTAGCGAAAGATGTAGGAATAGAGGTATATGGCGTCCCGTCTTCTCTGCCTTCTCCATTTGGGATACGGCGTGAGGGTATTGTAGATAGTAGGGAACTATATGACATGGTAGGCCCCACTGTTGTCAAATGTGATATTTCATAGAAAAAGTAATATTCACAAAATTGTTGCCATATGTTGAATTATTTTTTGGTCACCACGTCAAATTATTTTTGGGCACCAAGTTTTTCGACACCGGCAACACTTTTTCCCGTTATTTTTTGTTGTTGTTGTTTTTGTGGTTTAGCAAGCACTAAAATAAAATAAAACCAGCAAAATAAAATCTAAATCGAATACAAATTTCCTAAAGTTCTATTCCAGGTAGATTTTATTTTTACCTAAAATCTACCTACTTGGAATACTAATTTCCTAAAGTTTATATTCGATTTAGATTTTATTTTTGCCCATTTTATTTTTGCAAATAAAAAGAGAAAGAAAATATTTCGCCAAAAAATCTAAATAAAATTATTGTAGCAACAATTTTCCTCCATACAAAACTGTATTTGACAGATATCTGACGTTGGGGCCTACCATCTCAATGAGTTCCGATAGTAGTAGCAATATTGTTTCTGTTTCATATGTATAATGCAAAACTACCCGTTTCACAAGTATTAAAAAAATAACAAAAGAAAATATTGACATGCAGAATATACAAACAGATACTTATAATTTTATAAATTGTATTTTTTATAAAGCTATCTACAAATAGTAAAATTGATGATTTTATATCAGAGTTCCTTGCACCAGGGCCCTTGTTTGTTTGTTCGTTTTTATAGCCACAAAGGTGACATCTGTCGATAGGTGAAAGAACTAACTGGCAGCATTTTAATAATAACAACTTACTGAAACAATGACTTGCCGCATTATAGCGAAATAATAATACATATTCTATCTAATAAAAATATTAACCTGTTTGTATATATGCCAGAGGGAATGGATGAAAATCTAGATTTGATCAAATCCCTAAAAGAAATTATCAATGGGTAATTTTGGTATGTAGGAATTTAAACACTAAACTTTTTAAAATCTTGATGTTACTGACCGAATGTTGAAATATCTTTATTTCTCGGATATTTCAGGAGTCCAAGGACTCCTATTTATCCGTTTAGGTGAAGATTTTTTTTTTAATATTTGGACTCTCTCTATTCTAATACAACTATGCCAGTGTTGGCATCTACGATCCTACCACGTCAGTGGGCGGGGGACCCGGCTGACGCAGCAGATCCCATCTTGAGACCCACACATCTACGAATGTCTTAAAGCGTGAAGCGTTTGTGGCATTTAGAAACACTTCCCCAAACCAGATGGGTCGGGGAGTGTCAACAGTCATACCCAGAATCATTTCCTCTCTTGCATCCATCATCAAAGGACATTCCCAAAGGATATGTTCCGCATATTGAGCTCCTGTCCCACATGTGCACCATGGATTATCGGTCAATGCTAGCTCAAAAAGTTTACCTCTTAACTGCCCATGTCCAGTGATAAGCTGTACGGAAAAATGGTCAAGGGACAAGTAGTTCATTCTCAGTCTTTCACGGACATCTGGAAAGAACTTGTAGACAAGTCTACCCGTTCCTCCAGTGGTCCATCTGTCTTGCCAAACACTCATTGTTCTCTCACGAATCCTGCCGATTGCCCTAGATTGCCCTATTGTTACTGACCGAAGGTACTTGTTGGAAGTCCATTTCAAGATAAATTGAAAAAAAAACACAGTATGTAGATAACTTCTAAAATGACTTTTATTAACTTCGCGTACTAGTATTAGGAGACTCTCGACTCCATCATCAGGCGATTAGTAAAAATCTTTTTACCTCTTCGTGCTAATATAAAAAGAAGACATTCAGGAAAAGTGGCATGCCTCGTCGCTGAATTCAAGACGTTAATTGTCTTATATTTGAAGTTTTGCGAACACCTGCCATTTATAAGACAATTAACAAACTCGTGATTCTTCATTTTCTTTTATAGGATTTTATAGGAAGGTGGTTTGGAGATGTTGAACGAATGAACGATATAAGAACAACAAAGAGGATGTATTTGTCTGTAGAAAGGGTGTGAGGAAGCGCGGGCGTCCGAGAACCACGTGGCTTGATCACGTGAATCAAAATCTCAAGGACGGCAGCGTGTTGAGTAAGAGGAGCCTTCGTGCGTGTATGAGAAACTGTATGAATGTGGAGAAAGCGAAAGAAGTGTGTAAAGATAGATCTGTTTTGTTCTCTCTGCCTGCCCCACTTGGGACACGGCGTGAGGGTATAGTATAGTAGTATAGTAGATTCTTGAAAACTTACAGAAAATAATTGGAGGCTTATCTCGTGAGGTATGGACCCCCATCTTGAATGGCTTATTTTTACTGACACGGAGATAATAACTCGTATATTTACAAAGATATAATATGACAACGTAATGGTATAAATAAATAGACTTTTGCTTCATTGTAATTTTATTATATTTTTATCCAGAGCAACACCGGGTTAAAAACTAATATTAAGTTTTTATAAACAAGTTAAAATAAAAACAACAAGTTAAATTGAAAGATTTTTATATTCACAGAATTTTCTTATTCCGAGAATTTATATATTATTTATATATCTAGTTATTGTTGCAATGAGAATTTTGTTCATAACAATATCTTTTATAATATTTGTAAACTTTTATTTAAGCTCGTAGCCTCTATGATAAAAATCATTTTCTGGAAAGTAATTGAAATGAAAAAATAAAAAAAAAATATGGTTTTATAATATATGGAAGAAAACAAACACAATTGGTTTTAGTTTACTTAGTATTTTTATTGAGTAGCGGCCTGGTTTCGACTTATCAAGTCATTGTCAAACTAGGTAGGTACCTTCCTTTTGCAGGATACTCAAAAAATACAGAATGGAGTGAGAGATATTCTTAAAAATTCTAGAAAATCCATTATATAATAAATATTTATATATAATAAATATTTTCGAGATCAACAAACGCGCAGTTGAGCACATTGAACAGGAGAGCATGCATGAGGAATCGTATGACAGTGACGGAAGCGAAAGTTGTATGCAAGGATAGAAGAAAGTGGCGCTCGATCCTTTCTGCCTACCCCGCCAGGGAAGCGGCGTGATGGTATGTTTGTATGAATGTAATAAATATTTAATATTTGATAAGACGGTTGGCGGCATTTGAGATGTGGTGCTACAGACGCATGCTGAAGATCCATTGGTCGAAAACGAAGAGGTGTTAACCAGGGTAGATGAAAGAAGGCAACTCCAACAACGAGCTAACTGGATTGGCCACAACATCAGACACCCAGGAATGCTTATTACCATCGTAGAGGGTAGGACCGAAGACAGAAATGGTAGAGGCCGACCAAGAGACTTTTCGAAACTTTCGACTTGTTTAATATTATGGTACTGGAAAGTCGAATTATGAATATTGGTGTCTGTTCAGTGTTGTAAATTCATTTTTTCGTATGTATATTGCTTTATTTAATTTTTTCTCTCTCTCTCTGGTTTCAATCCTGGGATTGGTTTGCAGCAATTATCTCTTTAATTCTTCTCCTCCACTCCTCCCTGTCTTGTGCGGTTCTTTTGAATTCTGCATATGATGAGCAGCGCATGTCCACCAACAGATCCTCCAGGTAATCTCGGCGTGGGCGTCCCCTAGAGTTTGTCCCCTCGGTCATACCCTCCATTACAGCATGCAAAAGGCCTTCTTGTCGTATTACATGGCCGATCCACCTTGCACGCCTTTCTGACAAGATCTTGAGCAGGTGCCTTCCTCCTTCGATTCTTTGAAGAACTTCTTCGTTTGTGATGTGGTCTCTCCAGGAAATTCCTAATAGTCTTCTATAGGTCCACATCTCAAACGCCTCTAGTCTTCGTTTATCTCTTTCAGATAGGCACCATGTCTCGCAGCCGTACATCAGGATACTCCATACATAGGTCTTGATGAGGAGTATTCTCAATCTTAGGTCTATATTGTTAATTTGTTATATGAATGATAATGTGCAAGAAGAATAAAATAAATAAAATAAATAAATAAATACTACAGTACTTGCAAATACATAATATATTAGAATGATGTAATAATTACGATAAACCATCCAATAATATAGATATATTGCCCCATATACATATTATTGTTTGACTAGTGTACTTCTCACCGGCTTCTTTTGGGAAGTAAACATGAAATGGAAAAAATAAATTCTCATAGATAACAAACATGCTTCTCCGAGAAATGGCAGTTATCGGGGAAATTATTAAATTAATAACTATGGCAACACCATAATACGAATAATTTTATGTGAGTGTTGTGTAAATAAGTTGCGATGGTTTGGACAATGTGGACCTTATGGATGAGGACAGGATGACGAATAGAATGTGAATTTTTATCTTAAAGAGGATGATACCGAGAATGAGCCCGTGTTTATTTATTTATCAGAGACACAAAGAGAAAGTTGTCAAAATAGACACAAAAAATAATAAATAAAACATACATTGATTTGGCCAAGCCAAATAAGTGTGCGTACAGCATACGTATAATATAACTCAATTTTGCCCAAAATGTCGCTTAGAAGTTTTCGCCTTTCCAGCGTCGATATCAATTTAAAAAAAAAATAATGAGAGAAAAAAAAAACAATCAAATAAAAGTATTATATTATAATCAATACAGGCCCAGTTCAAACTGGACCCACACCAAACAAGCACCTATCACGTCAAACAACAACAAGCAACAACCATCGGAATACTGAAAATCAATCAATCCATTTAACACCAAAAAACTAAAAACGTGTTGTTTCAGAGAAATCGGCGTGCATGTGTATGAGAGACTGTATGAATGTGGGAGATTATTACACTTATAAAAGAAGAAGAAATTGCATTAATTGTTAATCTGTAATTTTCTTTAATTTTTTTATTTTTATATCTACACACAGAGTCTGAGATCAAGGTTACAGGCAGCTGAAATGCGGTTCCTCAGGGGAGTGACTGGGGTGTCATTGAGAGACCGTATAAGCAATACGTATGTTCGTGAGGCTCTCAAGGTGGGACCAGTACTCCTGCATATAGAGAGGTCGCAGTTGCGATGGCTGGGTCACGTGCTCCGTATGCCAGAAAACAAACTACCACTTATTAGATCTTTGGAGTCTGTGGGAGAGGGCAGAAGACCGTTGGGTTGCTCTAGAAGAAGCTGGCAAGGGCAGGTGTCGAACTTGTATTGTTAAAAGGTTTGGTTTGGAGTGGCCAGACGTCCTGGAAGCAGCGGTGGACAGGGATCTCTGGAGGAGGTATCTAGGTGCAATGGACCTCGACCCAACTAGGACAAGGGGAAGAAGATGTATGTATGTATCTACAAACAAACACACATATGCAGAGACGTAGGTACTATATTATTATTGATGTTTGATTAACTACGCGTGTTATTATGAACTTTTTATTATTATGTTAGTATCTACTAACTGGGGATTTTCATAATATCTTCATTATTTTTTTATGATTTTTATATTACTCGTTGTTTTACAGGGAATAATTATTATCTAACACGTCATATCTGATAAGTAGATAAATATTATTCTATATTGAGATAAATTTCACGTATTTTTCCACTTGATTTGGTACGATGTTGTTTAATATATTTTTGATACAATAATATTCATTTTGATATAAACCGATTTCATACAGACTCATCATCATTGCATGCAAGCGACCCATCATTCATACAGACTCATCATCATTGCATGCAAGCGACCCATCATTCATACAGACTCATCATCATTGCATGCAAGCGACCCATCATTCATACAGACTCATCATCATTGCATGCAAGCGACCCATCATTCATACAGACTCATCATCATTGCATGCAAGCGACCCATCATTCATACAGACTCATCATTATTGCATGCAAGAACCCATCATTCATACAGACTCATCATCATTGCATGCAAGCGACCCATCATTCATACAGACTCATCATCATTGCATGCAAGCGACCCATCATTCATACAGACTCATCATCATTGCATGCAAGCGACCCATCATTCATACAGACTCATCATCATTGCATACAAGCGACCCATCATTCATACAGACTCATCATCATTGCATGCAAGCGACCCATCATTCATACAGACTCATCATTATTGCATGCAAGAACCCATCATTCATACAGACTCATCATCATTGCATGCAAGCGACCCATCATTCATACAGACTCATCATCATTGCATGCAAGCGACCCATCATTCATACAGACTCATCATCATTGCATGCAAGCGACCCATCATTCATACAGACTCATCATCATTGCATACAAGCGACCCATCATTCATACAGACTCATCATCATTGCATGCAAGCGACCCATCATTCATACAGACTCATCATCATTGCATGCAAGCGACCCATCATTATTGCATGCAAGCGACCCATCATTCATACAGACTCATCATTATTGCATGCAAGCGACCCATCATTCATACAGACTCATCATCATTGCATGCAAGCGACCAATCATTCATACAGACTCATCATCATTGCATGCAAGCGACCCATCATTCATACAGACTCATCATCATTGCATGCAAGCGACCCATCATTCATACAGACTCATCATCATTGCATGCAAGCGATCCCTGAGCACAGAGTTAACTAAGAGCTATTATAGCTCCGCTTCTAAGTTATTAAGATATTCAATTGCTCGTGGTGACACCCGATGAATCTCCTCTATATCCAAGGCAAATCTACTTAGGGAACAATTCTCCACAATATTAATTTTATTATAATTTAAAATAGTTTTTCAAAATATAAACACAAAAACTCTTGAATTATTTATTAATATGAGTATTACGGTTATGTGTATTATAATTATTTTATTTCATTTTATTTTATTTTATTTAAAGCAGCATACGGCTCAAAGCCATTAATAACATATTTAACCATAAAAAACACATGAATATTATACATAATACATATTCTAACTATCGTAAAAAGTTTAATTTTACAATATAATCCACAGTAACAAAAAAAAAAGGATTTGTGACATCACCTCAAGAATATAATGCAGACACTGGTTTATACAACATGAATACAGTCGATTTCGCTTAATTGGGACAGCCGCTTATTTGGGACAAATCTCAAAGAACAGAAACTAAACCAAGAAACCTATAGTAAATTTATATGTTTAATTGGGACAACATTCCGCTTAATTGGGACAGTAAATTTAAGATCACAGCACATATTGTGTTACACATATTCTCAGGAAAAAATATGTATTAAGAAATCTCATTTTTGCATTGAATTAAATTGTATGTAACTATCCATTTATTATTTTAATTAGGATTTTTTTTCTTAAAGGTTGCTTAATTGGGACAGCCGCTTAATTGGGACAAAATGCCCAAGTCCCGATGTGTCCCAATTAAGCGGAATCGACTGTATTGTCATGTTGGACAATATTAATGTTTACATCAGTCGAGAACTCCAACAAATCTTATAACTCTTATAGAATGGTAAGTTAATTGGGAATAATAAGTAGGTATTTGAGGTATAATTATAAATCTTATAAATAAAAATTGATTGACCATGTATGTCACCCCATAACTTGAGAACGGCTGAACCGAATTGGCTGATTCTTATTTTGTTATGTTCGTAATTATCAGGAGACGGTTTGCATGAAAGAAAACTTTTGGAAAATCCAACGGAAAAGTCGCAAATTCGGATTGTATTTTTGTATGAAAGTGATGTTTGGTATGACAGTTCCGTTGTCACGTGTTGCCATAACGAAAAATTTTATGAAATTCACCCTGGCGACGCCGGGTAGGTACATCTAGTTATAAATAATAAAATATTTACAAATCACTCGAATCGGGTGGATTGCCGTAACCAATTAATATTAAAATATTTATGAGAGCCTTTAATTTATTAAAAAGTTCGTATGTACCTATGTAGTACATTAATGAGGGCAGTATTTACGTTACGTTACATATTAAAATAATATAATGAATAATAAACATGTCGCTTGTAGTACGTAAGCAATGCAATGTTGATTTATATTTGTGTGTATTATTGTTGTCTGTAATAAATATACGAGAATATTTTGTTTTTCGGTCATTTAAAAAAATTATCGATAAAAATTTGCACTTTAAGATTTCCATATAGGTACTACGTGCAGTGGCGTAGCTAGGGTCATCTGCGCCCGGTCACATGGCACAAAGTCTGCGCCCCTTCTCGGAGCCCCCAAATTTTTTTTGAAATTTTACGATTTATATGGTTCATTTTCTGATTCAGACATGATAGGAAACGGTTTAAAAAAAAAAAAAATTGAAAAGTGGCAATTTTAAAAACCCTATTTTTTTAAAAAAAATATACCAAAATTCTATTATGGGATCTCAATGGGATCAGGAGATACAGGGCTTCAGAAATGCATGCATCTTGAAATTACATGTACGATGCATGCATTTCGGAAGCCCTGTATTTCCTGATCCCATTGAGATCCCATGATAAAATTTTGCTATATGTATAAAGACATCATAAACTATTTTTGAGAATTTTAAAATGGCCACTTATTAATTTTTTTTTTTAATTTTAACCCCTATCTTGCGGCATATCATAGTAAAGTCCCATTCAACAGCTTTAAAATAAGACCACTCCCAGGTTTATATCATCATTATTTACCAGCTTATACGCATCCAAAGGTGTCAAAACACGCAATATCGCGATGCATGCATTTCTGAAGCTCTGTATCTCCTGATCCCATTGAGATCCCATAACAAAATTTTGATATATAGGTATATAAAACATTACAAACTATTTTTGTAAATTTTTTGGAATTTTTAAAATTGCCACTTTTTAAAAAATTTTTTTTTTAAATTTAATACTATTAAAAAAAAAAAACCAATACTCCTATCCTGTAGCACATCATATTAAAGCCCCATTCAACAGCTTTAGAACGAGACCTCTCCCAGGTTTTTATCATCACTGGTTGCCAATCTATAGGTATCCAAAGGTGCCAAGACATGATTTTTTTTCATAAAAATTGAGATTTTTAAAAATTAATAACTAGTCTATGATATATTGCTGCATAAAAAAATCATGAAAATCTGAGACATCAAATCTGAAAATCACGCAAAATTGTGTTGAATTGACACGGAATGACCCTTTCCCAAAAATATTATAACCTTTCACCCAATACCTAACAACCTAATCGGTCCAAAACTTCATGCGGCTGATTTGGGCCCAAATCAGAGGTTTTTAATACTTTTTCCATGTAGGTACCTACCATTTTTTAAATAATTAAAATGAATTCATTAACACTGTATAATTTCCAAATTAAATTTATTCACCTCAAACGTTTTCAAATTTAATTTGGAAATTATACAGTGTTTTTGAATTCATTTTAATTATAATGAATTTCCAAAGTGTTAACACAAAAACATTTGATTTATTTTTTAAATAGGTGTCAAACTTCAAGTTTTTTCATTGGTGAGAGGTTTTTACTACTTTTATTTACGTAAAAGCCTGCTGTATTTTTTCAATAACTCATGTATTTGTCGGTTATCTGTTTATTTCAACCCGAGCGATGCCAGGTTACAAAAACTAGTAACTAATAAGTGAACAATGAACTTTACTTAAAATTGAAAAACATCAATTTTCCTTTGTTCCTTTTAAAAACCAGTCTTTTAAGTATATTATTGTTACACATTACCATATCCATATTGTAAAAATGAACAATAAAAATTGTATTACCAATTGTATCTGTCTCAAAATACACCATAATTCTCCAAAATTCTCCACTTCGAGAAATTTACCGAGTTTTCCAATGGTGTTTTTTTTTGCAAGTAAAATAAAATATAATTAGCGAAAAATTTGCTAGATTTAAAATATTATTTAAAACAACAACTTACTTGCTACATTTCTATCTAATGACAAATTAATCTCTTTTCAACTAATGTGAAGTAGGTATTATACTATTTTCTTTGCACTCAAGAAAAATCCTATATTCGACTCGAAATTGTCCAACCTGTATAATTGTTAAAACCAGATGCCATTTTCAGTTATGAAGAATAATATTTGAACCCGAAATGAGCTTTGTTAAAAGAAAAACGCCATCAGCAATCCTGTATTGTGGATGTGTAATTTTGTCAATGAGTAGAATGGCACCCCTTAATGCTCAATGGGGGCGCCAAAATCGTGTTTGCCAACTGGTTTGTAATGAAGATATTTGTGGGGCTCCAAAATTCAATCTTGCAAACGTATTTGGGATACATTTATTTTCAACAAAATAAAATTTAAAAAATAGTTTAAACACTCATTTTGGCGCCCCCTAATGCGGCGCCCGGGGACATATGTCCTCCCCTGCCCCCCCTAGCTACGCCACTGACTACGTGTGTCTTCACCCTGAGCCGTTTGCACTTGAAGATTTCCATATACGTACTACGGGCAGTAGCGGCTCGTGGGAATGGGTGTGGGGGTGCGCGTAATAGGTAAACTAAAATACCAGAAGCCGTCCCGTGTGACCATACATATTTTTAGCTATCAAATGATGAATTTCATTCAATCGTTTCTATTTTTTTATGACATTAGGATCAGACCTTTAGGAAATATTAGGAATATCATAAAACATACACGCGAGATTAAAAAGATAACATTAATTAACAATAGATTATATTGCTAGAAAACTTCCCATTCCCATTGTACATTAATTAAAAAAATATGTGATACAAGTAAAAAATAATAGCTATAGTTTCCTACCTTATCACTTATAGAGAAGATCGATCCTCCTATATTTACTATTATATACCTATTCACACACAATATTGTCAGTTTAACACAAGAGCAAAAAATATTGCACAAAGTTCAACAAGCCAGCTAAAAAAATATTCTTTAATTTAAATATCCTCATATAAACAACTAAACTATTTACATATTAATAAATTGTATTATCACTGCTTTGTTAACACTATGTTGAAAATAATTAGCCTGAATAGGTATATTAAACTTGTGTATAATTAAATATGCTATCAAAATAGTGCAATATAAACAGCCGTAAATACCAACGACACAATGTAAAAATCGGAACTAAAAGTGAAATATTATTTTGCACTTCACTCAAAATATGCGAGATGCATAATAATAATAATTAAACACTTCCGATCTATAACGAAGATGAATTATCGACAGACTTCGGTTGAAGGTTCAGGGTCACACTACTACTTAGACATACCTCTATAGTGTACGTGTACGAGTTGAACGATTTTGTAAGCAGTGCGGCGCACAAATCTCCCCATACAAACTATATGGGATGGACAAATTTGACGGTTTTCGCTTGCATCTCTCATTCGTATAGAAAATATCCTATTTGGGTAGTGCGATATCTGGGTCGCACATCGATCGTAAAAAGTATGGCGTACCGTTTTGATGTCAGTGCGTTTGCTAAATTAAGGCGCTGATTGGTTATTAGCATTTTTGTAAATACTTTCAGAAGCATTAGAAGATAAAATTATATTTTATTTGTGATTTTTAGCCAGAATTGTCGGGGGTGCGCTTGATCAGTTGAACCAATGAAGTGGCCGCCAATGACTACGGGTGTCTTTATAAAGCACTTAAGCCTGCCTGAGCCGATTCGCAGGCGTCGAGATATGTACCAAATACTCTTTCTCTATTTCAGATTAAATCATACGTATTATGATACATAATTAGAATGTATTAGAATGTGATTTCGTTAGCCTGTTGATGAGAGTGGAAGCTCTAGAAAACCGCTTCGCGATCAATAAAGCAGGCCTTAATATAAGTTTATATTTTTAATTATAGATAAGAGGCTTACAGTCCCAATCGACGTTAAGTCCAATTTATATCAAATTTCAACTAAACATTGATTCGTATAAATAATCTATTTTCCGCCTACTCGACCCAATATGTGTGTTCCATTCTCCACTAAATATACAAGTAAATCGCTGTCAAAAAAATAGTTTTATTTCCAACAACGTTAAGACCGTCTTACATTTTGTTTCAAACAACCATAAGTCCGCAGACAGCCAATCACAGCTCTAGATTTATCCAAATTCAATACGGCGACCTTAGTGTAATCTATGCGTGCAGTATTCCAAAGACCGTTAAATTCCTTATGAACGTTTCAAACTCCGTTAAGTCCAAAAATGATTAGATATTTACGAGTATGAGGTGAATCTGTAGTATTTTTAATTATTCTTTTGCATTTTTATTCTCTGGATAAACATGTTTAGAACTGAGCATACTTCCAACAACTACTTGCCTCATATATCAGTAGACATCAAATATATGGGCCTACCAGAAAATCAAGTAAAATGGACTTAGAACTATACGCCGATTAGAACTAGGTATACATAGGTACGCCTCATAAAAATTGTTAATTTTTACTATACTATACTATACTATACCCTCACGCCATGTCCCAGGAGGGGTAGGCAGAGAGAACGGAACGCCATATAGATCTATCCTTACATACTTCTTTCGCTTCCTCTACATTCATCCAGTTTCTCATACATGCACGCCGATTTCTCTTACTCAGCACGCGTCCGCCCTTAAGAATTTGGTCCACGTGATCAAGCCACGTGGTTCTTGGACGTCCGCGTTTCCTCACACCCCTTCTTTCAGATAAATACATCCTCTTCGTCATCCTTTCATCTTGCATTCGCTCAACATGTCCAAACCATCTCAACTTGTTTACACGCATTCTGTCCACAACACTCCTCTCACATCTGTTAATTTTTACTTTTTATTATTCCCAAAAGTGGATTATTGAAACAAAATTACCTTGTTTTACACATAATATAAGTAAATACCTAAGTTTGGGACTAGTTTGATCTGTGTTTATTGTCTATACATGTTATTTTATATTATAGAAATGTAGTTCCAAACAATTCAATATCTAGTGGAGGGGCGTCCAGGAAGAAAGTACGATGGAGACTGGATGGACATCCATAGATCAACCCCATAGGTGGTGCAGTGGCTTTCTGGACAAGAACCAAGAATTTGATTTGGAATGATAATTAATACAAGCCGAAGCCATATAAAAATTATGTAATTAGTAAGTAATGGCTTATTCACCCGTAATGAATTCAAGGTTTTATCTTTACCGTTTGATTTTTATTTGATAATTTTGAGGGACGTAAAAAAATATTCTTTCTCTTGTAATCACGTTTTTTTTACCAGCTTCCTCATTTCCTAAGCTGATTTACAGTTAGTAAAAAATAATATATTTAATTTGTATAACACTAATTATATTGTTAATTAGAAATGCCTTATACTTTTTACCTTGAGGATCAAAGCTTTTTCTCCATTTTTATCGAGGTTCAAACATTTTTTATATTCCATAATTTTTTACTAGTTTTATAACTCATGGATATTAACTTTAATTTCCTCTTTTTAAATATAGTTTTATTAAAGTTTTTTTTTAACATAAAAAAAGATAATTACTCCTTCCATTCTTTACTGTTCGTTCAACGACTCTCTTTTACAAGTTCAATTTACATCGGTTTTTTATAAGTTCTTAGCAAATGATTAACATAAGTAAGTTTTTAGTATTCTATCTAGTAACTTTTGTAAGGTCAAAGGCATTTTGTAGCAAACAAAATAAAATATTATAATTGTTCTTTCTCTTAGAATCAAATACACTATAAAGAAACTGAGCAATGTTTAATCAAATCAAAAGAAGAACACGCTCTCCGTCTTTTGCTATTGAGCTAATTAATACACCTATTAAAAAATAAACTTGCTACGTGAGATAGTGACCCGGAAGGATCGAGTCTGATCTCATTAATATATTGCCATTACAAATAAGTGATAACTGCCTAGAAGGTCGTACTAAAACTAAACATTTAACCGAAACGGTCGAAAGTTGAGTGAAAGAAATCGACACACGTGTATGAGAAATTGTATTTATGAAGAGAAGGCGAAAGAAGTGTGTAAAGATAGAGCTGTGTGGCGTTCGGTTCTTTCTGCCTACCCCACTTGGGATACATAATTAATCTTCCCTTATTGAAGTAATGACGTCGTTCACAATTTCATACAATATATAAATAAAATACATTAAAATATGCCCAAGTATATATGACTACCTCACTAGCCACAAAGCTGTGTTGTGGCAGAAAAACAATAGAATTATCCTGTCAGACAATAATAAAAATAAATAAAGAAACAAAATTAACATAAACAATTAATCAATGGATTAGTTAGTGCATAAATCAGAAGGTGAATCCGAAAAATGAGTCAGTCATGATCAGCGATAACGTCAGTCGGACCATTCAAGCATGAAACATGAATGATAGGGAGCGAGTCAGCAAATGAGTTGGTGTGTCAGTCAGATGAAATGAGCTTTGTATGTCATGAGTGAGTGAGTCAATGGGTGAGCTCCTAATCGAACCAGTGAAAGAGCCGGATGAGTGCACAAATGGAATATGCCATAAGGATGAACAAATTACTATTATTACTGACAATAAGACGATTCTAACAAGGATCATTACAGTTAAATGTCAATGCGATCCCAGAAGATAAACTTAAACGATATCCAAACGACAACACAACTACAATATAAACCTTCAATTTTTCTTACAAATTCCGCATACGTCACGCAAAAGATATCAATTTCTCCAGCCAGACAGCCAAATAGAATATGTCATAAGGATGAACAAAGGTTATACGAACAAATGGAATCCTATGTACACACCGTGAGGGTATAGATAGATTTATTCCGAGATTATGAGTGTAGGGGGAGTGGGGGCACATTGGTACAAGGGGAGCAATAATACACCATAGGTATCGAGAAAACTGTTTTACCTACGCAGTTCTATCTTGGACTAAAAGTTGGCGTTAATTAAATCATTTGAGTTGACCAAGAAAGGTCAGCCGCCATATTGTCCATTTTTAAGTTATGTGCTGAAGTATGTTTTTGTGTGTCAAAAGTAAAAAACATATCACCGGCGTAAAATTTTGTTATTCATGTCAGTTTTTTTTTCTTTTATCCGTGACAGTATCGCAGACGGTATGTACATCCACTGTAGTTTTTATATAAATAATGATTTTATACTACACCAGCCGTGTGCTTTGTAATTTTAAAGATTTTTGTGAATACTGCAAATGGGGCAGTTTCATACACCTTTGAGTGGGGCACTTTGATACGAATCAAACTACTACAAGGCTGTATCAAAGCGTTTGATTTTTTGTAAACTTTTGCAATTTTATTTCCTCATCTTCTATATAAATGCATGTCAAGTACAATAATAGGTACTTACATGCTATTTTCGAATTTCATACTTTTTTATCTTTTTTATCTTCTAAACTTGTTTTTTATTTTTTTTCCAAATATTTAAATTTTATAGTGTTATTTTCAATGCTGATTTTATTTTAAATTTCTTTAATAAAGCTATATTCTGAGTGTTTTTACAATAAGCAATTATATTTTTATCATACTTCCGAGTCATTATTTTATATATTATAGTGATATGTATCAATGTGCCCCTCTATGTGTATCAATGTACCCCGCTAGTGGGGCACTTTGATGCAAAAGAGTTTTTTTGGAAGAATTGAAATTGCAAGGTAGATTCTACGTGAAAGTTCCGCCAAACATTTAACAGTTAAGTAAATAAAGTACACAACGACCTCCAAAATGGATCTCAATGTTCTCATCTTGAGGGTGTTTTGAGACTCCGAAAAAAAGTGTATCAATCTGCCCCCACCCCCCCTATTTAGTATTCACTTACTGCTTAGCAACAGTTGTGAACATGAATATTACATTAAACTATCGTATATATTCTTAACACTTTTCTTATTAAAAAATTCTTTTACACTTGTAAGTAGGTATACATAACAAAAAAACTTCTTCAATAATTGATAAGGGTCAGACATAATACCAGGAAAAAATAAATATTTTTACATGTTACAATAAAAGATTTTTTATGATAAAAAAAAACGATGGCACAAAGCTTTTGCGAATTGCAAAATATATATTTTTTTTTGGAATTTTTGACAATCCAAAGTTAGACATTTAGTTGTATATTTTTTATTGTTGTTCCTGGGAAATAAAAGTACAAAGAAACAACATTTAATAATAATAATAAAAAAATAATCATAAAAGTGTATTTTACCTACAACGTATACCACAATGAAGTGATCAATAATTATTTGTTTTTCGGGATCGTAAGAGTCGCATTGATTGTATGTATCAACAATTAAATCAAAATTTGCGACTTGTTGAGCTATGGAACTTGACAGTCGATATGTGATTTACGTGTGAAATGATTGTATTCATTTAGGTGTCAATGTTCTTATTACCCTTACTATCATTTCACAACATTTAAAATATATAGAATAATACATTATGTACCAACCTAAAATTATTATAATTATTTATTTTGAAATCGTAAGAGTCGCATTGATTGTATGTATCAACAATTAAATCAAAACTTGCGACTTGACAGTCGATATGTGATACGTGTGAAATGATTGTATTCATTTAGGTTTCAATGTTCTTATTATTACCTTTACTATCATTTCACAACATTTAAAATATATAGAATAATACATTATCTACCAACCTAAAATTTTTATAATAATTTATTTTGAAATCGTAAGAGTCGCATTGATTGTATGTATCAACAATTAAATCAAAATTTGCGACTTGACAGTCGATATGTGATACGTGTGAAATGATTGTATTCATTTAGGTGTCAATGTTCTTATTACCCTTACTATCATTTCACAACATTTAAATATAGAATAATATAATATGTACTAACCTAAAATCAATGTGTAAGGAGAAATCATCGTATTGTAAATGATATGGTCAGTTTCAACAATAGATTATTTTTCAGTAGTATCCGACACGATAATGCAGATGATCATTGTTAGAGCTGCCACACGTAGGTATTCTGTTCTTGAAAGTGTATATTTTTTTTACGGCCTAAGGCTTTTACATGTTAAAACTCTGTATACATACAATAAATGTTTACAGAGTTTTTTTAAAAAAAAGACACAAAACAATTATACTAATACAAATTAGGATTAGAACAACAGTTAACTAGCATAAAAATATAATTCAATAAATTGAAGTATAAAATTGTCAAAACATCTTGGTCAAATTATTAAAAATAAAGAAATCGAAGTGATATAAAAAAATTAATATTAGAGGTCAGTTAATTAAAATCACAACTCAATACAATACCTAATACTTGCGTTGTTAATTTTATAAGTATTGTCGACCGAGGGCACTTGGTGGAAGATCATAATTAATAAAACACTTATATTTAGTATCTACTTCTATTAATCGCGAGCTGACTCTTATCGCTACATATGTACTTATTTCGCTTCTTCTACAAATACAATTTCTCATATACGCACGTTGATTTCCTCTTGTTGTTGACTTACTACACGGCCGTCCTTGAGAATTTGATCCGCGTGATCAAGCCACATAGTTCTCGGGCACCTGCGCTTCCTCACACCCCTTATTTCAGACAGGAATATCCTTTAGGTCGTGACTGACTTTGACATTGTCACATATTATATGTCGACCAACAGCAACCATCCTAATTATTGTCTTCGTTGCTGTTGACAATCAATAGTTGATTATCAAACTGAAACACTAAAAGGCGCCAGAGAACAATACTGTTCCCCTATTTACAGCGTTTTTTTGACCAGTGGTTAATAAATGTTAGACATAATTGTTGTATTCTGCAGGATTTTTCGCATCTGTGTAAGTAAAGGTATTAAAAATATTTCCCCACCTGCACAACCAACAGATTGTGAAGATTTGGAGCCCATTTTATTAAATTTCTGGTTTTTATTATTTTATTTAGTATTTTCCCTAGAAAAAAATAAATATAGAAAATTCATAATAATTTTCCGTCACCAAAAAGATTAAAATTAATTATTATATCGCAAAAATTTTCCTTTGAAAAAAAAGCTTCAAAAACTAATAAATGAGACTGTGCCAGTGGCGTAACTATAGGGTAGCAGGGCTGGCAAAATGCCATGGGCCCCCGACCCTATGGGGGGGGGGGGGGGGC
Source organism: Athripsodes cinereus (assembly GCA_947579605.1). Classification (NCBI taxonomy): domain Eukaryota; kingdom Metazoa; phylum Arthropoda; class Insecta; order Trichoptera; family Leptoceridae; genus Athripsodes; species Athripsodes cinereus. The sequence goes on from OX388318.1 coordinate 1,620,226, forward strand.
TGGCCCGAGAGACCGCGAGCTCCGAAGTAACGTAATATTTTTAAAAAGATTTAGTAAAAAACTATAAAATTTATACAAGTGCTTAAAATCACTTAAAGGATACAGCTAAAGACCATATGTACAAGTTATAATAAACTATTAAGATTTTTTTTTACATATAATATAAACATTAAACACAAATATACAGTCGCGCCAAATCCATTAAAATAGATTTGTCGGCGCGTTCCTTACAAAATAACAACAATGAAATTCATAAGAAAAACACTTTTGCGGATCAGAAAGGTTGGTAAAAGAATTTATTTAATAAATATCTTGGTAACAAATAAATAAATATGGTAATAAACAAATAAATAAATATGAATAAATGAACAAAGTATCGGTCATTCGGTAAAAGTACCGGATACTTACCCGGTACATTTTAGAAAAAGGTACTGCAAGAAAAAAATCTTTAAGAAAACCGAGGAGTTTTGAAATCTTTTAAATTCCCATATTATTTTAAAAATTCGGCGACGGGGGGGGGGAGGGGGGTAGAAATTTTAATGTTTGAGCGATTGTAGAAATTTGAGCAAGTCGATATTCGCATTCGCGAATGTCGGCAACAAATATTCGCATTCGGAAAATCACACATTCGTTACATCACTAGTAACTACATTAGTAATTTATTTAAATTAAATTACAGTGTGATAATTTTTACTGGGGGGCCCTATCCAATGAATTTGCCACGGGCCTCAGATGATATAGTTTCGCCACTGGACTGTAGAAAGCAAATAAAAATAGAACTTTAAGATATTTACACGTGTTTCTTTACGTATTTATTAAAAATATTTTTTCCAACAACATGTTGAGTATAGGCCTCCTATTTTATTATGATACCCACGCAGTAGCTTGAAGTCAAAAATGGACAAATAAATTTGTATCAAAATGTTATAAAAGTCGAAAAACTAATTAAATCTAATTTATAAAATTATCGTGTCACGGTGTTTGTTATCATATTCCTTTGAATCGGCTTAACCGATTTTGATGAAATTTTGTGTGCTTATCGAGTAGGTTTGAGAATAGGTCAATATCGATTTTCCATACCCCTTAAAGTTAAGGGTGGTCTACTCTAATTTTTTTTAATTTTATTTTTTGGACAATTTTTTTAAATTTTTTTTTATGGTAAGGCATTTAAAAATACATACAGCCCTAAATTTTCACCCTTCTTCCATCAAAGCCTATTTTTTAATAGCGATATTAGTAAAGTAGCATTCACATTGCTTCACTTTGGATGATCATCCAGAGTGTCAGGGTCAAACCTGTTCATCGAAAGTGAACACGTCTGTTCACACTTGTTCATCCTATGCTCTCACTGCCATGTCTACACTTTCAGTCATGTTGTATGTAGTTTAACATATCTTCGTACAAAAATAATTAAACAAATTCAAAAATGAAAAATAACACATAAAATAAACTACATAATATAGCTCTCGATTGCATAATAATTTTGTAAATGATTCTGACATTCAATACAAATTCATAGAGAATAAACAAATAATCAGATAAAACTTGTTTATGGTCGTTTCAGTGAAAGGACCTTTCATCAAAATTATGTCGAGTGGTAATCTCTTTCCTCCGTCATCGCTAGTGATCACTATTGATGGAACGCCTGTTCACACCTGTTCATCTTGGAGGATCATCCGGAGTGAAAGTGAACAAATGTGAACGCCCCTTAATCTAGAAATATTGTATATGGCAAAACAACGTTTGCCGGGTCAGCTAGTTATAAATAAATTTCCTCTTAATTTTCGTATGTCCGTGAAGGACATTAATTTTGAAATAAAGTTTAATTTGACTATTTAAAAAAAAGATATATCTGGGATTTTTTTATAAACCCAAACACAACCTTATACACCTTTCACACTAAGCTAGAAGCTTGTGCCGTGGAAGGGGAGTTTGCCGGCACCTGGGATCGAACCACGGACCTCTTGTTCTGAAAGCCAAGATTCTACCTCCAGGCTACCGACGAACTCTTTTGATATTCATTATTTATTCATCTCTAGATTTTTATGTTAGGTATTTTTAATCCTTCACCAAGTAATTGTTAGTTATTTTTTATACAGAACGTCTCGATACAGAGCATACTAGTGAGACTGCTGCAAGCTGCAACATAATTCTATCCACATTGGTGATGTATTGTCTATGGTTTTGTATCATTATTATTGATTGAGTAGAGTGCTGTTATTATTATCTACCGAGGTTTCTTGGTGGAAGTTTATTTTAATAAGTAATTAATTTGACTTTATTCATTTGACTTTCAACAACTTCAGCTCTCATCGTCAGGCAAAAGTTAAGCAAAAGTAAGCAAACTTTTCTCTTGCCTGTTGATGACACAGAGAGAATAACTTGCAAATTAGTAATATTTGTGCGAAATACCATGAATGAATGAACGGTTAGAAAACGTATAGAAAAAGCGATTGACTATACATTTGTTATTCATAAAAAAGATGGTGTAGTTTTAAACGTATAGCATAAACCTATATTCATTTTTCTATTAAATAAAGATAAGCAATACACATTATAAATTGAAAAACTTTCGTGCTTTCTTGCCAGAAAGAAAAAAATAAATCTATTGATTTTTTATTATTACTTTGTTGACATAAAGTTCAAAGACAATCGATCACTTTTGGTTGGGTTTACTTGGGTTGAAATGAAACGTAATGCCCCTAGGTTTCTACCACGATTAAATACTATCTTTGTTATTATTTTGCAAACATTGATATAAGATTTCAAGAGCACTTTTACAAAGTTAGTACTAGCTCTCTTCACCTAATTCACTCGCAAATAAAGATAATAATAAAAAGAAGAGAACATAATAAGTCCTTTTTAAATCAAATATTTAAACTTGAATTACTGCGTTCATTTGTTACATTAATTTAAATTACGCTATCGCGATTTCAGTGCACTTGCACCATTGACGAGCTTTTCAAGTCTTTTTGTCTTTTTTTGAAATCGCGATGGCGTATTTTAAATTAATGTAACAACAATAATAAACATAGTAATTTGAGTTCGTCGGTAGCCTGGAGGTAGAGTCTCGGCCTTGTGAACAAGGGGTCCGGGGTTCGATCCCAGGTGCCGGCAAACTCCCCTTTCACGACACAAGCTTTTAGTAGCTTACTGTGAAAGGTGTATAAGGTTGTATTTGGGTTTATAACAAAACCCAGATATATCTTTCAAAAAAAAATAATTAAAAAAAAAAAATCAAGTTTAAATATTTTATTTAAAAATGTCTATAAATTGTTACATACTTAATGCCTCTAAAATAAGTGACATAATTAGTCTGTCGGAACGTTTAATATATAAATATAACAAACAATGTCCTTCACTTTATATTGTAGTTAGGTTTTATAACTAACTACATATGTTCTTGTCTTTATATTGTTGTTAGGTTATATAACAAACTATGTCATTCTCTTTATATTGTAGTTATATAAATACAACAAACTATGTCCTTCATTTTATATTGTAGTTAGGTTTTATAACTAACTATGTTCTTATCTTTATATTGTAGTTAGGTTTTATAACTAACTATGTTCTTATCTTTATATTGTAGTTAGGTTATATAACAAACTATGTCATTCTCTTTATATTGTAGTTATATAAATATAACAAACTATGTCCTTCACTTTATATTGTAGTTAGGTTTTATATTATTAAGTTATTATTTGTATAGCTTTTAAGTTTAAGTGAAATGTATTATTATTTTCTCTATATCCTGTAAAAGGCATTAGCCGTATATTAGATTAATAAATAAATAAATAAATAAATAAACATAATTACGAATGTTTGGAGTCAAAAAACTTTACAAATACCTACCACTAAAAAATTATTATACGCGCGACCAAGGTTTCAACAGGTAACCTGTCATTCTCAAGCGCAATATTTGACTTAAATGTTTAGAAACTACCACAACGTTACCGCCAAATCAATAAATAATAGGTTTTATAACAAACTATGTTCTTCTTTTTTAATGTAGTAAGGTTATATAAATATACTTTGTCCTCTTTAGGTTTTATAACAAACTATGTCATTCTCTTTGTGTTGTAGTTAGGTTTTATAACAAACTATGTCCTTGTTTTTATATTGTAGTTAGGTTATATAACAAACTGTGTTCTTCTTTTTATATTGTATTAAGGTTTTATAACAAACTATGTGCTTCACTTTATATTGTAGTTAGGTTGTAACAAACTATGTCCTTGTCTTTATATTGTAGTTAAGTTATATAACAAACTTTGTTCTTCTCTATATATTGCATGTTAGTAAGTTTGTACGTAAATACCTGTTTGAAATGACTCCAGTAGATTTACATTTAGTAAAGTTCACAACGATAGTTTTGAATATAAACAAGTAATTCCTAGAAGATGTTTGCATTATATTTTGCTTAACTCGATATTACAATACTACTTGTATACTCATCTCAAGCTTAATACGTAAAGTAACAAAGACATTGAAATATTTCAGATCTCAAAAGAATCATAATTATTTATACTTATGTCATTCTCTTTGAACCAATAAAATATAAATTCATCTGTCTACACCCTAACGCCGTATTCCAAGTGGGGTAGATGGAGAGAACGTTATTCCATATCAATCAATTTTTTCGTATTTTTTTCGCTTCCTCCACATTTATACAATTATTGCCAATACATTAACGCCGTTTGATTACTTATCACACGTCTGTCCATTACGATTTGATCTACCTACTTGATTAAGCAACGTGGTTGTCGCTTGTCGGACGTTCGCGCTGTATCGCACCCCCTCTTTCAGATTCTAAATATATTTCTAAATATAAACAATAAGTCATTTAAAAAAATGTCGAATTAAGAAATCGTAGGAGGCCTTCCCTGCTAAAAGAAATGTTGAAAATGAAGAGGTGTTAATCAGGTTAGGCGAAAGTAGCAAATTGTTAAAATAATTAGGCAAATGAAATGGCCACATCATCAGGCACCCAGGCCTGCTCATCACCATCGCGGAGGGCAATACCGAAGGCAGAAATGGTATAGGTCGACCAAGCAGTGGCGGATACATATGGGGGTTGCGCCCCCTCCTTGAGTTTTTTTATGAATCCGCCACTGCGACCAAGAGACATCTATATGGATCAAGTGAAAAAAAAAAACATGAACTGTGGCATATAAGTAGGATGAAAGAGACTAACTGCAAAAAGGGAGGAATGGAGAAGAAAATCTAAAACTCGTTGTAGACCAATTCAATGGATTTATTTATTTATTTAATCACAATCACACGCCAACAGGCACAACATGCAGATTAAAAAACAGAAATACGAATAGAAAAAAAAATTAGTCAATGCTGTGCCCTATTACAGGTATAAATGTAGTTTTACTCGGACCACCCACCCCCTATGTAGGCAAATTTATTCCATACTTAAATTTTCTGTCATTGAAATCAAATAAATAAAAATATCAACCCGAGTGATTCCTAACGATACAAATTTCTTTTATTAAGAATAACTTGTAAATTATCGAGGCGTGTTATTGATTTAATGAGAATTTATGAAATTTTCCCATTAATTTCGCAAAATATAAACAAAAAAAAACATTCAGCCTTCTTCTTCCATATTTCGCTACCTTAATGCAGAACTAGCATAAGTTAAAATTTTGTTCAAACTGAGTTAAGTATTAAGAAACAAGAAATGATAATAATTGATATGAGATAATTTAACGAATGAGAGTTATTAGATTCCTAAATAATTATGCTTGTCAAAATTTGCTTTAGTTATTTTAAATATTTTTTAATTATTACAAAAACAAAACTTAAATCTGCTACTTTGAAAATTTATCCAAAAAGCACTTAGGCTAGTTCTGCATTAAGGTAGCGATTTGTATTTCTATTTTGTTGCTTTCATTCAATACGTTATTGAAATATTTTTGAAAAAAATATGTGTTTTATTAAACGTTTGCTTCAAAATTGTGTAGGCGGTCTAGAGGCGGTTGGCGGGTTTCAATGGTGAGGGAACTGTAGAGTTTTATAAAAATATATTCATCGTTTAGAAAACATCGATTTACTTTTATGATTTTCACGCATGATAACATAACATATTTTTTATAATCAATAAAATCAGAAGTCTAACTTCGCCATTAATTTGTTCTAAAACAACCCTACTTAACATCTCATGCATTTATAGACGTTGTTTTCTCTTCTAAATTTAGTTTATACTCCGCCCTTATGATGCCAATGTATTAATGAAAGCGCTTGGCGTAATTGTGGTTTGTTTACATTAATGTGAAACAAAAAACAGTGCTATTTATATTATTAATATTGTTTCACATTGTCAACACTGAAACATTAAATTCAATTTATTTATTTATTCATTAACATACATTGATTACAAGCAAATTTACCCAAAAATACATTTAAATAAAATAACCATGCAATCAATATACAGAGGGCGAGTTCAGCATAGAGGTGCAATTTCTTCCAACCAATTTAATTTCATTAAACTGAAACAACAAACCTTGAAGTAAGGAAAAGGTATTGAGAAACAGATGCCAAGTTTTGAGTAATAAAGTGGTTCTTGACCGCTAGCTTGAAAGCGTGCAGAATAGGGAGCAACCATATTCTGGAAGGCAAGCTATTCCAACAGCGAGCACCACGAACAAAAAATGAGTAAGTAAAAATGTTTAAGATTTGAGCTGATATCGCCAGAAGACGCCCGCTATTGGATTTTAATGTAAACTATGACTTTCGAATGATACTCAAACATTTTCTTTTTTGAATTTATAAAGGGATTGCTCTGCATTAACACTCCTAAGGAGGAATCATCGTTGGTAGGCAGTCTTTATTATTTTTATATTTGTGCAAAATAAAATAAATATTTATAAAATATAAAATATAGCATTGTTTTTATTTATGAATGTGCACATAATATCCGATATAGTAAACTTAATGAAATAAGTATCTAATAAAAAATGTACCCTCTAGACGAACAACCATTCTTCGTAAATCTGCTGAAAATACCTATGACTCGATTGTGGAAAACGTGTAACACAATATTGGTTATTGCGTAAGATCGATTAACACGAAATAGTACCGACTTACTCCGAATGTGAATAACAAGTTTAATTTACTTTGTTCTAGTCGAATACAATAGAATAATATGTCACAACTTCGAATAATATTTAGAATAATTTTGCAACTTAGAATAATTTCGAGTTCGTCGGTAGCCTGGAGGTAGAGTCTCGGCCTTCTGAACAAGGGGTCCGGGGTTCGATCCCAGGTGCCGGCAAACTCCCCTTTCACGACACAAGCTTTTAGCTTACTGTGAAAGGTGTATAAGGTTGTATTTGGGTTTATAACAAAAACCCATATATATCTTTTGCAAAAAAAAAAAAAAAATTTTGACAAGGTGTCACTTACTTGGGCCCAATAGTTAAATATAATAATATTATTATTCATTGTTTGTGAGTATTACCTATTGCAATTGTTTTACTAGCGGTTGCCACGCAAGGGGTTATTTATGATTTAGTACATTTGCAAACGTGGCACGAATAAGGGACTATATTCATGAATTCTTTTTAAAACAACAAATTTAATAAAAATGTTAAATACCGCCTTTAATACTTTTTTTCATTTTATTATTTTTTTGTTCCTAGGGCATATTACATAATAATATCCACAAATTTTAATGCATCGTCGCGCTATAATATTCTATATTTCATTTTGACGGTTTGCCCATAGAGACAGGACTCTTTTTTTGACCGTGTGTTTTTTATACTTTATGGTTTTTCTGCGTAACACATTGACCACATAGCTTTTAGACTGCGTAAGGTTAATTAAAAAAAAAAAAAAAAAAAAAAAAAAAAAAAAAAAAAAAAAAAAAAACACTTCTTATATAAAAATAAAATAAAATAAGCTTACGTTTATTCACACAAACAAATGATTTACGAAGAAAAGCAACTGAAAAAATCTATGATTAAATCGAATAAGGATATATATTATTATATACCTACACCCCTTTGCATCTGAAATTTTTACATTCTATTAAAATTATGTTTAAATATTGTTCAATTATGCCGGCTGAAAGAGGTCATCACAGGATAATAAACAATACTATCTTGTTTTTAATTGTACCCTTTTAATTGTTTTCTTTTCCCATTATTGTAATGACCATGAACCGTAACAAATGTACCAAAGATTTGGACAAACTTCATCTATTTGAAATCTAGGCATTTAGTCATATCTTGTTTCATCACTATACAGTCCCTTATTTGACTTTCTGTAGGTAAAGTTTGCATATAAAAACAAATCTGATTTAGGTAGGTATGTACTTTTTGGGTTTTTTACAAGAATTAAAAGTTTTTGCAATAAAATGTCAATGTAGGAAAATACATATTACTTACGTCCTTATTCGGTGGATGTCCTCAATTGTTAATGTCCTAAGTATAAATATAGCGCGCTCACATACGAGTATAAAACTAGTTTAAAATAAAATTTACCATATTGCGTATTAGTAATTCAAATTAAATTGATATTCAGTAGCGAACGGCGACATGATTGAATATATTAATATCAAATAACATACCTCTTCTAACATATCATTGTTGTTCTCTCGACATAATGTCAAACATAACTCTTTGTTGTCGCCATCTTGTCTAGGGATCAAGTTTATGGTCACCTCGGTGTTGTGAACAACATCACTATTACTCAGTTGAACCGTCGTCTCATCGACACCACTATTCAAAAAACTTTTGTTCTTATTATCATCACTATTGTCTATGAAATCCAAATGACTTTGACAGTTGACGGTTTTTGAAATGAGAATGCAAATCCACACAACAATCGTTATTGGAGACGCCGCCATCTTGTCATGAACGATGTTATTGTAAAATGGATGTCTTAGTTAATGTAATGTACAACATTTTATTATTATTTAACTTATTTTTACACACGTCACATAGATTTTTTATTGATGTCACACAACTCGATAGTTTATAAGAAATTGTTTTACATTCTATTTACTCCACTTCACAATCCATTTTGGTTTATGTGTCGATTCATCTGAAAGAAAAGAAAAATATGTTTTGAGTAAACATTAAAAAATCACAGATTATAGAATGTGACCACAAGTCCTACATTGGGAGCAAAACCCAAATTGGCAGCTTTATTTTCGGTTCTAATGTTGTCCAAGAAGTGGGTGGTTTGAAATTATAATTGTGTGAAAGTTGAATTTATTAGTCGGTGTTTGCGAAATGTCTATATGAAGTAAATAAATTTTAAAAATATACTAACACAACAACTTTTTTTTTTCACTTATCCCTTCTTTTTCTACATACCATTACCTGTTGTTTTTAGTTTGACTTAAAATAATATTTATTTACTCAATTCTCTTGATAATATCAAGTCATTTTGTCAAAAACGCTTGAGTAGGTACATATATGATTATTAGGGTGAAAAATAAACAAGAGCTGTTGTTTTTATACATTTATATAATTCCCAAATATTATGTTTTTCACAGTCTAAGCGCACAAGCCCTCAAACAATAAATGTGTGTATCTATTGTGTCCATTGTTTTGATGTCTAGTTAATTGTGTGAATTTTTTTTATTCTATAAATAAATAAAATGAAAAGCTCAGAATGTTGCGGATTCATTTCTGTCCTGTACTTATGAGAGGAGCTTAAAAATGCAAAACGAAAATTTTGAAAATTAAAAGCTTTTTCCGTCAATTACAAATTAACGTTTATATAACTTTAAATTCAATGTTGAAAAGATGTTGAGCGAAGGGGAAGGGCAAGAAGATGCTTTAGAAAAGATCACGGGGAGAGTGGTGAGGATAGGAGCAGACGAGTCCATAACAGGAAACAGACCCCCAGCAAGGCCTCCTAAACGATGGAGGGATAGCTGGGCATCCACCTCCCAGGAGCAGGCTCTGAAAATAACAGGGCCCAATCCTAACTAAAGCAAAAGAAGAAATAATTTAAATTGGGTTGAGATGAAGACTTTAGATGAAATTGCTTTTCTCATAATAGGTATGTGCTCTTTGTTTTTCTGATGATCTAGCTCTCATAGAATGCAAAACATCCAAGATAATAATGGAGTCAAGTTAAGAAACTAACGAGATGGCATGATGGTATATTATATTGAAACTGAATCAATTATTCAAGAAACGAATGACAATAGCAACACGTTTGTTTTTTTGTTCATTCATGCTATTCATTTGCTATGCAAGTTTGGTTACGTTAATGAACAAACAAATGCTTGATAAATGAAAGACGCTACTACTAAACAATGTATCGAATCACAAAATTGTAAAACAAAAGCTAGTAGTATGATATTTGAAATTTAAAATGACATGATTACTTGCTTAAATAATTGAGCGATTAAAAACTAACCAATCCTATATAATATCCATGAACTTAATTATGTAACTAACAACCCATATAATTACGAGTATAAGCGCTCTCTAGCAAAAACGGTAAAATATTCAATTCAACAAATTTAGTTGAAAAACTCTCAAAACTTGTTAACCCTTGTGAACATTTTGATTTGATAGAATAAAAAAAAACAAATATTAATTAACAATATTAGTTTTTTACTTTAAAAAAAAACAAAATAGCCGACTAACGAGATTTATTTATGTAGGTACTCTTTGTTTTATCAAAATACAAATTATTTATAAAATAAACCTATTATTATTTTTTATTCATCCTATCAAGCATAAACATAAATAATATGGATTTTAGCAAACTTTTTTTAGTTAACAAAAAAATGAGTTCATGTGGTGGTTTTTTTATTTTAAAATATGAGAAATTTTATGAAAAAAATGATTTTTTAAATTGCTCAATATCCATAAAAAATTACAATTTTATTTATCTAATATTTTTAATAACTATCTAACTTTTCGTTATATTAAAAACAATATGCATGAAAATTTGTAAAATTCTCGTGCATTGTCTGCCAAACACACTCCCGATTTCGATTTTTAGAAATAAGTATAACTAGATATCGTGTTTCATTTAAAAAGTATTAATATGAACTTCCACCAAGAACCGTTGGTTGATAAATTAAACTTTATAAGTCATGATGTTATAGTATTAGTAGAAGATCTACTTTCCAACTATTTTCAAGATCCTGGAGGGAGGAAACTGCTCTAGTTTGCCCCTCTCCCTCCAAGTACGTCCATGATACATAACATCAATAATAATTATCTCAGTTTAACGTTTGTGTGGTTTGATACATTATTGATTATCACCATCCAATTATTGGTGTCGTCAAACACTGTATCAAAATGAAACAAGACATGTTGTTTAGTAAACAAATGAACACAATTAGAATTTTTTAAAATTAGAATTTAGTAAACAAATGAACACAATTTAAAAAAAAAAAAAAAGAAACATTAGAGTAATTTTAATTGGATGTCACCTTTATTGAGAAAGTGACGCAGACAGTATAATTCTAAAGTAGCATTCACATTGTTTCACTTTGGATGATCATCCAGAATGTCAGGGTCAAACCTATTCATCGAAAGTGAACACGTCAGAGGCCTGAGTCAATAACACACTTTCGCGTCACGTTCCCGCTCCGTTAGCGTTCGGGTGCAGACGAAGTTGCAAGCAAGTGACAATTTCGTTGCTAAGATACACAATAGTTACGAAAATTAACACTTTGGCGCAACATCGTCTGCACCTGAACGCTAACGGAGCGGGAACGTGACGCGAAAGTGTGTTATTGACTCAGGCCTCTGTTCAACACTTGTTCATCCAATGCTTTCACTACAATATCAATACTCACGGTCATGTTGTATGTAGTTTGACGTATTTTCGTAAAAAAAAAATATTTTATTTTTTTAAAGGGCAGCGCCCGCCACATACCTCGTGCCGTACCTGGAGATATGTTTCTCCATAACGACACACACATGCACAAACAGGATTTAATGTCGCATTAAAGCGAGAAATGCTGCCTCGAGGGAGCACTCTAGATTTTAAAAATTAAATCAAATCACGACCGTGCGAATAAAATATCTCCCTTGTTCGCATACTCCTGTGCGATTAGATGAGATATTACTATTCGCACGTCGCAGCCAGTTGAGTATTTTTTCCATAGAAAAAGTAATGTGTAGGAAACTTCAGGAAAAACACCGACCACCCCGATAGCGCAAAAGTCTGGAGACTTCCAAAAATCCAAAGAAATCCAAAATTCTACTCTTAACAAATCTTGTCCACACCGGAGCTGCCATAGTGCGCAGCCTGAAGGGCTGGCGGACCAAACCATTAAAACCTCCGTATGTAATCTCTTCACCAAACTCCTTCGATGTAGGTACCTCTTTACGAGAGAAGCAAAACAACAAACAAAAGCAATTTCTACGCCAAGTCTACAAATCATACGATGACAATTAAGCAAAAAAAATAAAATAAGAAAAATAAATTAAAATATTTAAAAATTGATTTTGACATCATGATCACTTATGTATACCCTTACTAGACTAATTCTTATTTTAGATATATCTATGAAATAAGAATTTATTCCCAATCAAGGACATCATAGCTAGTATTCCAATAAGATCGTTTGAAAGTCATAGACAAAATTATTAGAAGAGACGTTTTGTACACTTGGAGGTAGGAACTTGTGTTTGATGTTGTTCTATATTATTTTTAATTTAACTTTAGAACACTAATAAATAATGGATTCTTATTTTGAAATATCGCGTAGTCAATAAAAAAAGTCTTATTGTTGGAAATATGGAAACTTCTGTCTTTTAAATAACACCTCAAAACTTTCTTTCTTGATAAAATTGGAAATTAATTAATAATATCTATAATAATAATATTAAACTAGATAATTTATACCAAAACTATATTTTTCAGTTAGTTTTTAGTGCAGCCTGTATTACTACGTAAAGTAAAGTACTGAAATATTATTTAAAATAAGATAAATTGAAAAAAAAACACAGTATATGGTTGACTTTATTAATTTCGACTCCACTTCATCCTCTCGACTCCATCACCAGACGGCTTAAAACAAACTTTTTTCTAATTGCCTGAAGATGGAGTTGAGAAGTTAATAAAGTATTTGGAAGTTAACTACCTATATACTGTGTTTTTTTTCAATTTATCTTGAAATGGACTGTAAACATGGTTTTCCAATCGAGGTGTCTGGTTGGTTTTATTTATATCTATTAATTATTGACTACGGGCCTACCTAGTATGAAAACCTCAGATACGCCACTGTTGTTTATCCATTATTTCAGATAACTTGGTATTGCGAATCACAAATATTTTAAACTTTACCAATTAACTTTACAATTTTTTTTAAGTAATTCTAAGCTGCCTTATTTTAAAATAATCGGATAAACTTCACTTTATGTACCAATTAAAATATCAATGTAGTTAATTGGAAAAGTTATTCGACAATACCTTTATAAACTTTTTAGACCTTTCTTTCTTACATTTCTAGAAGAGGTAATTTCAATGACAGTATAGAATTGTCTTAAATGAAGCCAGACTATTTTTATCCTGTGACCCAGAAAAAAACGTTAATAGACAAAAAAAGGGAAAAGTTTTTCAATAAATATTTACAGCATTCATTCTAAGAGTAAAACTCTCAGAGACAGAATAAGAAATGCTAAGATTAAAAACATAATACGTAATATGGAGGACATCGTAAGAATGATGGAGTAGGAAAAGAAGACGATTTTGGAAAGACCATGTGGATCGAATGGCTGAAAATAGAATCGTACATATTATAGCTGCAAAGGAAACACTAGTCGGTTTACGGCCTCGAGGAAGACCACCAAAAAGATGGAAAGACAGCTGGTATTCAGCATCAAAAGAAACAACAACTTCCGAACTAACAGATCGATGATCTACAACACGAAAAAGAAGAAGAATTATGCATCCATACATACATACCATCACGACGTTTGATTAATTTCTGGTTTGGAAAAATATCTGTTTTTTCAAGTTGTAACACTCAGAGCTATTCAAAAACACGACCACTTTATTTTAATATACTGGTAAAAGATATTAGTCATAAAAACATAGATAGCTTACATCAAAATTGAGCACAGACAATGCAGCACAAAGCGGTTTAAATTCGACTCGCTCTGTGGTGCCAAAGTCCTGGGTCAACAACGTTCCCTACAAGTGGGGCAACCATTGAACCCAACGAATTTAATAAAGGTGCAAGTCGTCCTGTGCATGCCAATAGAAGTTTAGACGTGCAGAATGGGTGGCTATTTCCGCATCGCTGAGTTTAAAATGTTAACTGTCTTAAACGTAATGTTTTACGAATACCTTTCTTTTACAGGACACTCGAAAACTAACAGAAAAAAGTGGGGGGCTTTCTCTACGTGACATGAAATTTGCTGAGATTGACAATTCACACAGACCGAGCTAGTCCCAAACTAAGATAGGAATCTTGTATTATGGGTGCTAACACGACGATACACATATATATAATGCACTAAACAAATATACAATATACATGTAACACCCAGACCAAGGACAATTTGAAAAAGGGCATTCTTCATTCTACCCTGGCCGGGAATCGAACCCGGGACCTCGTGACTCGAAGGCAAGTGCGTAAGCTTCCGCGCCACACCGGTCGCCAAACAACAACACAACGTACAGATGACAAAACTAATCAACATTGTGCCCAAATTCAGTTAAAAAGAAAAACTAACAATTTGATTCTATTTTATTTATATTCACTGAGAAGAATGGTTAAAACGTTGCAAGATAGAGTGAAGAATGAGTATATCAGGAGAATGAGCGGATGTGAGAGGAGTGATTATTTATTAATTGTCTTAAGGGACACAACAGTTTAATTTACCAAACATCAACATTAAATCTCACCAGTAAACAAACCAATCAAGGTCCCGCAAATTACCAAAGCGTATGAAAAACACATTGCTAGCAAACAGAAACAACATAACTTTTCTTTTCTTAAATTCAAAACAAAAAAATAAGACAAAAATAATGAAGATTAAGTCGGTTGATGGCGCCCGTAGTGGCTGCCTGAAACCTCTGACGTCTCATTTTTAAAAAATAAAATATTATCTTATAATGATTCAAATTAACAAAATTTTTATACAGTATTTTAAGTTTCAATAGTTTTATAAAGATACTTGTTTTTTAAGTGTTAAATTACTTTCAAACTAATTAAAAATTACAAATTTAAAAACAAAAGATTTAGTGGATAAAATTTGTGACAAATAATAATACCTACAATTGGAACTCACATAAATACTTCATTTTTCAAATTTGTGACAAATAATAATACCTACAATTGGAACTCACATAATTACTTCATATTTCAAATTTGTGACAGTTAGAAATGCATTATTTTTTTTAATAGTTAAATTAAATTTATAAAACATGCTAAAATTTGATAAATAACAATAAATAAATAAATACTATACTATACTATACCATCACGGCATATCCCACAAGTGGGGTAGCCAGCAGATCAGCCGCATGCAAGAAACATGCAAACTGTCCTCTTCGTGCCAATATAAAATCAAGACATTCAGGATGGGTGGCAAACCTCAACGCTGAATTTCAGATGTAAAATGTCTTATTTTTTTCGAACACCTGCCTTTTACAGGACACTCGAAAACTTACGCAGAAGAGTGGGAGACCAATTCTTTACCGGGTGCTCCACGGGATAAATAAATAAATAAATAAAACTGAAAATGCGCCCTTGCGGTGGTTTGTACCACAAAACGGCGCTCAATAAATTGTCCAGATTATTATTATTATTAATAGTTAAAAATAACGTTGCAATCAAATTTATATTATTATTATGTTGTGGATAGAATTCGTGTAAATAAGTTACGATGGTTTGGACGTGCTGAGCGAATGCAAGATGAAAGGACGACGAAGATATCTGAAAGAAAGGGTGTGAGGAAGCGCGGAAGTCCAGGATCTACGTAGCTTGAGCACGTGGATCAAATTCTAAAGGACAGCTGCGTATTGAGTAAGAGAAATCGACGTGCATGGATGAGAAACTGGATGAATGTGGAGGAAACGAAGGTAGTGTGTAGCGATAGATCTATATGGCGGTCCGTTCTCTCTGCCTACCCCACCTGGGACTTTGCGTGAGGGTATAGTAGGTAGTATAGCATAGTTTTATTAATATAATACTTTGTGAAAATTCATTTAAATGATTTAAGATAAAAAATATATCTTTACATAAAATTTTATTATTTTCAATTCGTAAATAATAACGTTGTATTTTTCATTATAATTTAAATAAATTTTCAAATAAATTCTCAACAAGATGAAGGAGTTGCTAAATAAATAAATTGGTCATTAGGGAATCGATGGTAAGATCTAAAAATAAATATTTTGCTCTTGATACATTTTGCTTTTAAATAAGATAAAGAAAGTTTTTGAATCCAGTGGTGGGTATTAGAGTCTTAAGATCGCCCATGATTTTGTAATGAATAGTAAAAGTCATAAAATATATAAATCATTGGAGCAATATAGCAGCTATGAGGCTTGCCACCCATCCAAAAATCTTATATTTTGTTTGCGCAGAGTGGATAGCTTCCATGTTTGTAACATGCAACTGGTCTGCTGGCTACCCCAGTTGTGAGATATTCTGTATTAGTAGGTATAGTATGGTGGTAGGGTTAATAATTATTAATCTTGGCTTTCATAATTAATCTTTAGATTAAACAATTCTAGATGAGTAATTCTAGATTAAACAATTTTAGATGAATAATTCAAGATTAAAGAATTTAACATGACTAATTCAATAATAATAATAAAGACAATTTTATATGGCGCCGTTTAATGATCCGTGACCAACTCAAGGGCCCCGTGGCTTTTCTTGAAAAGCAGTGTTTTCAGCTTACTCATGAACGTTGCAGTGTGTTGGTTCTGTCTTAAATCCGCTGGTAATCGGTTCCAGGCAGTTGGCCCCGCAACGCTAAAGCTCCTCTCTGCGAATTTGGAAGTGTTTGTCCTGTTGGGTTCTACAAGTTTTTTGTCAGCGGTGGAAGCTGATCGCAGTGGTCGCCTCAAAGTTTCGTCGAGGGGGCAGAGCTCAGCGAGGCATAGAGGTGCTGTGCCGTTCAAAGCTTTGTGGACCGTGAGGCACAGTTTGAACTCCACTCTCTCTGGGACTCTCAGCCAGTGTAGCTCCTTAAGCAGTGGTCAAGATTAAACAATAAATTCTAAATGAATAATTCACATCGATTCAATTCCGAAAAACGAACTGAAACATTCTGTTCACTCCGGGAATCGAACCCACCATCCGTCGTTTACAAGTCCATGACATATTTCTCCCACCTCATAAAAGGCTCGAATCTCGAAAACCTATATGGACCGTCAATTCTGGGGAACTTGACATTCATAAACATTGGAAGGAAAGATGAATCACAGGAATCACTACAAACAAACACCTGGTAGTGGACCCCACAATCCAAGTATCTGGTTTAGATTGCCGAGAAAGGTTTGAGTACAACAAAATAAAAGAAGACAGAACAGGGATGCTGTAACATTCTTGCGCTGGAGGTGGGGTTAAAGACATTCCCCTGATTGTAAAATTTGTAAATGTGGATATGTGCAAACGGCGATACACATTGTGCAGGGCTGCCAGCTCAAAAAAATAAGCGGGAAACTGCAGGACATGAGGTGGTGAACTGGCTGTCAGCGCTAGAGCCAAGACTGTAGAGGATACGACACAACCCACATGTGTTAAGATTTATCAACATAGCAAGCCATACGAAAAGAAAAGTAAGTACTACTACCACTTTACCGTCACTGTTGTACGCGTTCTAGTATTACATAATGTGGTGTTCTCACTTTGGCGAATATCGCCAGGCACCAAAATATCGCCAGCCATTTGAACCGTGTGAACAAAATGACAGCTAGTCTGAAACGATAAAAAACCAGTAGAAACGATATCGTCACGAGTTGACCACCTTCCAACTTTTCGGCCGATTGAACGATTCGCGCATGCGCAGATGTGCGCGGCGTTCGTATCTATGGTAAAGACTTTATAACCTATAAATTTTACAATGTTTCCCGCTTCGTGACAGCTGTTATCTTTGTTGTTGGTTTGTGGCGCTTGTTTCCTTAATTAAAAGGCGCCTTATAACCTCTACTATATGTAACATTTTCGACTAAAAATAAACACTTCGCGATCTCCATCTCGACGCCATTTTGAAAACAGTGTCAAAATCAAAGTGCATCTGACAGATCGTTTCTATATTGGTGGACTGTGTGAACAGGTGTGACGATCAATGGATGTCCGGCGAATTTTGTTTTTTTTTGCCTGGCGATATATTTTGAAATTCGACTGGCGATATTCGCCAAATGTGAATACCCCATAAGGTATATAAAGATGAAACAAAGATATTTATAGATTTTAATTAATTGACAAATTGTAGTACCTAGAAAGGAGAGGAATGGAACAAAACTTTGTATTAATAGAATTAACAATAAAAAGCAATAAAAGTAAATAATACAGGTGTAAATAAAAAGTGTGAAACATTTTTTTGAAACATAGGATCTACCCTGATGTTACAGTAGTAGAAGAAGTTTGTTAATTTTTTTTTTATTCCATCCACTACTTTTTTTTAACGCAGCTGCATAATTGCCGTCCCCGCTTTTCATCATTATATACAACCAGATATGTATTTATACGATCAGTCATGATTACACAAAATTTAACATTCTGAAAATCTGTCATTATAAAGAAGTTGGTACCAGGATGAAGCCATCGTACTTCTTGCGACAGCAATGAACTATATTACAAGCGACTTTGAGTCAATCAAATCATCATTTTTATTTATTTATGCAAAACAGATGTCAGATACCTACATATAATCAAATAAAAACATTTAAAAAATTATAACTCATTCAATAAAAAAATCCTTATGAAGGTTGGTAGGGGAAAGTTGGGCAAGACGGGGCCTTTAAGCTAAAATGTAAAATAAACACGTTTTTCTTTATAAATTCTTAAAAAAAGTTTATTGACACAAACTTTGATCTTTAATCTAGCAAATGAATCACATAAATGTTAAAATAAACATTAAGAAATAATAAATATGTTCAATTTTCCAACCATATGTTCAACCAGTTTTCGAAAACCGAGTATAAAGATAAACCGCCTCATTTGCATCACACTCGATTTAAATTTAATGAAGGATATGTAGTGCCAAAATTCAATAATAAGTACGGAAAAAGAACATTGGAGTATAACGTGCCAAAGATACTTAATAATATATGATGCCGGCATCTATTAAGAAATGCAAGAGTAAAAACATTGCAAAAAAAAATAGTCAAGGATTGGTTGATAAAGTGTGGATTTATTTAAAACTAGTAATTAATTGTTTAATTGTAAGTTGTATAGATTGATATAATTTTTTTTTTTCGTTATATAGTTATATTTTGAACTTGTAAGAGAACACGCCGACAAATCATTTTTGATTTGGCGTGACTCGTAAATTGTCTTTTTTTTTCTTTTCTATTGTATATTATATTTGTTACCAATAAAAAAATAAAAAAAAAACCTTAATTATCCCGTCTTGCCCCACGAGTTGGGGCAAGACGGGGTAGTTAACAATATTAATCAATTAATTAATTAATTAAGTAATTAATAACATTTTTATCCAGTTATTAATCGAATATCTTCTCTTAGAATTCAATATTTAAATCTTGTTTATCAAATGTCAAACAATCTGAATCAAGATATTCTTCCTTCAATGACACTATCAACAAAATTAAGTAAAATAACGTGAAATATGCGCAAAACACGTTTAGTATCACAGCATCACGGTGCGAGCAGCCACTGCTGATGTAACTTTGTTACTAGTGGGGGGTCCGAAGAGAGCATCTAATGCCGGCACGCACGGTTCCACTTTTATCCCAGTACCCCATCTTACCTCACTACCCCATCTTGCCCCACCTTCCCTTACATATTTTTTCTAATAATATATTCTTCCACGACATTTCTGACGTTGATGATGTCGTTATCAAAGTAATAATTAATTATTGTGAAAGATGTCCAGCCTGTCCAAAAGCTAGTAGACGGATTGAAAGTTATTTATTTGACGAGTTATCAAAAAATATTACCTAGTTAGGACTCTCCTAATATAACAGAAACTTTTTTAGAGCGCTTTAGCATACAGTTTCATTTGTGACAACATTTCTGTATCCTTCATTGTTTGTTGCTGAATGTTTGGGTTATAAGTTATGATACACTTGAGAGGAGAAGAAAAATTTTCCTTAAACATTTTTTTATGGAATAATTCATAATCCCATGATATTGACAGAGTTGTCATTTTATTAACCGCGCTTCTACAATAGATCGTGAGGGCATTTGTTGTTCTATCCTATCCATGGAAGAACATATTTGGCAATGAATTCTCCGACCAACAAGGCAATGGTTTTGTTTAATTTGTTGATTCAGCACAGGACCTTACATCGTAACAGCGAGAATGGTAGAACTGGTGAACGTTATTTATTATTATCGGATCACGTATATTGCGCTGTTTTTGTAATGAAATCACTTCAAGAGCGCATTTACAATATTATTTGTCACTTTAATTTATTTTTAAAATACAAATCCTGCAAACTATTTTTATTGTCACAAATTTTAGGTATTAGATTTAATTTTATTAAAATTTATAACTTAATTTTAAGAAACAAACACAAAAAACAAAACTATCAAATAAAAAACACTTAATTTTGGTGGGAAAATAAAAATAAAATAAAAACTTAATTGATAAACTATTATATTTAATTAAAAAATTGGAGAAGTTATGGGTTCAGTCAGCTACAAGAGCGCCATTACCGAACGTTGTCCATGGACACCGAAAGTGATCACTCAAGCCAGCCTAGAGCCAATTCGTTAGCGTTGGGACACCTTTCTCACAATTTTGCATTGTGTAGACATGGTTCTCCAATCGAGGTTTCTGATTGGTTTTGTCATCTGCACCCAAATCCGGTTAAACAATAAAAAAAATAGTAAGCAAATATTCTAAACATTCATTTGCACCATCAAATATCCGATATCCTCCTTAAGATAAGACACTTGTGTATATTATCTTCCTTTCTTGATTCTTGATTATGTATCAATACTCACAGCATTAAATTCAATATTAGTAAGTAATATTAATTAGGTACCTTTATTCAAAGTTATATTCAAAGACATTTGTTCAATGCCAAAGTAATCAAAATACGTCTAGGCAATACATACGCATGTGAAATGAAACGTGATGTATTTGTATTTGGAATAAATTTACGTGAAAGAAAATACGCACTTATATACAAAACGCAAATAAATTATTTCAGTTTCTTAAAACCGTAGTAAGTCAGTAATGGAAGTTTTTAAATTGCGCCTTTTGGGTTTACCGTCATTACAAAAATGAGATATTAAGAAAGAGATATTATCCAACATATTAAGAAAAAATGGTAAAATTCATATTTTTGTTCAAGCATAGTAATTGACCTTTTTATTTGAAAAGCTTAGAGCTTAATCCCTCAAAAGTGTGATCATGTAATTCTATTATTATAAAAGATTAGCAATCATTTCACAAACTTTTCAGACGAGGAGTTTTGTTTTTTTTTTATCTTCCAATTTAAAATATTAAATTTGTAACATTTTAGAATAGATTTAAACGAGTTCTTTGGTAGCCTGGTAGAGTCTTGGCTTCATGCACATGAGGTGCGCGGTTCGATTCCAGGTGCCGGCAAACTCCCTTTTCACGATGCAATTTTAGCTTACTGTGAAAGGTGTTTAAGTTTGGATTTGGGTTTATAACAAAAAGCAGAATATATATTTAAAAAGAAAAAAACAAAACAAAAGATAAAACAAATGCAAACCAATAAATAACAAAAGAGGTTCCTATAAAAATACTTATCCAGCTATATACTTATATACACTCACGCCGTGTCCAAAGTGGAGTAGGCATTGAGGATTGATTATACTTTTTTAGCTCCCTCTGTACCCATATTTCATAATCTGTACTTATATTTTAAAATTTAAAGTCTTAAGATAAGTGTCTTAAAATTAAATGATACCTTCTAAAAATATTGAACTGTCACAAATCAGCTGACTAGGGACGGGATGAGGCCATAATCTTATAAATAATAATATATTCAAATAATTTCTCTCACACGCGCGCCGATTTCTCTCAATCAACACGTGGCCGTCCTTGACAATTTGATCCACGTGATCAAGCTACCTTGTTCTCGGGCATCCGGGCTTTCTTATACCCCCTCTTTCGGACACATACCAACATCCATCTTATCATTCTTTTATTACAAAGCATAATTAAAACTTATTTACACGTGTTCTATCCACAACACTTCTTTAGAATCCGCTCATTCTCCTCACTCTATCTGGACAGTTTTTTTTTTTTTTTTTAAAAGATATATCTGGGTTTTTGTTATAAACCCAAATACAACCTCATGCACCTTTCACAGTAAGCTACTAAAAGCTTGTGTCGTGAAAGGGGAGTTTGCCGGCACCTGGTATCGAACCACGGACCCCTTGTTCACGAGGCCGAGACTCTACCTCCAGGCTACCGACGAACTCTGAACGAAGTTCTGAGTATAAGCTTAATTTAATTGAGAATTAATTTGAAAATCTATTTAAGTAAAATCACTTTTTAATTAAAAGTGATACAAAACAAAAAATATATCATCATCATCATCTCTAGCCATCTCTCCACTGCTGGATATAGGCCTCTTCCATATTCTTCCATCTTTTTCTCTCCTGCGCGACTGCTGTCCACCTCCTACCCGCGACATGGATGATATCGTCAACCCATCTTTTCTGCGGTCGACCCACTCCCCTTTTTTGATCCCACGGTCTCCAGTTCACGATTCTAGGTGTCCATCTTTCAGTTCCCTGTCTAGCCACATGACCCGCCCACTGCCATTTCAATTTTTTGACACGGTCCACCACATCGGCAACTTTTGTTCGGCGTCTGATTTCCACAATTGGTACTCTGTCTCTAAGACTTATGCCTAGCATTTGCCTTTCCATAAATCTTTGTGCACATCTTAATTTGTGTATGGTATTGGCTGTCAGTGTCATTGTTTCAAGACCATATGTCATTACAGGGAGGATACATGTGTCATAGACCTTCCTTTTCAGGTTAATGGGAACTTCTTTGTTTTTGAGAATGTGACCTAATTTACCAAAGGCGGCCCAACCCAATCCAATTCTTCTTGGTATCTCTGCTGTCTGGTTTGCTTTCCCCAGTTTGATTTTATGTCCGAGATAAATGTATTCTTCAACAGGTTCTATTGTTTTATTGTCTATGGTGAGACCGCTGTTGGAAGGGCTCATAATTTTTGTTTTTCCAATGTTCATCTCTAAACCAACTTTCAGGGAAGCATCATGGAGTTCAATATATAATAAAAGAAAATTCAACTTGACAATAAATGAGGCATCCAAAGCAAAAGAGGACTAAGCCACATAAAGACCAATAATAATTTTATTGAAAGCAACAAACAATACAGACATAACAATACATAGACTAATTGATGAAAACTTAAATCTAAACATCCTCCTTATAGAGACAAGTCTCGTGTCAAGGAGGGATATGGAGTTAACTATGGAAATTTGTATAAATCTTATGTGTTTTCAATTCAAAAGTGGACTATACTTGTTCTAACATTGTTATTTATGTATTTATTTTTTTCTTCTTGCACATCATCATTCATAATATAACAAAATCAACAGAGCAGTTTACATAAAAAATAAGATGTGATGTGCAGTGGCGAGTTTATCACTTTGTAGTGATTTCTTCCATCTAACACGTCATATTAACGCTAAACACAAAAAATAACAATAAAAACACAAATAAGAAAAATCTCTACATAAATCAAAATGAAAGAAAAAAAATCTACAATCCACACATCTGGAACTCTAAGGGGACCGGGAACTATAGTTTTCTGAAGTCCACTTGTGAATCGAAGAATCACATGTTTAGGATATAGTTCAATAGTATATCCTAAACATGTGATTCTCATGGATCAATATTTCCGCATACCGCGAGACAGAGAAGCATTCTCCAGAGTGATCGCCAACGTCGGGGGGACCTGATACTGCACTAATCGAAAAAGAACTCAATATTAGTAATCACGTGGCTTAGTCATTTTTTGCTTTGGATGCCTCAAATATAAGCAAATATTTTATACTAATGTTGGAAATTGGACATTATTAATTCAGAGGCGTCTTTGTGAAATATTCTTTAATACTTTGGTATTATTTGTTTACAAATGTCAGTCTGTCTTTTTTATACAGTTTTAACCATAGAACAAATGCGCTAATGTTAGTTTGCTGTCTACCCCACTTATAGGACATATCGTGATGGTACAGATCAGGGATGTTGCGAATATCCGCATGTATTTGGACATCTGCATCCGCATCCGCATCCGCAATAATCGATGCGGATGTTCATGCGGATGCGGATGTAAGACAATTTGCGACAAGAAAGAAATGGGGCGGGGCCGGCGAATGGCGCGTGCCGTTCGCACTTGACATTAACCAATGGGAACGAAAAAATTGGTGACATAATCCGACGCGTTTTTATTTTTGCCGGTTTTATTTTATTTTTGCAAATAAGTAACAAAAAATAAGGAAAATATTTCGCCGAAAAATCCATAATATTATTGTAGCAACAATTACGTCACATATTTGACAGTGGGGCCTACCAACTAAGATAGTTCCTACTTTTTTTCTATAACATCTTAAACATCCGCATCCGCATCCGCGGATGTGAGCTTTCAAAAATCCGCATCCGCATTCACATCCGCGGATGTGTAAAAATCGACATCCGCAACATCCCTGGTACAGATAGAAAGAAAAAACGCATATGAAATATAAGTCGATTTGATTGCTTTAATTTTATTTCGAATTGAATTTAGCTTAATTTTTACCAGCACAAAGAGAACAAACTGCATGTTTATTACATGCAGTTTTTCCGTTAGTTACCCCACTTAAGGGCAATTCCATGATGTTACGATGACGATGATTTAAATCCAGCTTTGCCCCTGAGGCAATAATTAAACGTTCAATTTTATCAATTCCATGTTTTTATTTTTTCTTTTATTTATTTTTATGGATCATAGAGTTATAACAATAAAATAAAACAATAAATTACAACAATGAGCGAACCAATCAAGATCCCTTTCTTACCAATTGGTTATTTTGTTCATAAACAGAAATATGAGATACCTAATTTTTTTAAATAAACACATGAAGAAAAAAGAAAAATAAAATTTAGATGGACACCATATTCTACTGAGACCATTACAGCTTTGGGCCAATGCGATCCCAGAGAAAACAAACAAACATATACAATAGTGTTTCCACTTTTCTTACAAATTCACTGTATGTTATGTGGACTGTTTAATGTTAAAACATAGATAAAAAAAATGTAAAAACACTATATCATCACGGTATATCCTATAAGCGGGATAGACTAATTACGTGTAATGCACACGGAAGTTGTCCTCTTCGTGCTTTTTTATTTTTTTATTGTATAGGTACCTACTGTGAATCACGGCATATCAAAATAAGGGATGTAAAATGTTTGACACACCTGACACTCGAAAACTTACGGAAAGGGTGAGAGATCAAGGCTCCATTGTAAAACCGATTAATTTTGAATACATATTGTTTAACAATATTTAAGAATATATGTAAGAAATTAAATGAAACAAAATATTTTGTAATTCCATTGATGACTTTATTAATTTGTGAGCCGGTTTTCAGAAGCTTCCGCTCTCGTCGTCAGGCAATTTGAGAGCGGAAGCATTCGAAATCCTAGTAATATTTTCTGTACCCCAACTGTTTGTAGTGAGGGTTGAAATTCAGAACGACACAGCAAAGTATAATAAAAAAAGTATTAGTTTAGTTTAGATAATAAGGGTATGACATCCTTGCTAAAAAAATGCCAATAGCTAAACATTTCTCAGACTGTCTTGACAGCCAAATGTCTAATATAACTTCTTGTTTTTAGGACACAAACACAACAAGTAGTGACTTTACAGTTTCCGCACGTTTTGGTAAAACGTTTTAAACGTAAAGAAACACATCTATCCCATTTTCACAAATATTTAATTATTTATAACTAAACAGTGGAATACTCGACCAAGGAAAGGTTTCGCACTCTTTTTCGTAAATTTTGAAAATGTTTTTGTTTTTTCGAACACCTGCCTTCTACAGGACACTCGAAAACTTACGAAGAAGAGTGGGAGACCACCTTTTCACTGGGTTTTCACGGGGCAGTAGATACATATACCTATAAAATATTTATATAATATAATTTTCTATGAATCAGTTAAATCCATGTTCAAGATAAAACGATTGTGTGTTACATAGCACTCGAAGGCATCACAGGAATTTGATTTCTGTCAAGTATAAGTAGGTATTACAGAAACCAGAGGCGGAACTATTATACACTAACTGATTTATATACACTAGCTGACCCGGCAAACGTCGTTTTGCCAAATACATTATTTCTAGATTACTAATATCGCTATTAAAAAATAGGGGTAGATGGTAGAAGGGTGAAAATTTAGGGCTGTACTTATTTTTTAATGCCTCACCATAAAAAAATTAAAATAAAAAAAATTGACCAAAAAATAAAAACAATAAATCGGGGTGAACCACACTTTTAGGGTATGAAAAAAAGATGTTGGCCGATTCTCAAATCTACCCGATAAGCACACAAAATTTCATCAAAATCGGTCCAGCCGTTGTTGTAAACAAGTGTTGGTACATTTTCTGGAGGAGTA
This sequence comes from Athripsodes cinereus, assembly GCA_947579605.1. Classification (NCBI taxonomy): domain Eukaryota; kingdom Metazoa; phylum Arthropoda; class Insecta; order Trichoptera; family Leptoceridae; genus Athripsodes; species Athripsodes cinereus. Next base: position 1,646,986 of record OX388318.1, read on the forward strand.
AAAAACGTATTTTGTTTTCCAGAAAATGTAAAAAATATGTATAGTAAGTATGGTATAATTAATAAAAAATTAATTAATATTAATAATATTTCGCACTTATGGAAGGTGGGCCACTGAATCAATAATGTAGGACCAATATGATCACGCAAAAAATAATATAATTAGGTACACCGATTCTTTCTTGGTAACGTTTAATACGAATCCCGTGTAAGATAGTGTAGAAAAAATATTAAAAATCTTCACCGAACAAAGGGTAATGTTAAAGAGAATAATTCTGAGATTTCCTACTTCGTTACAAGGTATGAATCTTCGTTCTATTTTATTCCACTGGAACCTATGTACATAATATACAACAAGTCTCAAAATGTGGGTATGCAAATGGTTGCAGATAGTACCCTTTCTTAGCCAACTATAATTTCTGTATTTTTATCATTATTTTTATACCCAAATACCTAATGCGTATTTTATAATCGTTAGAAGATAAGTGTAGTACATATGTAAATACATAAAAGTAAAAAAAAAATGCAAAAGTATAATTCATTTAGAATGTGTTTTGACTAGGCCTACAGGACTCAATTGAACCTAACACTACACCATTTTTTTGTTTGAATCTCTTTTCTAATACACATCAATTGGCGTATGAAAAAGATAAATATATCTTTCTTTCTATTAACATCTTTACCCTCATGCCATGTCCCAAGTGGGGTAAGCATAGAGAGCGGAACGCCATATAAATATTATATCCTTATAGGTATACTGCTTTCGCTTCTTCTACACTCATACAATTTATCAAAGACTCACGTCGATTTCTTTTACTTAACACAACGGCTATTCTTGAAAATTCGATTCACGCGTGATCAATCCACGTGTTTCTCAGACGCCCTTACTTCTTTACACCCCCCCTTCTTTCAGACAAATATAATAAGTATATTATTATCCTCTTTGTCATCCTTTCCTTGTCCATTCGTTCCACGTGTCCAAACCAAAACAAATCAAAAACAACAAAAAAATTATACTCAATCAAATAATTGCACTCTATTATTGTTTATTTTGTAGAATTCCATAATTTAATGTAAATAAAAACAAATAAACTTTGTATAGTTTTACGATGTACTTTTATTTTAGTGACCTGGTTTCGACGTGTTAGTTTGAAAAAGACATAGCATGTCGAAAACAGGTCACTAAAGTAAAATTACTACTCAACAAAGTTTTTTTGTTTTCATTTACATTCAATTAAATATAATATCAAAAAACTATTTTCTACGTACGTCCTTAATAACCAGGTCCCAATGGAGTTGGTATTAACTCGAATAACTTCTCCTTTTTCATAATTTTACCTCAAACATAATACAGAAATTAGCTAATTGGAAATGATTGACCTAACATTACCCAACAAATAAATGACTATGCCATAATATACATAGTTAGACAGTTACATGGTCAACTGAATATGTCTCATTTCCAAAATATAATTTAGTTAATTGTTTTTGACCTAGTTTAGATTTTATTGATATTCGCAATATAATACCCTCCTTTACACGAGATTTGTCTCACTAGAGAGGATGTTTAGATTTAAGTTTTTATAAAATAGTCTATATATTGTTATATCTGTAATGTTTGTTATGTTCAATAAAATAAATAAAAAAATATATATTATTACGTGACATTGTTCAACGACGAGTTTTCACAAATAATGTGAAGTGTGAAAGCGATATTGAAAGGAGAAAAATGCAGACAATAAGGTAAACAGGACAATCGGATCAATAATTGCAAATAGAAACATATCTACCACAACTAAAAGGTTGGTGTAATCTATCTTAGAAGGATGAAAGTGGCATAAATGCAGAAGAATTGAGATCGTAAAGAAAGATGTGTGGTACAAATCTGAGAAATCGTGTGCAAAAAAGTGCTGTTCGAGAGGAGTGTGGAATGGAAGCTGGTGTAGTAACCGAGAAATGTAAATAAGTTACGATAGTTTGGGCATGTAAAAAGAACGATTGAGGACTGAATGATCAAGAAAATATGTTTGACTGAAAAGATTGGTGCTCGGAGACGTGATCATATAGACCAAATCCTACAGAACGGACACGCGTTGAGCACATTGAATAGGAAAGCATACATGAGCAATTGTTTGATAGTGACGGAAGCTAAAGGTGCATTCAAGAATAGGAGGGAGTGGTGCTCGATCCTTTCTGACTACCCCACGAGGGAAGCGGTGTGATAGCATGTAATATGTATGAAAATAAAACAAAAAAACATTATGTTTTCAAGATACATAGTTTTATTATATTATAATATTTACAGGTAATTTGAAACAAGTGTTACCATCTACTTTAAATTATTGATCACGAGAGAAACGCTTTTGGACTTATCAGGTCATTATTAATCTAAATGACCTGACCCCCTAGACAAACACGCATATGTGGAAAGACGTCTCTCTCGTGATCAATAACTTAAAGTAGAAAGTAACACTTGTTCCAAATAACCAAATTATGGAATTCTACTACGTGTGCACCGACACAATTAATATGATGATGATGGATGATTTCTTCAGCGCCGTTTAATGGAGAATCCATCTCAAGGGCGCAGGAAGCTTTGTTGGAGGAGCGACGTCTTCAGTTTGCTCTTGAATGTTAGTGTCTTTTTTTGTATTACCCATGTGTACATTGATATACACATTCATATAAAGTAATATAATATAATATTTACAATATGTTCAATCGCCCAAAAATCGACGCTATAGTTTTTCTCCAGATATGCTTAATTGCTTACAAGTATTGATAAGGATTGGGAGACCATTTTAGAACATTTTAATGGCATTAAAATGACCTTCTCTCATGTTCTTAAAGGATTATTGATAAAAGAACTGTGTATTGTTGTAAAAAAAGCTAGCAGACTTTTAAGTATTCTCTTCAAAATCTGTTTCTGAAATATCCTTGAATAAATTTGTATTTTCTGTGCCTCACAAAAACGAAATGTTTTTCAATCGTTTCGTGTTGTATCATTGAAAAATTTTCTTTTACGTAAAAAGAAAATATTTCATAAAAATATAATCCACAAATCATTTCAATAACTTTTTTTGTTTGAGTAGTTTTTAATCTCTAATTTATTTGAAATATGATGATAACAACTATTAAAATAATTATGTCCATCTTCTAATAATTTATTATTATTTGATTTGATATGTATCACGATAGGTATGATTTAACTTGTTGTCTTGCAGAGAAAGAGTGTATAGGTGTCCCGACGTTAACGAATCGGCTCAGTTCGTTCACCAATTCTATTTATTTCTTTTCTTTCAAAGCGAGTGATTGCGCTCATCGCTGTATAACAACTTCGTCCGGAATGTCTACTAGGAATCGAACTCAGCACCTTTGCTGTATAAGATATTTATATTTATTGCTACCCAAACTCCTGTCGACTGATTTGCTCTTCTACACGACTTGGTCCTTGGGGGTGGCACTTTCGGGCAACTGTGCTGAGCTCTCTTTTTTCTTATCTGTTTTGTGTTTGTCTTTTCTCCACACAGGAGGTGAGTTTTTATTCCTTGCTGCCCTTGGTAAGTATATAGTGTGTGCACTTGCTTGTTGAGTTGAATATATTTTTGTAATCATATGTAGGCACACATAAATTTTGTAATAGTTTAAGTCCTTAGTACGTATTCGTACGTAACTGTAAGATAGACTTAAGAAAAGTTTTGTATATTTCTTTAAAAACCATGTATTATGTTGTGTAAATGTGTGTGTCATCCTCGGTGTGAGATTTCCCACCAAGGGTACATCAAGGGAGTATTTTAATTGTCGAGTGGGTTTTTTTTTGCAGAGGAAATCCCATTAGGATAACCTCGAGCCCACTCTTTGTTAAAAAAAAAAGACAAGTTCTTGCTCTAGATTGACTGGATGACATGAGAACTGATGTTCTTGAAACATCCAGGGGTAAGTGGTGGGAACCCCTCGCTTAATGCTACCTAAAACCTGTCTAAAAGATTAGTGAGCACACGTAAAAAGTGTATGTAATATTTTTTCTAATTGAGGTGTCTACAAAGCACAAACCTATCAACTGTTGAATTTCATAACGGCATATTGGCCTAAATCTGGATGGTGGTGGATGGCCTTGAGAAGAATAGAAGAGAATAGAATAGAATTTCATAACTGAACTAGTAGAAATGTCTTATATTCGAAAAATCATCATTTTTATAATTTTGGTTTATTCATGCTTTAAAAACATAATGAAAAAGAAAATAAATATACTATAATATGATAATTGCACCGTTGAAGACATACCTAGTCTTTGTTCCGTTCAATAGTTAAGCAATTCGAAATATTTAAATGTTGAATTGAAAATAGGTACCTACAATATTTTTACCAGAACTATACAGACGTTATACACAAATATAAGACAAGATAATTATAATACATTATTTATAAATGCTTCTCAACATAAACCCTTTTCTTATTTGTACGTTGGAAATAATTATTCTCTTGAAGAGATATTAATGAGAAACATTTATATTACACATAATAATTTACAAATGGAGAATTACATATCTATACAATAATACGCTGACGGACGTCGATTTATTTGGTTTACCTCTGAATGCTTACAAGAGACAGGTATTTAATAAACTTACTTCCACACTTCTAAATGAATCAGCAGGTACGCGTTAATCTCCGCCCCCCCCCTTTTTTCCTTTCCCCTTGATTTTTTTTTGTTTTAATTATTATTATTGATTTGTTTTTGTGCTAGTGTGATGATTGAGTGAGCGAGCGAGACTGTGTATAATGTAGGCATGTTGAGATGACCGGAATGTTAGGTACCTATCTTTTTAAAATTAATTGTGGCGCATGGTATTAGATGATAGCTGATCTCTGAAAGATTAACCTTTTTTCTTACTTTATTTATGTAGTTATTGTCTGTTTTGTGCTTCTATATTTATAAAATAAAAATAAATAAAATGTACAAAAATGGATTATCTCTTTTATATTACTAATAACTATCAGCCCATATGTATTTATAATAAACTCGACGAATGATTAAGTTATGTGCGCTTGAGTAAATAGGATAATTAAAATTTTGAGCATTAACTATTTTCTTTTGTTTTACCGGATTTGGGCACAGCGTGCAAATGACAAAACCAATCAGACATCTCAATTTGCGGCATACTCGTACAGACAGATAAAAGCTAAAAAAAATATATTAAAATAAAGATTGTTTAGTTATTCAAAGTTTTCTGTAAAGGGGAAAGCGTGGTTGTAACAGATTAATTAAATAATCAATATATTGTATAAATTATATTCAGATATAAAATTGGTCGCAAGTTTTCTTAATTACGGAACGAAAGATGTGCCCCGAATAAGGTCCGAAATGAACGAGCTTTTTCAATAGTTTTTAAAACAATTTGTAAAATTAAGGTACATTTTATATTAAATATATATTTTGGACAATGTACAAAGAAAATTGTATTAAAATAAATAAAAGAGTAATTTTTTTTTTCTGATTTACTTGAATACCTAAAAATCAACATTATATAAACCATTTTACGTAAAATTTAAGTAATGAAAATAAAAATATAACACTGTATAACTTTCACTATTTAATATTTTGCTTAAAAGCTTTTCGGACATACGTCCATCTTCAGTAATAAATATCTTATAACATTTAGGTATCCTTCAGTTGTAAGAAAATGATTTCTAATTAAACATTATATTTCACGTTGCTTGATTATCTGAAAGAGGATTACATGAATCAAATTCTCAAGGATATCGTATGTTGAGTTAGAGAAATCAACTTGCGTACATGAGTAATTGCAAATGTAGAAGTGAAAGAAGCATGTAAGAATTGATCTATATGACGTTCTATTCTTTTATCGACCCCACTTCGGATACGGCGTGTGGTTATAGTATACTACAGTTTTATTGTTTACTTATGACAACAAAGAATGGTGTCGCATTCCAATAAGGTAACCTATTGTTTGTAATTGTTTTCTTTTTTATTATTAGGACCATAAACCATAGAGGTTTATGTTTTCTATCATATCACATGTTTTATAAAATATTTAAATGTAATATGAAACTATTTTAACTTGACATGATTACAAATATAAACATAAGCTTGCGTGTAGATTCTTATTCAGATAACTGCATGATTGCATAAAAAAATAAGGTAGGTTTATGTGCAAAACTTTTTAATTTTTTTTTAATGCATTTGTAGATGAAACATGCCATAATACAGTACATATTTTTATAAAATAGTCGTTTCCGGAATAACTAATAATTTATTATTTTTAATACTATTATTGTAAGTATTATGTGGGCATATGGACTATTTTTCGAGACACACCTTCAATTCAATGCTATGATTAAGATTGGTGACAAATGAATATTTTGATTGATAATTTGTATGTATTATTGTATTATTAATCAAAATTATATATTTCTTGTCGATTCTGATGAAGCAATTAGGCGGGTTTTTCAATAATATTATTCATTGATTTGGTGGTTTCCAAACACTTACGAATGTTTGGAGTCAAATATTTTAATTATTCCACTGATATAATATTATTTAACGCTCGACCATGCTTTCGACAGGGATCCTGTCATTCAAATAAATAGTCAAATATTGCGTTTGAGAATAATAGTATCCCTATCGAAACCTTTGTCGCGCTTAGAATAAAATATTGGTGTATCTATTTACTTTGTTAGTGATTTGGTAATAGATTAACAGTGTCTTTGTTAGACGAAAGATGTCACTCTCAATAAAAATCAATCATCTCCGTCGGTCCCTCAATCCTGAGGATCGCGATCATCATACTTCGTTCTGTAGACCATCTGTCTCCACCTTGAGCGATCCTCCGCCATGTGCAAGCCCCCGTGTAGTGAGCTCTGTGTGGCCTCCTTAATTTGGTCGCTCCATCTTATTCAAAAGTGAATATTGTAGAAATACCTAGTATTTTATAAAAAATCGCTCGAATCGTGTGGATTGCCGTAACCGATTAAATAATAATAGTAAAATTTATAACTCGAGAAATATTCATTCACTACTCCCGCATATAGCGCACCATATTATGACGCACCATAGACAAAACAGCCTTAATTTAATACCTCACAATACGCCATTATTTATGGAATAGCTTTATACAATAGCAAAATTCCAAAGATCAAGCGGAAATTATTACTCTTTCTTCAGGGACGTTAATCTTTACTTGTCATCATTGTCAACATTCAAAGGCACTATTTCCAGATCTCTTCAACGTTCTGGTTTAAGACTTACATGAATGTGTAAAAGGCATTGCTCCCCCCCCCCCAATATATTTCTGTTTCTTATTTGAAAAGCATTCGCCCCCTACTTATATATATAATGAGTTACAATCCATTGGATTGGTCTGCAACGAATTTGGTTTTTCTTCTACTTAAGTGTTATTAATTACCCCCCTACTTATGTGTTATTAATTATTTTTGTTTTTTTTTTTATTATTTATTTTATCAAAAATATTACAAGTAAATATTACAAGTCCTGTTAAGTATACTTACAAAGACGCATTAATTGCATTAGTGAAGGTTTTTAATTACCTCAAATATTTTTGTTTTGATTGATTGATGCATGAACTATCTCATCAAGAACATGTGGTTAATTTTTTTTAGTTGGAATATATTGAATTTTATTGGTATTTAAATTGATAAAAAAATTCTTAGAAAGCTTTCAAAAAGCACACCAGCTCTGTTGAGGCTGTTGAAGGTTCGTACAACGGTGCCAAAGAATCACCCAAAACCATTCAACATCATCATCTGATATTAATAAATCAAATTATTATAACCCTTTATAATACAGAAGCAGTTAGATATTATCTCCAATATTTGTATTGCCTTACAAATTAAAATGTTCTCCGGAATGAAAACAAGACGACCAAAAAACAAGGTATTTTCAAGGTCATTTTAAGATCATTGTAATTTTGTTACAAACAGCACCCCCCCCCTTTCAAGATTAAATCTTGTATACGTTTCTTGTATTATTAAGTGAAGTACCTGATTAAATAAAGCTCGTTTAAACTAATTGCCGAGTCATAAACTTTAAGGGCTAATATTTCACAGTACCCTTAAGCTGATGCTTATCCTGAACTAGCCCTTAATTTGATTATAAACTTCAATAATGTACATCACTATGTAAAATACAATGATAGTTGGCCAAAAAGAGCACTGTTCTTCCATCCGCAGGGGTTCCGTCGGCCCGGGCGTCCTTCTTTCACAATACACCGTTCCTATGACAACGATATCAGAGCGCAGGGAATGTCGTGGAAAGAGGTTACGTAATTGGCGCAGAGACGCTCTGAATGGAGCAGGCTGGTTTCTGCCCAGTGCCCCGAGAGGAGTGTTGAGGGCGATAAATGAATAAATGAAATGTAAAATACAGATGAAGTGATCCATAACTACGTGAAAAAGCCTTTATGATAAAGTTTTTTTTTATACTACTACTACTACTATTACTATACCATCACGGCATATCCCACAAGTGGGGTAGCCAGCAGATCAGCTTCATGTAAGAAACATGCAAACTGTCCTCTTCGTGCCAGTATAAAATCAAGACATTCAGGATGGGTGGCAAACCTCAACGCTGAATTTAAGATGTAAGATGTCTTTTTTTTTTTTTTTTCTTATTATTAAAATTAAATTGACTTTACCATACCATCACGGCACATCCCACAAATGGGGCAGCCAGCAGACCAGCCGCATGCAAGAAACATGCAAACTGTCCTCTTCGTGCCAATATAAAATCAAGACATTCAGGATGGGTGGCAAACCTCATCGCTGAATTTAAGATGTAAAATGTCTTAATTTTTTCGAACACCTGCCTTTTACAGGACACTCGAAAACTTACGCAGAAGAGTGGGAGACCAATTCTTTACCGGGTGCTCCACGGGACTTTAAATAATTATAATATATGTATAATACCTATAGTTGTAAGAGATGAAAGGCATCACTGAGAATTGCTACCTATCCCTTAAATTGTGATTTCAAATACTGGTGAAATATTGAAGTCCATTATATGTAAAGCAAATGTGACAAAATTAAGTGCCAGCTCAGGGTAAACGTCACTTTAAGTGCACATTGAAATATTGGGCACAAGTAAAGTTAATCAATTTAGTGGAAATGTTTACCTGCTTGTTCTGTTTATTCCCAAGTGTATACACCTTACTCCATTTAACTTAAATTACTTGAAATCAGACTTGGCCACTGTTAATCAAAAATATTAAACTAAGTTAATCGCTTATCAGTTAACGGAAAAGCTAACATTGTTAATCATGTAGTTTTTTGTAGGAGCTACATCTCTTCATTCTTCCCTTCCCTTTTTTTACCAAATTTTTTAGTGTCTGGCCGCTTAATCTAGAGTGCTCCCTCGGGGCAGCATTTCTCTTTTTAATGCGACATTAAATTCTGTTTGCGCGTGTGTGTGTGGTTATGGAGATACATATCTCCAGGTACGACACGAGGTATGTAGCGGGCGCTGCCCTTAAAAAAAAAAGCTACATCACTCTCTCTCTCTGGTTTCAAAGCTGTGGATTGGTTTGTAGCAAAGCTTTGCATTTTCTTTTTACATCGTCACGCATCCCATAGTTTGTCCCCTCAGCCGTCCCTTCTGTTTTCTTGAAAAGGTTCTTTCCTCCTTCAATTCTTTTATTAACTTTAAATGTGATCCCTCCATGATATTCCCAGGATTTTTCTATAGGACCACATCTCAAACACCTCTAATCTCTGAATACCTATCTCTTTCAGAAAATATTTTAGAAAAGCCCATATTTTAACAATTATGTAGTTTACCAAATAAAAAATTAATCTCAATTTATCGGAAATTTTTAACTCGTTAATAATATGTTAATTCTTCCAGCTAATCAGCTGTGCGTCAGTAGGTATTTGAAGAAAAAAAGATTCTCTTTATGATTGTGTACCTTGTCACCAATTGTGGCTTTGATATTTAAACTTTAGAATTTGTAATTATTTGACATCAAACATCTTCTGCTCAGCGATGAGGAATGTCTCGAATGTGATATTTTACGAATTCCTACTTTTTACAGGAGATTCGAAAACTAACGGAAAAGAGTGGAAAACCTATTGTTTATCGAGGACTCCACAAGACAGATACAATACCTATTACAAATTCACTTACCAAAATAAAATATCTATCTATATATACCCTCACGCCATGTACCAAATGGGGTAGGCAGAGAGAACGGAACGCCATATATATCTATCCTTACAATCTTCTTTCGCTTCCTCCACACCAATTCAGTTTCTCATACATGCACGCCGATTTCTCTTACTCAACTCGCGGCCGTCCTTTAAAATGAAATATTGTTCATTCAATATCACTTATTGCGTACTTGCTTATATTAAAATCTCTCCATCAATTTTATAGTTTTGTTATTATTTTTGAAAAAAAAAAAATTAAATTATTTTTAATTAAATGATTACAATATTATAATATTATTGTTTCGCTCTGCTGAAATTCTTTGAATCAATTTTCTGATGTTATTATCAGTCTTACAACTTACTATCATTCAGACCTGGAATAGCCGACATTTTACGGAGAATATTTGTGTATACAAATATTTTATGTTTTATTTTGATACACTATACTATTTTTCTCCTGACCTTATTGTTTTTTTTTTTATTTTTATTAATTTAAATTTTTTTTACACATCTTTTTCATATTTACCAAGAACATATAATTAAAACATTGTTGAGCCAGCTTACTCTATTCATCGCAAGAGCAGAGGCCTGAGTCAATAACACACTTTCGCGTCACGTTCTCGCTCCGTTATGTGGTGTTCTCACTTTGGCGAATATCGCTAGGGCACCAAAATATCGCCAGCCATTTGAACCGTGTGAACAAAATGACAGCTAGTCTGAAACGATAAAAACCAGTAGAAACGATATCGTCTCGAGTTGACCACCTTCCAACTTTCTCGGGCGATCAAACGATTTGCACATGCGCAGATATGCGCGGCGTTTGTGTCTATGGTAAAAGCTTTATAACCTATAAATTTTATAATGTTTCCCGCTTCGTGACAGCTGTTATCTTTTTTGTTGGTTTGTGGCGTTTGTTTCCTTAATTAAAAGGCGCCTTATAACCTCTACTATAACATTTTCGACTAAAAATAAACACTTCGCGATCTCCATCTCGACGCCATTTTGAAAACAGTGTCAAAATCAAATCTGACAGATCGTTTCTATATCGGTGGACTTGTGTGAACAGGTGTGACGATCAATGGGCGTACGGCGAATTTTGTTTTTTCGCCTGGCGTTATATTTTGAAATTCGGCTGGCGATATTCGCCAAATGTGAACACCCCATTAGCGTTCGGGTGCAGACGATGTTGCGCCAAAGTGTTAATTTTCGTAACTATTGTGTATCTTAGCAACGAAATTGACACTTGCTTGCAACTTCGTCTGCACCCGAACGCTAACGGAGCGGTAACGTGACGCGAAAGTGTGTTATTGTTACGCGTTTATACGCGTTTATAAATGTTTAACACTCATCGTGTGGGTGGGTGTGGGCGTGTGTGGGTGCGGGTGTGTGTGTGTGTGTGTGTGTGTGTGTCTGTAGTACATGTGTATGCATGGGTGTAAATGTATATAATGTGCATATTATTGTTCTGTCTTTTTATTTAGTTTTTTCTTTATTTTATGTTAATTAATTAAGTTTTTTAGTAACGTTACTTTAACTAAGAGCAATGTTCTTTGACCACACATAAATTGATCTACCTTAGTACGGGCTGTAGCCTAGTTAGGTGAATCATATAATGAATATGTTAAAATTGAATTTATTTATATCAATAAAGCTGTTATTATTATTATTATTATTATTATTGACTCAGGCCTCAGGGTTGAACTGCGGACTATTTCGTATCAACTTCGAAAGAGGCGCCGAAGTATATCGACATCCTTTTTTAGCGCAAGAAAACAACATGTCAATTTTTAAATATTTTTCTTCATCTATGAATGCGCGCGCATTCGATTTGAACACCTATACAAAACGTACAAACAAATGTCAAAATATATTATATGAGTTGCACGCATTACATTTGAAAAAATATAATATTTAAACTACCTACAAAAATAACAAATAGGTACCTATATATGTATGTATTATCTTATTTTGATGAAATTAATATAATATGAACGTAATTATTTTACCTTGAATGAGTGTATTCACATGCCCGTGACCTTCTCATGAACGACACAAATGACCAAATTCATCATTCTAGTAAATAACACACATTTATTTCGTGTAGGGATGAAAATGTCGCATCGAAATGTCACAGAAAAATTTGACGATGACTTGACATCGTGCCGTACAAGAAGTAGGTACTTGAGCTTTGTAAAAAAGACAATCAAAGCGATTGTATTCATAAGTGAGCATGACTTATATTATTTTTGTAACAATTTTTTTGCAACTATTACTAATTAAATGTATTGTATTCTTACTTGACTAACTTAAGGGTACGCTATACCGCCAGAATATTTTGGTAATGGGCTGTACTACAGATTTCTCCCTCCGCGCGGTCTTCATCTTCCCTTTCCCCGCAGTTGTTTCCCCGCTAGGATGCAAAATCAAACAAACAGAAATCATATTGAAATCCCGTAAGAATACGTCGTAGATTAGTTATTGCGAATAGGCTATACATCTTTCTCTCTTGCACCGTGCCACACTTCATGGTATCGCATTATTTTACAACTTAGTCAGTAATAACAATAGATATAGGTAAGTAGACTACTTACATAACAATAGGCTTTTATTGAATGATTCTATTCAAAATAATATAAGATAGGCATCAACATTAATATAATCTTTACATTATCTACCTAATCAGGATAATATTGTTATTGAAAAACATTGACTCTTTGACGCTGAGAAAATATTATATCTATCATTATCTCAAAACAGGTTGCAAACACAATTTGGTTTACCTATACAAAATTATTTAAATTTACAAGTAGGTATATTATAATCATTATACAATATTGTAGTACCTTTTCCTGCTGTATGGTTTAGAATAATAATAATAAACCGGGTAATAATAATACCGGGCTAGTTGGAAGACATAACTGTTATTTTGAGGACACTTTTTTTATGTAATATTGTAACCAATGTACAGTGAAGAATAAAATAAATAAATAAAAATAAACTTTATTGCAGATTAAGGAGCATACATTCAAGTTATAAAACAATGTGATACATATAAATGATACTGCGCAATGGGCGAGTACCTAATTAATTAAGAGAATACACAATTTATAAATAATTCACAATTTTTATTAAGCGTAGCACCCGGTAATGAACAAAATAACTAGACAAGTCATTCAAGATGGGTGTAATATAGGTAAGGTATAAAATCAAAAATTTAATTTAAAATAATAATAAATAAAATTGAAATAAAAAACTGTTATTTTCACTCATCAAAAATTATCTTTATTGTCTTTTACGTGAGTTATTCGAAATGATGTCTTTGATGCAACTCGAAAATTTACAGAATAGAGTGGGAGACCTATTTTTACAGGACACTCCACGGGGTTTTCTAAATTTCTAATTTTAGTATTGTCACAGAGAGGATGACCTGTATGTTTACAAGTACTTAGTACCATTAGTAGGTAAGTAAGAAATCTTTTATGATTGTTTATGGTCAGGTTTTGTTGCTCCCGTGAAGTCCCCAGTAAAGAATTGGTCTCCCACTGTTTTCTGTTAGTTTTCGGGCGTCCAATGTAAGAAAGGTATTTATATTACATTTTGTTTAAGACATTTAACATCTTCAGTTCAGCAATGAGGTATGCCACCCATCTTGAATGTCTTTAATTTTATTGGCTCAAACAGTCCTCCGTTGTCTAACTTGCATATTTATTATGTCAGTTGGTTCGCTAGCTACCCTACTTATGTATAGGAAACATCGTAATTGTATGAATGAATGAATGAATTTAGTTTCTTTCTTGAGGGCTATAAATTATAACGTGTGAAATATTTGACCTAAGCTAGGTATAAAAAATTGTTCTTCAATTACTTCGGCTTTTACTGCATACCTCTTGTAATAGTAGGTATTGCATTTGGCCTACTGGTTACCTTGTGAAAGATATCCTACAATAATTATTGTGGAGACATAGTAAAAAATCTGGGGGTATTTGTTATGAAACGAAAAAATATCACATAAATATTTTAGTCCGTTCGTTTTGCACGTCATTATGTATGTATGTTTATATAATATTTTCAATAGACACAATAATTAGACAAGATTGAGGAAATATAATAATCAATGTCTCATTGGATGGGTATTTTTTTAGTCTAAAATTTTTAGACATATCTTATTTCTAGACAGATATAATACAATTTCACTTATTTTAGAGGCATTGACTATGTAACAATTACGAGACATTTTCAAATAAAATATTTAAAACTTGAATCACTATGTTTATTTGTTACATTAATTTTTTTTGTTAATTAATTAATTTGTTATGTTAATTAATTAATGTAACAAATAAACATAGTGATTCAAGTTTTAAATATTTTATTTGAAAAAGATATAATACAGTTTATAACCAGACTACCATGTAATATTATATTGTAAACAACACTTTATATATATCAGGATAATATTTGTAAAATGGTGTTGCCGGTTTCAAGAGAAAAAATACTTTTATTTATTTATTATTCGTAAGTGTTTATTTGTCCATTTTATGTTCATTTCTAGAGTGAAGCCGGGCTAACAACTTGTAAGTAGGAACTTGAACAATATTATTATTTTGAAAACTTTCTAAATTTTGATACCTGCTTTTAGGGACAATCTTAATTTTGCAGTCTTTATGTCGAGTATTTGTTTATTACAAAAGCTTTTGTCTATTATTGTGTACCTATTACCTACTCGCAACTATTATGAATAGATATTATACCTATTATAGTAGCATTGTGTTTGTGTATACCAACTTACTTAAAAATTGGTCTCCCACTCTTTTGCATAAGTTTTCGAGTGTCCTGTAAAAAGCAGGTGTTTGAAAATATAGACATTTTACATTCTAATTTCAGCGATGAGGTTTGTTACCCATATTGAATGTCTTAATTATATTTTGGCACGGAGAAAACTGCTTGCATGTTTATTATTACACATATGTGGTAGAGGATATATATTTATCTGAAAGAAAGGGTGTGAGGAAACGCGGGCGTCTGAGAACCACGTGACTTGAAAAGGAACCGACGTGCGTGTATGAGAAACTGTATGAATGTGGAGGAAGCGAAGGAAGTGTGTAAAGATAGATCTGTTCGGCGTTCCGTTCTCTCTGCCTACCCCACTTGGGACACGGCGTGAGGGTATAGTATAGCAGAAAGGATGGAACACCAGACCAACCTATTCTTGCACACTTCTTTGCACAATTCCTTCTACTATGGAATATAAGTGAGCTCGTGTTGTTTGTGTTCGAAAAGAGATAAAAAAAAGTCATGAAGGGGCCTATATCTTGATCTGTGTAGTGCTGTAATGTAATTTTCGAGTGATTTGTATAAAGCAGGTATTCGTTAAACATTCCTACTTATGAGAGTGTAGTAAACATTACGTATAAGGCATTTCTAAATGTGTAAAAGGCAGGTGTTCGAAAAAATTAAGACATTTTACATTTTAAATTCTGCGATGAGATTAGACACTCATATTGAATGTCTCGGTTGTCTATCGGCACGGAGAGGACAGCTTGCATGTTTATAACATGCAGCTGGTCTGCTGGCTACCCCACTTGTGGGATATACCGTGATGGTATAGTATAGTGTATAGTAAGTATTTATAAATGGCACGAAGAGGATAAATTGTATGTTTATTCCATTTAGTTAATTCATTATTTTCTCGACTAGAAGGAGATTTATTGATTTATGACTCATAAGACTTATAGGTAGACATCAGATACAGTACGTACACCTAATGTTATGATATAATTTGGTTGCGAATTATATGCACAAAAAAATGTGCATTTATGTATACATTTCGATATAATTATGAAAGATCATTTCACAGGAATTAATTTGATAGTTAATGCTTAGAATACAAATGACGACTTAAAATATTATTTAGTACCGTTTACAAAACAGCTGACTATCATCTCATAAGATTCTTCTTAACAATGTAATTCTTATTCAATAATTTATACATAAAGATATGCGATACGTCCACCCCTCTCGACATTCAACTCAGTACTAACATTTATAGACACACCCCTAGGGCAGGGCTAATTTGTATTTGAATTCTATTGAAAGTCCGGTGGGCGAAAAACGAGATTTTTATGCATACAAGTTTTTAGATATTTGAAGAAGAAAATTACATAAACTAAAGTTAGGTTAACAATGATATTTGAGATATTTATATACCGAATTACTCAAAGAAAAAAATGAATCTCTCCGACAAAGAGAACTTGAGATATGATGCGTATAAATATTAGTTAAGCTTATTTTCTATATTTTTTTCTGAAAAACTGGTATAACTTATCAAAACGTCTCCGCAATGAAAAGGTAGATAA
This sequence comes from Athripsodes cinereus, assembly GCA_947579605.1. Taxonomy (NCBI): domain Eukaryota; kingdom Metazoa; phylum Arthropoda; class Insecta; order Trichoptera; family Leptoceridae; genus Athripsodes; species Athripsodes cinereus. The sequence continues at coordinate 1,663,520 of OX388318.1, forward strand.
AATATTGAACTATATTATATATTTTTTTTATGAACGCACCATGAAAGGTATACGTATTTTAGTAGCTGAAAAACATCGAAAAAACGTTGAAATTGACGCTTTCGCTATCGGGGCCCCTTAATTGAATTATTATGAATGTTTGGAGTCAAACACTTAACTAATACCGCTAAAAAATATATTCTACGCACGACCAAAGTTTCAACAAGAGATCCTGTCACTCCCAATATTTTATTGTCAAATAGGAATGATAGGAATTGTTTCGAAACCTTGGTCACGTGTAGAGTATTTTTTTAATAGTATACCTAAGCGAAAAAATACTCCAAACATTCGAAACGAAATTCAGAAACGATCTGAACCTTATTGTCAAATCAATAAATAATATAAGTAAATTGATATTGAAACTGTAGAATTATTTATCATGGAATTGACAAAAAGACGATGAAACCGCAAACACTTATTTTTGCAACGATTATTTTTTTGCTTCTACATTTATAGATCATAATATTATTGTCCTGAGAGCGTAAAAAAGAATAAAAAAATTGACCATTAGTAATCAGATTCAACACAGGAAAGTACTGAAGTGATCGATCAGTCAGATTATGAATTTTATCAGTCCATAATGCAGTACATTAAGTAAAGGAGGACAGAAAATTCGACAAAGAATAGTCAATAAAACTTTGTTCCAATATTTTAAATTCAAACATACGTGTATAATTAGTTGGAAGACATCGCATTGTAGCAATAAACTCGCCCTCTGTATATATTAAGTTGTATACTTAACTGATACTTTGTATTGATTTGAAATATTGTAACCGATGTTCAGTGTAGAATAAAATTAATATTTATGCTGAATGGTGAAATTTTTAATGAAAAAACGAATTGTTTCCTAACCGCAGTAATTTGTTTGCCACCTTCACAGGATAGAACAATGAATAAGAATGTATCGATGCTACATTTGCAAACCCTAATGTTTCATGAATAAAATTAGAGATAAAGTATTTGGTATTATTATTATTATTATTATAATTATTATATAGATATGAGGGATGTAAATGTATGGCAATTAAATTAATAAACATGCGTAAAAATTATCGCGCCGCATTCAATAAACAAAAAACAAATGCAACACAGTAAAAATAAAAACGCAGATAGCGACAGATATTCATGTACAGGTGTGCTGAAAAATATGTGACTGATTCGTTAGCAAATATTGAATAAAATTAACATCTGAAACTATCATACAACGCTTAGAAAATACAACTTCACCTTATTGAGTATGTAGTGTCCTGGACGGGACTTGACGGGACCAATGTCTGGTAGATTCTTGGGGTTACCTACATCCCATAATACAACCACCATAATACTCATGGTAATGTTGTAAACAATCATCTTCATTTACTTCATCTTACATCTTCATCTAAATATCGTATTTAGATCTTGTCGTGAGTCTCTGGCGTTTATTCACTCTTTCGAGGTTTAGGCAGTAGAATTCCATAGCAAAATATCTAAATACAAATATTTTATTCTACTATTTGATTTACCTTATAACGAGAGAGACGTCTTTCGTCTTGTTGGGACATTGTCAATCCTAACAATGACAATGTCCCAACAAGACGAAAGACGTCTCTCTCGTTAATAAATCAAATAGTAGAATAAAACATTAGTTTAATTTATTTCACTCTGGCGTTCTTTTACGAAATGAATAAGCAGAAAGTCAAGACAAAGAAAGTTTGATAGTAGTGTTGCCATTTTAATCTCAACTTTAGGATTATTTACAAAAGCTTTTAACTTTTAAAACGGTAAAAAATCTTTTAACTTTTTTTGCATTTGTCTAGGAAATGGACAGAGAACTCCTATTGGATATCAAAATGCGTAAGATCTCGTATTGGGTCATATAACGCGTGGAGAAAAGTATGTACCACATTTTGCGGTTGATTATGACAGGCAAAATAGAATGACATCGGGGGGCTGGCAGAAGGCAGACATCGTGGCTGCGCAATATACAAGATTGGACTGGAATGAGAGGTGTGGAGGAGTTGTTCTAGACAGCGCAGGACCAAAAAGCTTATGCCTGAGTGATAGCAAACGTCGGGAGGACCTGACAGGGAAGTTACAGAAGAAAAAGGAAATGAAGTCGAAAATTTGCTTAAAAACTGAAAATTATGAAAGAGAATAGGTATTGCTGAACACAGTTGCATACCATGCAGTAGTTTAATATGTCTTATAATAAACTGAATGACCGCGTTGCGTTACGTTTAGATACGGAGAGACTTAACCTCTAATAACTCAGTACACTATGTAGGTAGGTAGGTATAATATGTCACTGCCTGATATTTGAATAAGCCAGTTGATTGAATGGCTACATTGACCCACCAACCACCTAGATAGCGTAGAAGTCTGGGGACATCCATTTATAAATCCGAACTCTACACTAAATCAGTCTTGTCCATACCGGAGGTGCCATATTGGGTATGCCGAGGGGCTGGCCGGCCAGAAACCATCAAAACACCATAATCCTCTCTTGATGTCCCTCTAGTCGAGAAAGCAAGTAGGTAAAATAAAATAAATCATAAAATAAAACAAACAATACAATATAAAGGCATTTTCCTAACATGGGTAACAAATCAATATTTAGAACAAAATAACACAATAAATAAAAAAAGCTCGACCCTCGGGTTTACCGGCATAAATACCAGAAAAAGTTTCCAGACATCTCAACTCAGCATTCTGATCATTTTTGTTTGACAGAATGGTTAGACGGTAATTATAACGCCGGCATTCAGGTTACAGAATTAGTCTAGCCGACTTGTTTATCGAAACGCTTTTAATCAAAAGCGCCACAGTTCCAAATAAAGAAACTAATCATCAACAATCGGTCATATTGTTGAACGTTTGGCGCGTCATTGTGATTTAATAAAACGGCTAGCCAGCCACATTCAAATGAATGGTATCATTTTACAAACCGACTACTAGTTATTTGGTTAAGTGGCTAATCTAACTATCGGGTGGCGACATTATACATATTTGTACTAGAGTTTCATATAAAGTCCGGCGTGTGTTTCGTGTTAGATAATAATTATATATATATAATATATATAACTACGTACTCAATGGACTTACTCTTGGCACTATCTGAATATGATACAGGAGAACCTTGTCTTCTAGGAAGTCTTGGAAGAAGGGATATCGGAAAGTATTATGTAGGTAATGATTTGGCAGCTAGTTGGTTGTAGATTCGAAACAAACTTAAGTAGGTATGTTATGAATTTTTGACACAATTGGATGTCGTGGACTAGATTTTACTTACTAGAAGTAAACTCTGTGTCGTGCACTCCTTAAGAAGTTCACATTATTATGTTAGTGTATCTTATACAACATACCTAACTAGTCAATATCTACTCAAATAGGTTGGCTATCGGTGAGTGTAATAAACTGAAATTAGTGAATCTAGAGTGGTTCAAAATATGATTAATGTAAACTGTTTACAATCAGCCGTTGAAGTGTTTTTTTTTTGTTTTGATCAGAATAATGGTTGTGAAATGGCTTTATGATTGCGATCAAGCCTATTAACAATCTATTGTTGATTGTCAACTGAACATAAGATGGCGCTAAAGAACTATACAGTTCTCCATTTTACAACGTTGCTTAGATCAGTGATTAATAAATTCAAGCCGCTTTGAAAAATCCATTAAAATGCTATAAGTACGTTAAAAAGTTTATTCATCAAATAAATATTTAAATGAAATAGTAATATTTATGATGATAAACTTGTGCTCGTAGCGCGACTCAAAGAACTTACAGCAGAAAACTTTGTTTCAGCAAATAACAATAAAAGTATCTAGAAGTCGTAATTCCAGCTAAAAAAGCAAATATTTTTTGCAACGTAGTCAATAATGATATAAATTGAACCTGAATCCTGTCATACAATCGTAAACTTTCCCGTACCTATTTACTTTCAATATTAAATTACATAATTCAAAAAACTTACTTCCACACTTCAAAAAATATTCAAAAAACTTACTTTCACACTTCTAAATGAATCAGCAGGTACGCAGTAATCTCCCCCCCCTTTTTCCTTTCCCCTTGATTTTTTTTTTATTACAATATTGATTTGTGTTTTTGTGCTAGTGTGATGATTGAGTGAGCGAGCGAGACTATGTATATTATGTAGGCATGTTGAGATGACCGGAATTTTAGGTACCTACTACTACTACTACTATACCATCAAGGCATATCCCACAAGTGGGGTAGCCAGCAGACCAGCTGCATATAATAAACATGCAAGCTGTCCTCTCCGTGCCAATATAAAATCAAGACATTCAGGATGGGTGGCAAGCCTCATCGCTGAATTTAAGATGTAAAATGTCTTATTTTTTCGAACTCGAAAACTTACGACACTCGAAAACTTACGAATAAGAGTGGGAGACCAATTCTTTACCGGGTGCTCCACGGGATATGGATAGGTACCTATGTTTTTTAAATTAATTGTGGTGCATGGTGTTGGATGAAAGCTGTTCTCTGAAAGATTGACCTTTTTTCTAACTTTATATATATTTTTTTTATAAAAAGATATATCTGGGTTTTTGTTATAAACCCAAATACAACCTTATACACCTTTCACAGTAAGCTACTAAAAGCTTGTGTCGTGAAAGGGGAGTTTGCCGGCACCTGGGATCGAACCACGGACCCGCTGTTCACGAAGCCGAGACTCTACCCCCAGGTTACCGACGAACTCATATATATGTAGTTATTTTCTGTTTTGTGCTAAAATAAAATAAAATAAAAAAAAAAAAAAAATATTGTATTTTGAAATAACGTATAGCAAGATTGAAGTGTAGTAACTTAATCAAAACATTTAGTGTACAACTCAATGATAATTACTTATAGGTTACATCAGTACAATGTTTGTGCCTACAATAATTAATTCAATGTCACTTTGTAAGTAACTAAACACGTTAATAGGCACTTATGAAATTATAATTCGACAGTCCAGTTCCATAACACAACAAGTCGAAAATTTTGGTTTAATTGGTAATTCGCACAATTAACGCCACTCTTTCAATAATGTGGTGTTCTCACTTTGGCGAATATCGCCAGGCACCAAAAAAACGCCAGCCATTTGAACCGTGTGAACAAAATGACAGCTAGTCTGAAACGATAAAAAACCAGTAGAAACGATATCGTCTCGAGTTGACCACCTTTCAACTTTTCGGCCGATTGAACGATTCGCGCATGCGCAGATGTGCGCGGCGTTCGTATCTATGGTAAAGACTTTATAACCTATAAATTTTATAATGTTTCCCGCTTCGTGACAGCTGTTATCTTTGTTATTGGTTTGTGGCGTTTGTTTCCTTAATTAAAAGGCGCCTTATAACCTCTACTATAACATTTTCGACTAAAAATAAACACTTAGCGATCTCCATCTCGACGCCATTTTGAAAACAGTGTCAAAATCAAAGCGCATCTGACAGATCGTTTCTATATCGGTGGACTGTGTGAACAGGTGGGACGATCAATGGGCGTACGGCGAATTTTGTTTTTTCACCTGGCGTTATATTTTAAAATTCGCCTGGCGATATTCGCCAAATGTGAACACCCCATTACAATAGCATTGATTCGCTCGTCAATCAATGGTAAAGGTTTACCGAAATCGATCGCGATTTAAATAATCAAGTGCATTGTTGAATACAAAATTACAAAAATGGCGATTTCTTGAATATATGTAAGACATTTCTACTTGCTGAGTTATGGAGCTGGAGGGTCGGTTATTTAATCAGTAGGAATATTGTAACGTAAACAACGTTATATCAAGACAAAATAACTTTGTAACTTAGCAAAATATATACTTATGTATGTAAATCCTAATTACATCATATACAAATTAAAGTTTATAAGTAATTATTCAAAAAATTTACAATATAAAAATAATTATCATTAAGATAAGAAATTATTGGAAAAAGGGAACAGAATTTAATTTATTAAAACAAACTTTTTCATATCTAATTGAGACATTTTGTAAATCATTAATTTGACTTTTATTTTGGGCAATAATTGTCCCAGGACAATTTGACCTTTTTCCAAAATGTCCTGGGTCTGGGTGTTACATTATTATGTTCAGTGCATTCTATGTACCTACGTATCGTCGTGTTAGTAGCCATAACAAAAGATTCATAATATCTTAGTGTGGGACTTGTTCGATCTATGTATATGAATTGTCTATAAGTGTTATCTTATGTTATGTTATCGCAGTGATCAAAAGTTCTGAAAGCAGTAGTATTGGACAGTAGAGGTCTCCCGAGGAAAAACGTAGAAGTAATGGATTCCAGATCCAGTAGGGTAACTCTTGACACTGTCTAAATATTATGATGTTAATCTTGTCTTGATCTTAACGCTACAATACGCGAAGTGATTATATAGTCAAAATTAGTGATGTGAGAAGAGAAAATTCTCCAAAGAAATTTCTCGAGAACGAGAAATTTCTTCTCTGATGGAAGAGAAATTTCTCTCCATAATTTTTCTTAGTGGTATTATGACTTTTCGCTCAGTATACTTCGCAGCCAACCTGATTGATCCAAAAATTTGGGGGGCTGATTAAGGCCCAAATCAGAGATTATTAACACTTTTTTCCATCTACGAACCTGCATTTTTTTTTTAACTTAAATATGGGCATGTGGGGTGTCAAAAATCAAGATTTTTCATCAGTTATTAGCACTTTTTTCTATGTAGGTACCTAACATTTTTTGTTTCCATAATTAATTGTAGCCATATTGGTGATAAATTGTCTCAACATTTGTACATTGTTATTGATTGATTGAATAAAGTATTTATTATTATTATACTGTTAAATAAAAAATAAAAAAAAATCTCGGAAAATTCTCTACATCGAGAAATTTACCGAGAAAATTCTCGGTAAATTTCTCGTAAAATTATTTCTTGAGAATTCCACAACACTAGTCAAAATACATGCATGCCAGTACCGTGGTATCTGAGGACAGTCGTTTTCAACATTTACATGAGAATTATGGTTGTATTATTTATTTATTTATTTATTCATTCTTTCCGTACATTGATTACAAACAATTACATAAAAGGTATACATTCAAATTAGTTGTAATCAATATACAGAGGGCGACTTTATCGCAAATGTGCGATCTCTTCCAACTAACCCAACTAACTACGAGTATATTATGTGATATAATGTAACTTTATGAAATATGTATCCTAATTTTGTCCAAAAAAAATTGTAGCAGACATCTAATAATTTTTCATACACCCAAAGAGACTTATACAAAAGTGATCCATCAAAATTACAATACTTTTCCCGTTACTCCCTGTCTAAAGTGCGGTAGGAAGAGAGAATGAGACGCCATATAGATTTGTCATTACATACTAATCGCTTCTTCTACATTCATACAATTTCTTATACACGCATGTTGATTTCCTTTACTCAACACACGGCCATCCTTCAAAATTTGATCCACAAGAACAAGCCACGTGGTTCTCAGACGCCCGCGTTATCTCACAACCTCTCTTTCAAATTTCCTTCATTAGAAATACCTACATAAGTGAACAATCTAACATATAAAATTCTCATGTCTCGGTATTTGTTATTATACTCCTCCGAAACGGCTGGACCGATTTTGATGAAATTTTGTGTGCTTATCGGGTGGGTCTGAGGTAGGTCGGCTAACATCTATTGTTCATACCTCTAAAAGTTAAGGGTGGTCCACCCCGATTTTTTCTGGTCAATTTTTTTAATTTTATTTTTTTATGGTGAGGCATTCAAAAATACCTACAGCCCTAAATTTTCACCCTTCTACCATCAACTCTTATTTTTTAATAGCGATATTAGTATATGGTAAAACAACGTTTGCCGGGTCAGCTATTATTTCTATAAACTCGTCCATTGCACAATATTATTAGTTCTATACTCTGCTGTTGTTTATTTTGTTATTTTCATCATTTATATTTTGTGCAGTATTATTTTTATTATGTAAGCGCTGAATATTTAATAAAATTATTTTTATTATGTAAGCGCTGAGTATCTAAATAAAATTATTTTTATTATGTAAGCGCTGAGTATCTAAATAAAATTATTTTTATTATGTAAGCGCTGAGTATCTAAATAAAATTATTTTTATTATGTAAGCGCTGAACATCTAAATAACATTTAACACCCTATTAACACCCTTTCTGTATATGTGTGTGTGTATGTATGTATGGGTGTGTATGTATATATGCATGTATGTGGGTGTGGCTGTATGTGGATGAGTGTGTTTGTGTGTGTGGATGTATGTGTTCGTGCGTGAGCGTGTGTGTTATGTTATGATTAAATAAAGTAGGGAAAATAACCTTAGTAACTGAAGTAAAGAAAATTGAGCGCTGACACTGAGAAAAGGTACATCTCCAAATTCAATTGATATTTCACAATAAATTGTTTTGCTCGCCTTACCATTGATATAATATGACATAAAGATCAAATTCAACATTACGTAACATCAATTCATTTCGCTTTTACCATTAACTATATTTCGTTCGGCGCTTACCAATCTTTTAGTTACCCAAACATCCGTGTATGGCGCTAGTTGGTTTAAAATCATAGTCAGGTTAGAACCATAGACTTTTATACTATAATACCTAGACGTCGTACTAACCCTCAAAAGTGTGTCGAATTGCACGGCACTTTTCGTTAGCTGGTTGGCAAAACATTGGTTTCTGCGGTACGTTTGCTTGACGGTTCCTCGTGTTTCGTTATAAAATCCTCGTTTATACCATATTTTATACTTTTGAATGAATGTTTTTATAATACTAAGGAGTTGTTTAGTGTTTGGTATTAATTATAATCCGATTTTTCTTTTTATTTTAAGTTTGGTGTGGTTTTAAAATTGTATTGACTGTATACAGTAGTTCATAGTTTTAATATTAAGTTAGTAATAGTTGTTTTATTGATATACTTTTTTTTGCTAATCAATGAAATCTTTATCGGACTCTAAATTTATTTTAGTATATTTTAACAGATATAATATAAGGATTCACTTTATACATCTGGCCGAAGGTAGATTTAGAATTGAACAATCGGCTTCAATCAAAACTCCATTTTTGGTCGAACACTAACAATGATTGCATAGTGCTGATAAAATTGTTTTCGTTTTGTGATTTTGTATACTATTTCTGTTCACATGTATTTTCAAATGTTTTGTTATCTGAATGAATGAATAAATAAAAAAATCTTTAATTTGGTATGTACTAGGTATATGAAAACTATTTGTACATTTAAAATAATTTCAATAAAGTATATTTATTACAATTATTTCTTTCTTTAATTATTTCAAAAACCACATTTACTACACAAACATCTTTAATATTGTTTTCTATATTTTTGAAAGCAAGAGGTGATCCAGGAGCCAGGGTTGGATCTAAATTTCATCTCCGTTGAATGACTAAAAATGTTAATCAAACCAATTCTAGTTCACCTGTGGTGATCGAGAATTTATTCTCTGTATATATTTTCATCTATTTATCTCCTATGAAAAAGATAGCCAGTGGATCTACTGTGTAATGAATTCAGAGATCATCCTCTATGTGACATACCTAAAAGTTAATATGTACATATATTTGAGATATTGCATGGCTCAAATAGAAGCTACTACTATTACTATACCATCACGGCATATCCCACAAGTGGGGTAACCAGCGGACCAGCTGCATGTAAGAAACATGAAAGCTGCCCTCTTCGTGCCAATATAAAATCAAGACAATCAGGTTGGGTGGCAAACCTCATCGCTGAATTTAAGATGTACAATGTCTTAATTTTTTCGAACACCTGCCTTTTCACACAGGACACTCGAAAATAGAAGCTCCAAACTCTTATTGTCCTGTAAAGACGTATTATTGTGTTATTAAATAAAGTAAAATAACATTCTACTCTGGGGGTTTTAGTTTGGTAGTTTGAGTACATGAGCCAAACATATCAACAATGTAAGAATCACCTCATATACATTGGAAAAATAAACAAAAACAAAAACCATGTTGGTATTTTTTATATTACTAGACATCTCAATTGCTTTCTTAATCGATTCGTTTTAATTTTTCAACTGTTACGTTTATTTTAGTTAAATAAATGCGAAAATTTTACAGCATACTCCACATTTCCCATACAAATTGCCATAGTTCTTGCCAACCAACTGTGCGAAAGAGACAATCTTTGTTTGCCTCACTTCGCCGCTATGAAAAGTTACCGAGGTACTCTGTCTAGGTATATAGTATTAAAGTCTATGGTTAGAACATATGGCTTGTGAAATTGCCACACGCATAAAAATACATTATGATTGACGAAACGTATTTCAATAGTACAATATTGTTTTATTTATTTGTAGTATTTTCGTTATTATACAAATAACTAAATACTTATTTATTGTAATTTAATATAATGAATACATTAGAATGGTTGTAAAATGTGTTATATCAATATAAGTGGAAATATTTTGATAAAAAAAAAACAGTACTTTGGTCATTATTAATTACTCTAATGGCAACACTAGTATTCGATGTCATTCATTGGTTTCCCGTTGTGTTTTGTTGATTTCTGTCAAGCCGTTTTCGTATTTCGATGTTTTTTTTTAGTGGATTGAGGATTATTGTAAAAACATTTACTCACATTTAAATCAAGATCCCTCATAATATTGCATTATGGCACGAAAAAATCATCTGTCATGGGAATGCAAGGTAAACCTTTGTAATTTCTTCTTATTTACTTTTATTTTTATATGATTTTAAGCATCAATGGTTTTGATATAATTATGTTTTTACTTTACAGATGAAACGCAATGTGGAAAATAACGTGGAATTACAGAATGAAAGTCTACCATCAAGTAACCATTTGGTGAGTAACATTGAACTAACCTTGAGTGCTTGTGGATGGACTAATAAGGTTATTATTTAATTAAATGAATATTTTTTGCTTCACAGATTACAGAATGTAATGTTAAAAACCATGTGATGAAATGAAAGTGAACCTTCAACCATGAATTTGGTATGTAATATTGAACTAAAATTGATTTTGTTTGTGAATGAACAACTTTATTAGTTATCATTTGGTTCAATAAATCATTTTTGTACTTTTAGACTGTGGAGGAAACAAACGAGGTTGTGATTGAGTATATACATTGAAGGAGACCCACTGTCCTCCTGGATAGTTCAGAAATCTGGGGACTTATCCGATTAAATTTCTACACTAACAAATTTCTCCACACAAGAGGTGCCATGATGGGCAGCCTGAAGAACCGGCCGGCAAAAACCCCCACGTGCAGAATCTTTTGACTTGACTACACTCCTTTGATGTCCCTCTAGCCGAGAGAAGCATATACATACATAAAATATGTTACGAGCAAAAGCATTTCCAGCTCAACAAATAATGAATCTTTATAAAGTCCAGTCCATGATGAGTTGGTATGAGATGTTTAATTTGCAATAATTGTTTTATCTACAAGCCAAATTTGAGTTTTTATTGACGATTAACTAAAATTTGTACTTTACAGAATGTTGCAGAACATCAACAAATTGGTGAAGCTGTTGCACTAGATTTGGTTTGTATACTTCAAATTCTGTTATTTTAATTTCTATTTTTTCGGGTTCAAAAATAACTTTTAGTTATATATTTTACTTTTACAGAAAAAAGGTCAAATGGAATTATCAAAAGGCTAGAAGAAAACAAATTAGTAGAATTGGGGCATTCATACTCAAACAGAAAGGGTCAACTATCAGCGTGAAAAATTTTTGTTCCCATAGAAAAATGTTGCAGAGAAATTATACCAAAATAAAATAACTCCCGTAGAGCAACAAAGTGGTATGATTAGAATTTGTATTTTTTTTATTTATTTTGATATAATGAAAACAAAATTGTTTTTAGTTTTACTACGATTTATTTGTTAAATAAGTTACCAGGTTTCGTTCATGAGGTCATTGTCAAACTAAACTGTTGATTTGAATAAATTGTGATTTTAAGTTTGTTTGTAAATGATATAAATATAGCCTACTGTCTTCCTTAATCTTTACCAATAAAATGTCACATTATCTATATAATTTAATTGATTCTATAATCAATATAATTTAAATCATATACAACACAACCAACTGTTCTTTCTGAATTTCCCTCAATAATTTTTGCATTATATAAAACCTTTGCTCTAAGAATATATTGTTATACCTACCTACTAAGACATAGTATTTAAGTAACAACACGGCCTATAGTAAATTTAGTTTGACAATGCCCTCATAGGTCGAAACCTGGTAATTTATTTAACAAATAAATCGTAGTAAAACCAAGAACAAATTTGTTTTCATTATATCAATATAATGGAGTTTTACAAAATCAACGTCGACTCAATCAATTTATTTATTTTGTTAATACACTTAAATACAAACAAACAGCTATTACAGATTATATAGTATAACTTAAATATTGTATGGTTTGCAAGCCAGTGAAGTTTGTTAAATTATTTTACATCATATTATCAACACTATGTTCCAGCTAAGTTCCAAGAACAAAAAGAAATAAAAACAAAATGCACTCGATTGCGCAGATCGAGGCAATAACAATGAAGGCAAAAAGAAAAACATTCAGTCGTGAAATGAATACGCTATTACAAAAAAAAACACAAGCAATGACTGATGCTCAGGGGGGGGGGGGGATCAGTCCTCTCTGAATAAAAACTGGGGGAGGGGAACCTCACCACATTCAAGACAATCATCAACACCCTGAAGAGATCTAGAAATAGCACCTTTGAGTTTTGGCAATGATGATAAGTAAAATTCACAAACCACTCGTACCGGGTGGAATGCCTGTGAATAATAATAATAAGTAAAATTCAACATCCCTGAAGAAAGAGTTGTAATTTCTGCACGACCTTTGGAAGAATTCTATAATACTCGTATGATATATTTATTATGTCTTTATAAATTGTCCTTATTTTTATATTTTTTTAATTGAAATTTTTAATAAATTATTATATTACATAAGAATTTAAAAGAAAAAAATCATTTTTATTTCCTTGCTACTTTTTTTACTTATATATTAATCACAATGTTTATTTGTAAAATGTGAATAATTATTCTAATAATATTATTATTTTTGTTAGATTTTTTCAAATAATAATTATAGTGTTATTAGAAAAATAGATCACATTTTACAACTAATCGCGATTAATATTATTGGACTTTGACAGCTACAAGCAAGGTCATGTAGAGGTACCTACGTAAGTATGACAAGTAATTCGATTGATTCTTACCAACGATTCGTTCGGCAGCCAACTTCAAGTTGATGACGTCACTGTGAAGAAGTTGTTGGTAAATGTACCAATGAATTGGTTGCGAAGTTAATAGATCTGTACTAGTGAATCGTTGTTACGAACTCTGGTCCTAATTTGATAGTACGTACCAATGATTCGTTGTGAAATTTCGTTAGTATTTTTCTCAGTGGAGACAATGTAAGGTGAAAACTGGCTCAGTCTACCTTGGTACGGGCTCATGCCCAGTTAGGTAGATATTTTGTGACTTATCTTTTAAAAACTGTTTTGTAAATGAAATAAATAAATAAATTTACTTATTGACTTCTAAGTATTATAGGCCTACATTGTTTTTATTATTTATGAATGACATTAAAATATTATTCTATTTGTTATAAATATCGCAATTGTTGATAATAGTAATATATAAATAACGATAAATATTTATATAAATGCATGTCTAATATTGGATAAATGATTGTAGGTTGTCTTACGCAATACATCTAATAAAGTACAGGTTGTGTATATGCATTAAATTTTCCTTGTTATTGAAATCAAATCAAAGTTGGTAGGCATAAAATTCGTTAGATAACATTGTATATGAATCAAACACATAGTATTCAGTAAATACAAAAATGAAAGATTTGTAGAGTGCTAATTTTTCATGAAAACAAATTTCCGATTTAAAAAAAAAGATTATATCTCGTTTTTTGGCATGGATTGGCCACGTCGTTAGGTACGGAGATGAAAGAGCGACTAAAGGTATTCTACAGGGTAAACCCTAGGGCAGAAGACCGTTAGGCAGACCAAGACAAAGATTGTTAGATAACATCAACCGAGATCTAGAGGAGCTCAATGCTAAAGACGACTGGCATTCCATTGCTCAGGATAGAAAGGTTTGGAGATCTATTGTTTCTGAGGCAAAGGTCCTGGAAGGGCTTTTCGGCCATCGGAAGTAAATGAGTATCTGGGTTTTTGTTATAAACCCAAATACAATCTTATACACCTTTTACAGTAAGCGTGTGTATTTATTCATTCTATTCTTCCTACAAATCATCATCCACGTAACAAAATCAACAAATCAGTTTGAGTTCGTCGGTAGCCTAGAGGTAGAGTCTCGGCCTTGTGAACAAGGGATCCGGGGTTCGATCCCAGGTGCCGGCAAACTCCCCTTTCACGACACAAGCTTTTAGCTTACTGTGAAAGGTGTATAAGGTTGTATTTGGGTTTATAACGAAACCCAGATATATCTTTTTTAGAAAAAAAAAAAAAAGAAGTTTACATAAGAAAAAATGAAATGATACGCAGTGGCGAGATTATCACTTTAAAGTGATTTGAAAATGTAAAATGTCTTTTTCTTAATATTTTACGAACATCTGATTTTAGGGCATAAGAAAACCAACCACGTGGAGTTTCGGTAAAAAATAGGCCACCATTCTTTTCTCTAAGTTTTAGAGTGTCGTGTGAAAAGCAGGCTAAAGACAATTATTTTTTTATTGACACGGAGAGGACAATCTGCAATTGCATGTTTATTACATACAGCCAGTCCTACAGCTACCTACCTCACTTAGGTGATATGCCACTAGAGAGGTAGCAATAATATTTAGTATCTATCTGATGTAGGTATAATGTGATTTTTTTTTATAATTGCATCAGCATCTCTGAATGACATTGGTGTACATAGGTTCATATTGCATTTAAGTGATAATACTATGGATACTTTGTAACCGGAATCGCAATATCGGGTGATGCCTAATTATTTACTAAATATTTACTACATACACACATAAGAAAACTTAGCTACAAAAATTCATAAAGTGTCTTGAAAAGATATTGGGTATGGGGTGATATGCGCATGTCACTATTGCGCATACCTAATATCACCCGATATCCAAGCTAAGCGCTGGTGTTACTAGAAGACTCGCTATTGGATCGTAAGGGTAAGCCATGACTCAGCAAATACTAAAGCATTGCCTTGAGATAATATTTTAGTGAAGACATAAATGGTATAAACAATTATATACAAGTGATACAGACATGAAGATGTCGTCATTGCCGCATGGTAATCCACCTCAGTTTCGAAATAAATAAAACAAATGTTTTATTCCACTATTTAATTTTATTTGACGAGACGAGAGAGACGTCTTTCGTCTTGTTAGGAAATTGTCAATCAGTTTATTTCTAAATCCTATTTCTAAGCCTACTGACGCCAAAAACCCTCCCTATCTAATAAAAGATCAAGATTTTTTGCAGTTTTAAATAAGAGATCACAGTTTAGTCCAAACATGAACTAGGAATTGTCAGACTGCTGAGTTTTGAGATAGAATAAGAGCTTCCTATAGACATCGTTTGAGTGAGAGTCAAATCGTTATAAGTGGCCCAATCGGAAACTTGTTGCTGCTGACAATTCTACTTTTCACAAACAGAAATTCTACTTCCGCATGTTTTGAATGAAAAATCAAATAAAAGATCAAAGAAAGAGAAGATTTTTCTCAGAATATTTTAAGTTACAAAAAAATTAAATTGTCAAAAATAAAAATATGAAAATAATTAAGACATTTAATTTACCAACTATGTTATTTGATATTTATCGTTGTTGTTTTTACAATTAACCATTGTCTGAGGTCATATATGTAAATTTAACACATGAAACTACCATATAAGGCTTAGAAAAGACAACGTCACCTCACTTGGTAGTGCCCCGGACGGGACTTGAACCCGCACTCCCATCTTGTCGCGAGATGTGCTTTGTCCAATAAAGAAGCACATGAAGCTGTCATTGGGTTTATAAGAGAGAATATCGAAGCCTCTGGTATGTCGCCCGGTAGCTTAATTGGACAAAGCACATCTCGCGACAAGATGGGAGTGCGGGTTCAAGTCCCGTCCGGGGCACTACCAAGTGAGGTGACGTTGTCTTTTCTAAGCCTTATATGGTAGTTTCATGTGTTAAATTTACATATGTTATTTGATATTTGAAACGCTTAAAACTACCTATGATGAATAATAATTAAATTCTTTTGGAAGGTGTTTTCTAAGAATTAGATATTAAACATAATTATTTATTTATTTCCTCATATTTTATATTTTAATTTTCAGTTTACTGAATTTTCTGGAAATAAATATGCATGAAACAATATATCGGAGGAAATAATAATGTGTGTATTTTTACTTTTCGGACGACACCAAAAAAATATAAAAATAAAATTAGTGCTAAATTTTGAAAATGATTAATTTAGACATATATTTATATTTTATATTTATTTATATAAAATATAAATTTCGTCATCTCTTACCACGACATTCCCTGTGCTCTGATGTCGTTGTCATAGGAACGGTGTACGGAACCCTTGCAGACGGAAGAACAGTGCTCTCTTTGGCCAACTATCATTGGGCATTCTCAGAACATGACCCAGTAAGGACCATCGACTCCCCCATATCACAATAATAATTAGGTATATTCGTATAATTTATTTGAACACGTTCTGATATAACATATATAATAATCGTCTATCAAATAATTTATTAACATCCGTAAGAATCACGCCTATGTTATTGACGGTCTCGTGTACACATTTCAAAGGCCACAACAGTCTGTCAAGCATTTGACCTGATAGGTTCTCGAACTTCCAATAGGTGTTTGTCCCGCCGTAATTGTGTAAAACAATAAAATAACAGATAAATCAATTAATGAACAATATTATTAGATGTGTAATTTTGACGGTCGAGGTGACAATTAAAAGGGGACAAGTTCAATTATAATAATTATTATTAATTTATTAATTAAAGAAATTTAAAAATCTGGTCACATTGTTCCGTGATGTAAACAACATTTCTTTATGAACTCTGTGCCGTAATCATATCAACTAACAAACTGATGTTGCTGAGAATTTTGTCGACCGTGGAAATAGAAAGATTAGGTACTCCCAATGGTGCTTGGAGTTTTGTAGAATGTTAATTTGTTTTTTCTATCTCTTTATCTTAAAAACATCATACATGTTGGAAATATCTGCCGATGTGGTGCGGAGGTAAAACGCTCTTGCCTTTGAGACACGATGTCTCGGGTTCAATTCCTGGCCAGGGCTAATTTAAGAATGACATTTTACAAATTGCCTAAATCTGGGTTTTACATGTTTATGTGTTTAGTGGATTGTATTAATATGTGTATCGTCGCATAAGTACCCATAACGCATGACGCATATCTTAATTTGGGTCTTACTCGATTTGTGAGATTTGACTTTACTTGTTATGTGAAAGATATGAAAGATAAGAGATGTTTTGTATCTGGTGAAAGGTTATAGTGAAAATGTCACAGCGTCGCAATCTGCATATTCTCTGCCTGCTCTTTAATGTTCTCCGCAACCCCTCTACTCCGAGCTACCTAAAATCTTGTTTTACGCCTTTGGCATCTCATGGATTGCCTCTTCGTTCTGGTGCACTTGGTACGTTAACTATTCCCACTCATCGAACATCTTATGTCACATCTTCCTTCACTATACATGCAGCTCGGTTATGGAATGATTTGCCTTTACTGATCAGACTTGCTCCTTTAATTTCCATTTTCAAAATAGACTGAAACATCACTATCTTGCTCTCAACAACCCATCATAATTCCATCCCCTTCCTTGTCCCCCTTTCCCCATTCCACTTTATGCATGTTCAATATTTATGTATTTCTTGAATATGGTATATTTTATATGTATGCATGTATTATATATTTTTTTTTATTTTTGTATGGGTATATTTATTTATTATTTTGTATTTTTCTATTGTTCTGGCATGTACTTTATTATTTTTCTTATTTCTTTCAAACATCAGGTTGGTTGGCAGAAATTGCCATTTGGCAATAAACCCGCCTTTTGTACAATGTACTTATTATTGTCACAATAAAGTTTATTTTATTTTTATTTTATTTTACAGTTTGAATTTGAAAAAGAACGAAAGAGGCAGTGACAGTGGTTTGCAAGAGAAGTTGCCAAGTCCACTTATTTTTACGTAGATCCGTGTACTTTTGGTGCCATTTGATAATCTACGTGTTTTTGGTTTAAATCTGCGTACTAATTTGATACTTTTCCAACATAATCCGTACCTATCATAATTCAAAAGATCGCGTGCAAATGAAAATCCGCGATGTAAGGATATATGCAATTTTTTTTTAAACCAATCTATAGGATTGAAACCAAAGAGAAAGTTTTGTGAATTTTTTTTTAAACACAATTGGATGTCGGGAACTGGATTTTACTTACTAGAAGTGAAGATGTTAATCATATTTTGTACCACTCTAGATGAATCAATCCAATGCAAATAGGTTGACTATCGATGAATGTGATCAATTGGAATGAATAATCCAGAGTGGTTCAAAATATGATTAATAAAGAGAGAGAATATTGCACTTTTCAACTTGATTGGGCAATGTTCGTTCAAAGTGTTAGAATATATTGTGTTTTATCATTTTGTTGGCATGCAGTATGGTAGACTTATTGGTGTCAATATTATACAAATAACAAAACATAAAAATAGTATTTCTGATAGGAACTGAAAACAATAATACATTGTTATCCAATCGTAATAAACTTCATACGAGCATTGCCTAGTTGTACAATAAAAAAATTATGACCACTATTTTATTTGCACGAAGACAATTAAAAACATAAAAAATAATAGTGGAAAACATAATATTAGTACCTAATTTAAAAAAATCCAAGTTTAAGAAGAACTGGAATGGACAGAGAACTCCTGTTTGATGTCAAAGTGCGTAAGATCTCGTATCTGGGTCATTTACCTAATGCACGGAGAAAAGTACCACATTTTGCGGTTGATTATGATAGGCAAATTAGAAGGACATCGGGGGGCTGACAGAAGGCATACATCGTGACGGCGCAATATACGAGACTGGACTGGAATGAGAGGTTTGGAGGAGTTGTTCCAGACAGCGCAGGACCGAGAAGCTTGTGCCAGAGTGATTGCCAACGTCGGGGGGACCTGATAGGGCACTTACAGAAGAAGAATAATGCTTTAAAGTAGTTTTGCTTATTTGTGATAAACTCTCCCTTTATACACTGAGAAAAATACTAACGAAATTTCACAACGAATCATTGGTACGTACTATCAAATTAGGACCAGAGATCGTAACAACGATTCATTAGTACAGATCTATTGACTTCGCAACCAATTCATTGGTACATTTACCAACAACTTCTTCACAGTGACGTCATCAACTTGAAGTTGGCTGCAGAACGAATCGTTGGTACGAATCAATTGATTTACTTGTCATACTTACGTAGGTACCTATACATAACCTCAAAATGTAGCTGTCAAAAGTCCAATAATATTAATCGCGTTTAGTTGTAAAATGTGATCTATTTTTCTAATAACGGTATAATTATTTTAAACATACCAACAAAAATAATATTATTAGAATAATTATTCACACTTTACAAATAAACATTGTGATTAATATAAGTAGAAAAAGTAGGTAGGAAATTAAAATAAAAAAAATCTTTTAAGTAGTTACTTGCGTAAAATAATAGTTTATTAAAAATTACAAAGGAAAAAAATACAAATAAAGACAGTTAATAAAGACACGTACATTAAAACATACATAAAAATATACACCATATTATAGGAAACCAAATAAAACAGCCATAGACATACTATACTTGTAGTGCAGTACATTTTTTTGGAATATTCCTGTTCCAACACTTCCAACATAATACACATTAATAACAATAATAATATTGTGATGTCTCACTCCATATCGTTTAGATGATAGTGGTATCTTTGTCTCAGCTCTGTTACTTCTTGTTCATTCAATATCAATGTCCATTTTATTTTCTGTGGGAAAACATAAGGAATATATTAAGTTTAGGTCAATGCATCAAAACTTCAATAATTTAGAATTATTTTAATGTAGCATTATATCTGGGAATAACAATGCGGTGTAATATTGTGGTTTTATTAAGCACAAAATTATTTATACACTGATTTGTAGGTTAGGTTAGTTATGTAGTCTGGTGTTTTTTGTGCAAAAGCACATTTATTGGCAATCATTTCATTAACATAACATTTCTTGAGTGAAAACTATGTATATAATTACGAGAATATAAGTAGAAATAAATAAATATTGCACATTAAATTAAAACAATATGACAAACAACAAATAAGTGATGGTAGGTACTTACTACTGAATAATTCTATTTTATCCTCAAATCCCCAGGACTTTAACAACTCAAAAAGATACATAGCTTTGTTTCATTGACAAAACACACTAACTTCACGGTCAGCAGAATAATAAATTCACAATTTCTCAATAACAAAAGATTAGAAATCGTTACAACGCAATATTTTCGATTGAACACCTTTTGTATTTGTTGTTTGTATAGGTACATAACTACATACCGAAAAATGACAGAAAAAACGGAAACGAAGTAACAGCGTAAGTAAACGGACGTGCCAACGCGTTTTTTACTTTATTGTCTTATATGATAAGATCACTTTTTAAATAAACAGAGTACTACTCTTTGCATCCACTAGCGCCATACGGATGTTTAGTTAACTAAAACGTTGGTAAGGAGCCGAATAATTTCAAAATCTGTAAGTATACACAAAAGATGATGGTAAGCGCCGAGAAATTTACTGTTACGTATAATTAAATGATTGTTTGCGTCTTATTATATCAATAGTAAGGCGAGCAAAATAATTTATTGTTATAGATCAATTGAATTTGGAGATGTACCTTTTCTCAGTGTATATTGAATTGTAAATATGTTTTCCTTTTGCTTTTTTAAATCTATAGTTTGTCTATTTATTTATTAACTGTAAGAAAGGGTGTATTATATGGTTGAATCGAATTCTTCAGGACGGTCGCGTATTGACTAAAACTAATCGGCGAGTGTGTTTGAGAAACTGCATGAATGTGCAAGAAATTTCACTGAAACGACCATAAACAAGATTTTTCTCATTATTTGTCCTTATTCTCTATAAATTAGTCTCAAATATCATAAACTAAACGGCCGCTTTATTGCACGTCTGCGAGAATATTATTAATTCATAATTTTTTTTTATGTTTTGTATTATTTTTCATTTGTTATGTAAATACAGGATATATTGATAGATCTGTTGTTTTGTTTATGATTTACTAAATTATTTAAATTGTTCACTATTTTTTATAAAGTATTAATTAAACTAGGCAATGTTCTTTACAGTATATTGACCGATATTAAAAGTTGGGTCAATCTTAGTTCATTAACGAGTTCTAACTATTGAATATATAAGATTAGGTCTGTACGCCCCATTTCTAATTCACACACTTTTGGTTATTATTCCCTTCAATGTACCTACTCCTTTTCTCTATCTCTACAAAGTTCCACACAATTTTTCATTGTTCGTAGCAGTGCTGGAAGTCTTTTTGGAGACTTCTGCCTCTTCCACGATCTCATATTATCTTCTTTCTTTTAACAGAGAATGAATCTTGAGGAACAGATTACAGACAAATAGTGCTAGGTCAGGTGAATAAGACAAACAGTCTAACACTGGGATACCTATTTACTTGGCCAGAAACGTCTCGACAGACAATTGACTTGATAAAAAATCTATGACTTGTTCTTGCACAATTGGAGTCGTTTCTTAGTACTTTTTTCACTAAATTGTCCTGAAACAGTTTGATTGATAATATGAATGTTTGTGGGTAATTTAATTTAAAAATGTTTTGAAAAAAAGTAAGGATCATTTTATATCAAAAATATATTTGAATTTGACTTAAAAATGAATAAGTGCTTATTAATTCATCGTAATTATTATTTAAAGTTTATTTGAAATATTGTTTGTTTGTAGAGTGCTTTCAATTTGAAACATTTTTCAGGTGAGGGGAATTGTTTTTATTGTTGTTTTATTGTTTCTTATTGTCCCTAGGCCCCTATTATGGAGGCACTTGGACTCGTCATATATAAAATTTATTTAATTAATCACAATTTCAAATACAGTCAATCAAAGAAACAATTAAAGTTATATAAAATATCAAATTAAATAAAATAATTTTATGTAGTCACGGATGTAAAGAGTCCGGACCCACAACGTCAAATTTTAAAATATGTATTAATTCGATGAGGAAATATTATTCATTTATCATTTCGTCAATAGAGTAAAACGATTTATCAACCAGATACGACTTCACCCCTCTCCGGAAGATCAATACATCATCGCACATATTTGTATCCGGAAGCTTATTGTATAGTCTTACACTTAGACATAAAAAGCTACGGTCCAACTTAGAGAGCCTGTGTTCTACTGGTCTGATTTTATGTTTTAATCGCGTATTATAGTCATGAAAATTTTCATTAAGTGGTGTGCCATCTAAATGTTTCCTTGCATAACATATCTAATATATAAAAGGAAGTCGTGTGTGTTACAACACTTATAACTCAAGAATGGCTGTACCGATTTGAATGATCTCTGATTTGTTGGATTCTTCTCCGCCCAGAATAAACTATAGGCTATTAAAACATCTTACAAATTCACGGGAAGAAACAATATGAAGAAAATTATTTACGCCATACATTTTTAATTTCAAAAATAAAAACAATATGGAGAGTTATGGCGCTATTAGCGCCCCCACGTCGCCTGTTGCATTGTGCTAAAATAATCCGTAGGTTCTGCTATATTAAGAACCAAATTACTATAACTAATTTGAACGAAATGTGTACTAATATTTGTTTACTATAATTCGGTAGTTACATGGCAATAGGTTGTATCTCACTAAAACATAATTTTACAGGAGAGCAAAAACAAAGTTTGCAAAAGAGATATTTCAGCCAAATTTCGAGCATTAGGTATATATCAAAATGAAGGTAGTTATTATTTCTACAAGATAGATATAACATTTTCTTAATAATTTCTTCTACAAGATGTATGTAACATTCACTAAATGATTTCTTGCAGTTTAAAAATATTTTTTGTAAATAAGAGTTTTTTTGCCATGTTGATGAAAACAATCTTTCTACATGTCAATAAGTTACGTCTTTTCTCTCTTTATTCTGACTATAAAGAGACATATCCTTTTGCCACATCAAATATTACACTATTTTGAGCATTTTATGGAACAAACTTGAAAACGCAAAAAAATGCGAGATACAACCTATTGCCACGTAACTACCGAATAATTCGACTAATATTTATGTATCGATAGATCTTCTGTCACATAAATGTGGACGTGCACAGATTATATTTGAAATTGTATTTTATTTTTGCAGATGGAAAATTATTATTGAACCAAAAATTGTGCTATTAAAGATGAAAATAAGAATGTGTTCATGTAGGTAGTTCTGATGCAAGATTGTGTAGTGAAATTTGCAGACAGAGAAGAAAAATTACGAAGAAAATTATTTACGCCATACATTTTTGATTTCAATAAAAAATGCAATATGGAGAATTATACAAAATCAACAATGAAGTTTTTTTTATAGATTGGCCTATTTATATGATAATTTTTCTATACATTCTCAAATTAGAATCGTTATCCATACAATTTAACATCTGTAGTTCTGATATTTCAATTTTTAAAAAATCATGGAAAGAATTTTTATAAATTTTAAATGAATAGGTAAAATCTACCCGAAAAAAAAATTAGTAGGTACCTACATAATTATATTACGTACTGCAGATAATTTATAAACAAATCTGAGTTAAGCATAATTGTTCAACATAAATTGTTCATGTAGGCCGGTGTGGCGCGGAGCTCTTTCCTTTGAGTCACGAGGTCCCGGGTTCGATTCCCGGACAGGGCAAAGTGAAGAATGACCCTTTTCAAATTGTCCTGGGTCTGGGTGTTACATGTATATGTATATAGTGCATTGTATATGTGTGTATCGTCGCGTTAGTACCCATAATCAAGATTCATTTAAGTTTGGGACTAGCTCGATGTGTGTGAATTGTCTTTATAAAAAAAATGAATTTAACTTTCGCAGTTTAGCGGCCCCACCCGTTGTCGAGTACTTTTTTTTCCATAGAAAAGGTAATATTTTTGAAACTTAAGGAAATTGTTGCCATATGTAGAATTATTTTAATTTGCCGGCAAAAAAAATCCACTTCGAAAATTAATTTCCTAAAATTCCGTACATATTACTCGACAACGGGTGGGGCCGCTCAAGTTTCATAGTCGCGAATTTTTTTTCCTATAAAAGAATTTTCCAAAAATTTGGTGACCAAAAAATAATTCACCATATGGCAACAATTTCCTCAAGTTTCGAAAATATTACTTTTTCTATGGAAAAAAGTACTCGACAACGGGTTGGGCCGCTAAACTGCGAAAGTTCCAAATGAATTATATTTTTTTACACTATACCTTCGATGACACACTTTGACAATTACGGGAGTTTGTAAAGACATTAATAATATTAATCATTCATAAAGTCAGTGGGAGAGGGCAGAAGATAGGGCAGGTGTCGAACATGTGTTGAAAGGCTTGGTTTGGAGTGGCCAGAGGTCCTGGAAGCAGCGGTGGACAGTTATCTCTGGAGGAGATACTAAGGGGCAATGGGCCCCCGACCGAACTAGGACAAGGGGAAGAAGATGTATGTATGAAATCGTTCATTGATTCTTAGGCGGTACGAAGTTCGCCGGGCCAGCTAGTACACTCATAAATATAGAGTGATGGCATGGTTAATATTCCTTGCTTTCTGAATACATTTCTACAAGATTCCCTAGATTTCATGCTAAGAAGAGTTCTAATTGCTCTCTTTTGCAAAACAAAAATTCTTTGCGATTCAGAGGCATTTCCCCAGAACAGTATTCCGTATGCCATTATGCTATGAAAATATGAAAAATATACTAATTTTGCAGCTTCCACACCGCAGGTCTCCCTTATCTTTTTAATTGCGTAAATTGCTGAACAAAGTTTTGGAGCGACATTTTTTATGTGTGAACTCCATTGCAATGTTTTGTCGACAGTGACACCTAGAAATTTACATTCATCTTTGATTGCAATATTTCTATCACTCAAAATGGAAATTACCGGATCGTCTTGCACCGATCGTTTCAGAGAAAAGCGAATCACACCAGTTTTCGTCATATTCAAGATAAGATTGCTACAAAACCAGCCCTCCACCTTATTTAAAGCATCAATAGTGTTTATTTTTGTGTCATTTTTGTCTTTGGTATCCTTTATTAATAATGATGTATCATCAGCAAACATAATAATCTTTTCATTTCGAATTAAGGAAAGTGGCAAATCATTTATATATATAAGAAACAACAACGGACCAAGAATTGATCCTTGAGGAACACCATAGTTGATGTTCTTATAAGAAGACTTTATATTATCCAATTCTGTTAATTGTTTTCTTTCATTAAGATATGATGTAAAAAATTCCTTTTCAATATTTGTGATTCCATAATATTCTAACTTACTGATTAGGATCTCATGGTCAACACAATCAAAGGCTTTCGATAAGTCACAAAAACTACCATTATGTGTCATGCTTTTCATCAAATGATTCCAGAATTGTATGGATTAAACATGCTATTCCATCAGCTGTGCTTTTGTTCCTTTGGAAGCCAAATTGTTGTGGATGGAACAAATTGTTTCGTTCAAAAAAGTGGAGAACCTGGTTAGCAACAATCTTTTCAAACAATTTGCTAAGCACAGGAAGTATTGAGATAGGCCTAAAGTTACCTGGATTCTTTTTATCACCATTTTTATGTACGGGTATGACCCTTGCCAGTTTTAATAGATTTGGGAAAATCCCCTGTTTTAGACATAAATTTACTATATCTGCAATATTAGAAGCCAGTCCATTAATAATACATTTCAATAATTTTGTTGAGATACCCCATAGATCCACAGAGTCTTTTGCTTTGATTTGCTTACAGGCATTAATAATATCACTATCTGACACCAAACTGAATGAGAAAACATTTTCGCAAGCATTTACATTTTCCAGATAACTTTTAGCCCTCTCCACTGAGGCGCTCAAGCCATTCGTAAGAGACATAGATACATTCACAAAATAGTCATTAAAGTAGTTAGCAGTTTGAGCATTATTCTCGCAATCTGATCTGTCGCTACTGAATTTACTTTCTTTACCAGTTTCTTGCTTTATAACATTCCAAGTGGTTTTAATAACATTTTCAGATGTTTTAATTTTTTCACTAAGAGATAATCTTTTTGCCTCACCACACACCTTTTTAAATACCTTACTATAACTAGAAACGTGCATTTTCATCTTTTGTGAATTGTCACGCTCTTTTAATTTATATAAATCAAAAAGTTTTTTTCTTGAAATTAAAATACCAGGAGTTATCCAAGAACATGATGTCTTGTTACTTTTACATTTTATTTTTTTGGTTGGTGCATGGCTGTTTAAATTCGTCATAAAATTTGAAAAAAAAGTCATAAACGCGGCATCCGCGTTTACATTATTTAAATTATATTTATACTCTTTCATGGATTTTAGAAAGTCATTTATATTTTGCTCATTATAAAACCTTTTATATTTGAATTCATTCTTGATTATATTTTCGCATTTTTTACGATCTATCCTCACACTAATTAATTGTCCACTGTGATCAGATTTTACAAAGTTTACAATTTTAGTATAGTCAAATTCAAGGTCGGTAAATATATTGTCAATACAAGTAGATGATGTTTTTGTGATTCTTGTAGCATTAAATATGCTACGCGTCAATAAAAAACATTGCATTAAATCTAGAAGTTTACAACTCTCTTTACTCGTTTCATTTAAATTTACATTAAAATCACCGCATATAATAAGTTTTTTATTATTTTTTTGAGAAACCTTAAAGAGAGAATTAAGCTCATATAGCGAACGCGCGAGGATCGATGCATTTGAGATGTGGTGCTGGAGGAAATCGATCCGAGTGCATTGGACTGAACACAGGACCAATGAGTCCATCCTCAGGGAGCTAAACATTTCGACACGACTATCAACGATTTGCAGACAGTGCGTTTTGCGATATTTCAGGCACATTGCAAGAAGAGAGCATGAAAACCTAGAAAAAGTAATTATGACTGGGGTTGTGGAAAGGAGGAGGGGAAAGGGCAGAGCGCCTATAAGATGAAGTGACCAAATTAAGGAAGCCACATAGAGCTCACTACACAGGGCCTTGCACATGGCGGAGGATCGCTCAAGATGGAGACAGACGGTCTACAGAACGAAGCATGATGGTCACGATCCTCAGGATTGAGGGACCGACGGAGATGATGATGATGATGATGCTCTGATAGTATCTACATTTCAATAAGCTTATTAAAATTAATTAAAATTAACAAAACACTTAGAAGTTCTTTACGGAACTGAGATTTTAAAAATAATATTTCATCCGGCTTACAAAAACAAAACTACTTAAAGCTACACCAACTTTCGTATTTTTTTAAATGAAGGCCAAATCAGAACAATATAAAAAAGCGATATTATAAAAATAGAAATGTATCTACAAATTTAAAAAGGTAATTCCATCATGGATAAACTTTATTCCAGAGAAAAAAACATTTAATTAATTTTTGACAAAATTCAGTGCTGGGAACTGGATTCCACCTTCTCAGAAGTGTTTATACTAATCATTTTTGGATTAAGATCATTCTAGATTAAATATTCATTATTTATTTATTTATTCATTCATCATTATTATTACAAAAAATATACTACTACAAAAAATATACCTACTACTAAAATATACTACTACTACTAGACCTCACGGTATATCCATCAAGTGTGGTAGCCAGTAGACCAGCTGCACGTTATAAATATGCAAGCCGTCCTCTCCATGCCAACTAAATATTAAGATAATCAGGATGGGTGGCAAACCTCATCGCTGAAATCAAGATGTTTGTGTTTCGTGGAGCAGTCAACAATGAATGGGTCTCTGACTCATTTCTGTAAGTTTTTTAGTGTCCGGTAATAGACAGATATTCGAAAAAATTCAAATATTTCATTTTAAGTTCAGCGATAAGATTTGTTGTCTTAATGTCTTAGTGCCTAAGACACCCATCTTGAATGTCTTAATTTTTTGTTAGCACGGAGAAGACAGTTTGCATGTTTATTACGTGCAGCCGCTGGCTACCCCACTTGTGAGATATGCCGTGATGGTATAGTGGTAGTAAAATATCTTTACATTTTCAAAAATCTGCCTTTTATGGGATACTGGAAAATTTACTGAAAAAATGGAAGACCAATATTCTTAGCCGGTTGATATAATTATTAACATCACATTTCCGAACAACAATCAATAGGGTAGATGACCCGGTTGTGGACACTGCCCCGGTTTTGGACATTTTGAGATTTGATGTCCCAGAAATAAGGATGTGAACAATTTTAAGATGTTTAATTTATGCATAACTTCTTAGTCTTATTTAAAAAGTCTTATTTGTAAATTAACAGATAAGCTGGCATTGTGTCAAATGTCGTGATGGTTGAAGTTTTCTGTAAAACGTGTGTAAATATACTGATTTGTTAACAAAAACGATAAGGACCCATTGGTTAGTAATCTGAAAATATTTGAGCAATCCATAATGTTGTTGCTAATGTAACAGTTTAAACTATTAGGTAGAAGTCTTATGAATATATTTTTGACAATATTTCATAACTTCACTCATTTGTTTTATCACAATCTTTCATGTCTACAACTAGTGCAGCAATTTAACAATTGTTCTAGTTTTGGACACAGACGTGTCCACAACCGGCTCACATAGTGTTTCAGTTTTGGACACCTTAATAAAAATATAGTAAAATGAATATTTTTACATTTTAAGGAGAAAAAAACATTAAAATGGTGCTACCTTAACCTTAATTTTACACAAGAGACAGAGAGACTAATTTCTATTTTTTCAATTGAAATTTATCTCTTCGAATACAATTTGGCAGGTTTCAATGGCTTAAATATGATTATAGTTTTCAATATGTTTGTTTTTTATTTTAATTTTGATAAAACCTTTTACTCTTATTGTTCTGTGGAGCACCCGACAAAAATTGATCTCCCACTCTTTTTCGCAAGTTTTCAAGTGTCCTGTAAAAGTCGGATTGGTGTTAGCACAAAGATATTTTTTATTTTTAATTCAGCGATTATGTTTGCCACCCATCCTGAATGTCTTAAATTTTTGTGGGCATGGAGAGAACATCTTCATAATTATTTCATGAGGCCCATCTGCTGGCTACCTCACTTGTGGGATATGCCGTGATGAAATAATAGAAGAAGTTTATTTTTTTTCTAAATTTTGTAGAAAAAACCTTTTTCCTTAGCATTATTATAGTTATAGAGTTAATTCATACCCTTTGTTTATAATTTTAATAATACGCGATATAAAAAACCCATTTCTTTCATTTTATATCAATTTAAAAGATTAAAAACCTAAGTGCAATAAAGTGTCCAAAACTGGTACAACGTATGTCCAAAACCGGGGGTAAAGTGTCCAAAACCGATGTTTTTCGACCTTGTCGAACTTTTTATTTTTTATTTTTTTATTTAGCGATTCTCAAAAACCGTTTTTGTACTTTTCTAAGAGAATAATGATAGGACTATAAGAGAAAAAAATAAAAATGTATCCCACTCTTTTTACAACTTCGTACAGCTCCGTGTTCAGACGAAAATTTCTTAAAGTGTCCACAACCGGGTCATCTACCCTACATTTTGTCCACTCCGGGATTCGAACCCACGACCCTTCGCTTACAAGACGAGTGTGTAAGTATACCACTAATCCACCCTTGATCTAATAGGTATTAACTTAGAAGATATTGATATATAGGTATGTAGGATGCGAATTTTCTTTAGGAATGCGTGATACAGAGTCTCAACACTTTGACATGAGCTTGTTAAGAGTTATCTTTAAGCCCGAGGCAACCTTTTCAATTCCTTTGTGTCATGTTTATCAAATTTGCTCGTTCGTCGGAATTAAATCAATGCGAATAACTCAACTAAAATAGTTCAAATACAAAATAATATATAAAATTCTCGTGTCACGGTGTTTGTTATCATACTCCTCCGAAATGCCTGGACCGATTTTGATGAAATTTTGTTTTCTTATCGGGTGGGTCTGAAAATCGGCCAACATCTATTTTTCATACCCCTTAAAGTTAAGGGTGGTAATAAAATAAAAATAAATTTTGAACATTTTTTTTTATTTTTTTTTATAGTGAGGCATTAAAAAATACATACAGCCCTAAATTTTCAACCATCAACCTCTATTTTTAATCGTTATATTAGTATATGGCAAATGTATATGGCCAATCAACGATTGCCGGGTGAGCTAATATTATATCAAAATGTTCAATGAATCAATATCTTCAGGGATAATTATTATTTTATCTGTAGAACGATTTCTGGAATTTCACAAACGTTTTTTCTTATTTCTGAACCTTTAAATCAAATCCCATTTGTCATATAACATTAACCTTGAAAAAGGAGGGTGGAAATCACCCTACGTTTTTCACGATAATCCTAACATTCTGATATTTTGTATTTATTTTTTATTATTTCATCTCATAATAAATTCTGATATTTGATTTAGTTGTCAGAGAAATGGCGAACCTTTTTGGGTCCGCGTGCCAATTATCCTCGAATGTTATTTCTCGATTGTATAGCGTGCCCAAGCAGTAATTTATTTTTAACAAAACAGACTTTTTTTCGAAATGTTATTTAAAAGCTTAAAAATGTTCCGTCAAAATAAATGTCGAATGATTACTATTTTTTTTATTGTATTACAAGATTTGAGCACGACTCGCAGATGACAAAACCAATCAGACATGTTTACACAATGTAAAATTGTGCAAAATCTAACCGGAAGAAGTGAAAAATGTGTGTCGAACGAATTGGCTCGAGGCTCAGAGGCTTAGAGTTTTTGAGCGCCTTGCAAATAGAAGGTGTTCGTAAAACCTCACCATAAGATAATAATTAACATCTACGATTCAGCAATGAGGACAGACATCTTATCTGCACAACCAACAGTTAGGACAATCTATTGGTTGTGATGAGGTGTTTATTACACAAAGTTAGTTCGCTGACAACCCCACCTATAGTGTAATATTCAATAAAATTATCGTTTATGGATATGATATGTTTACATGAATGGTGCAACTACTCGTCCTGAAGGTGGGGAAAAAGAGATCCCCTTGATTATGAATGTGGAGATGTACAGATGGTGCACACATAGTACAAGACTGGCATCTCAAAAAAATCAGCGGGGATCTACGATCTATCTAAAGGACATCCATGAAGCAAGACCGGAGGTGGTGAACTGGCTCTCAGCACTGGAGACAAGACTGTAGAGGACACGACACAGCTCACATGGGTTAAGATTTATCGACATACCAATCCATCCAAAAAGTAAAGCAAGAAAGTATCGTTTATCATAGTCGCTGAAACAGTGTATTGCAATACTGCGTTATTCTATCACAAAATTTGCGAGCGAAAAAGCAATACTATTTTTGTCTAACTATCAATGAAGAAATTTACCCGAAATATTTATAAATATTGTTTTAAGTAAGGTATGTTTATCTTAAAACATTAATTATGTTAACTTTCTTTCTTTCTTTTTTTTTCCGGCAAGGCACCCGATATCGAATGAATCATGCCTATATATACTCACTACTGTGAGTACAATGTCTTAGCGAATTGGGTATTCATTGTACATAACTACATAGTATCTAGATGTTTCAGTCGCCACGTGCGGCAAGTACAGCTCAAGGGCATTGGGATCAATGAACTCCCCGCCCGTGTAACCAAAACATGCACACCGCTTGTGTGGCGACATCGTTGCAATCACAGGGCCGTTATCAGGAATATATTATTTTGATGTTAAATACATCGTAGTCTTGCTATAATAATTAATTAATTATGTTAACTAACCTATCTCAATAAAACAAAGAGTGAATTAAAATAACCCGCAGTTAATTAAATCGGTAATAAAATGTGTAAATAACCACACTCTATACATGTTGATATATATTATGTGGTTATTGATGGAACATTGAAGTCACAACAGTGGACCCCCGGTAATCCGACCCCTGTCTAATCCGGCACCACCTGTAATCGGACATGACTATTTTAATATTCTATTGAATATTTTTTCAGAGTAAAACATATATATTCTTAGCATTATGGATCTGTAATTTGTCGGATTACAAGGTACTCGTTTGTAAAAAAATTCGGACTATAGGGGGTCTTAGGCAGTACTCTATTATAATCCGACAAAGTCGATAGTTCGACACTGCCCTACAAAACCTTTGTCGGATTACCGGGGGTCCACTGTTGGGGTTTCCATAACTTTTTTCTGGATGTTACAAGAACATCAGTTCTCATGTCATCCAGTAAGTCTAGAGCAAAAGTTTTTTTTATCAAGAGTGGGTTGGAAATTGACCTAATGGGATTCCCTCTGATAAACTCACTCAAAAAATAATATGTTGTTGATGTACTTTTTCTGAAAAAAACTGACACCGAGGATAACACACACATATCAACAACATATATAATTTTACGATCTTATAATACAAAGAAATAAATTTTCTTAAGTCGATCCAACTAAATTGTAAAATATACTCACTTTTCAGTGTCATGTTAGAAATATTACTACTACTACTATACCATCACGGCATATCCCACAAGTGGGGTAGCCAGCAGATCAGCTGCATGTAAGAAACATGCAAACTGTCCTCTTCGTGCCAATATAAAATCAAGACATTCAGGATGGGTGGCAAGCCTCATCGCTGAATTTAAGAAGTAAAATGTCTTAATTTTTTCGAACACCTGCCTTTTACAGGACACTCGAAAACTTACGCAGAAGAGTGGGAGACCAATTCTTTACCGGGTGCTCCATGGGATATTAAAAGGGCACAGATAAATAAAAAATTAAAAAATCTGCTACCTACTATACCATTACAATATACCCCACAAATGGGGTAGCCAGTAAGTTAGCAGCAAGTAATAAACATGCAAGCTGTCCTCTCTGTGCCAACAAAAAATAAGATATTTGGGATGGGTGACAAATCTCGTCTCTGAATTCAAGTTGTAAAGTATACAAATTTTTCTAAACACAGTCTTTTACGAAACACTGAAAAACTGAAAATCGAATGCGAGACCGATTTTTCGGGTGATTTCAGATGAGGTGAATGCATCAAAATTAAATTTACGAGTTTTCTACTTATATTCACGTAATTATACAGTTTTTTACCCAAGAAATGATAATATGATAATGAAATGATAATTACTAACGTAAACTAACCTACAAATCAGTCAAACGTAAAAAATTGTGACACGTAAAACACGTATAAAAAAATACAACTAATTAATTTTGTAGAACAAAAAAACATAAAATTCACCGGATTCTTATTCTTGAAGTCAGATACTACATATCTACATAAAAATAATTAAAAATAATCGAGGTTTAGATACGTTTACATAGTCTGAAAAAAAACGGTAGGTATCAATTATTTATTTCTTTATTTTGGACAATAAACGGCATTTGCCTTTTATAATACATGACAAATTTACTTCATTATACAGCTTTCAAACATCAAAAAATGTATGCACATAAATTGGGTATGTGTATATTTTTTATTGTAACGTAGAGAGGTTTAATTAAAAAAAAAATCACACTTGTGAAGTACCTATTATATTATGATGGTATAGATAAATAAAAAAAGCAATAAAATAAAATATAAAAACATACAAATTTCGATGATTCAGCAATTCCAACTTCATCGTGAACTGTCAACAATAAATGAAAACAAAAGTCTTTATTCCGAAAATATTATTAATCACAAGGCAATTAAAAAATATTGCGAAAAAATATTATTAATTAAAACAGTTGAATATCGATATTCACAGAAATAATAAAAAAACTTTTAATATGAGAAAGAAAAAAAAACACTTTTTGTTCAAATATTATTCACGATATTTCATTAGACACAAAAAAAATTAAATACGATTTTTAAAATGTAATAAACATTATTATTCGAAAACTTTTTTTCAGAAATCGAATAAAATTTAAATCAAACACGCGATCACATTTTGAATTTAGAATTGAAAACACTGAATATTTGAAATATTTATATTTTGAATTTCGAACACTTTTGAATTTGTATTGTAGAATATTATTATTGTTCTATTTTTTGAAACAAGCGTTTTTTCTTCTTTATTACACACACGCCGCGGCAGCGCGGGGTCGCCGTATTGTTTTATAGATACTCGTCGGTATAACTGAAACAACAATAATTTAATACATTGATGTATTCCAGTCTGATGGAATAATAATATTTATTATTTAAATATTTTATAATATATTACCCGTGATATTTCAGGAAGTCCTATGTGATATTTCATTATGTATGTATTATTTATTCATAGTATTTTTTTTGACAACTACTTGAGAGTATGTATTATATATTTATGGTTTATTTTTATGTTTCTTTGTATCATTTTAAAGACTTATTTTTTTAATCATTGTTTTCAATTTATCTTTTGTTTTATTTTATTGGGTTACTTGAAAGATATCGCGTCTCTGCAATAAGCTCACCCATTGTGCCAAATTATTTGTATATACCATAGTTTTTTTTTACGGTGTTCCCCACAATTTTTTTTTTATTCATTTGTTTATTCATTCTTTACTGTATACATTGATCACTTCTTCTTTCTTGCTTTAAGGCAAAGCACCCGACTTCGAGTGATTTATGAATATACATTGATCATAATATATAATATTTTATAGAAAAATAAAATCAAATTAGATATTATCAAGAAACGAAGGGCGAGTTTATTGCAAAGGCACAACAAGTGGGATAGCCAGCAGACCATCTGCATGTAATAAACATACGAGCAGTCCTTTTTGTGTCAAAACATAAAATAACAAACAAATAAATAAAAAAAAAACAGTTTTCTACACACGGATGTCAGTATAGCTGACGGACTTATCATAAATGTAATTTCTTACAGACAACCATTGCTGTCTCAATTTTGCTGACACAGTTCTTTTCCAAACCCTGGTTGATGAAATTCCGTATGAAACTCCGCTACCCAATCATACCTAGGGCCTCCATAATACAAGTCTACTACGATAGCCGTTACACTACGTGGTCGGTTATTAAGGTGTAATCTTTATTTTTTGTAACACCTGCCATTTACATGTCACTCGAAAACTTACGATAAAGAGTGGAAGACCAATTTTATAGATAGTTTCAAGGTCAATGTATCGACGCATTTGGAATACTGTATAAATATAGTTTCATCTTTGTGTTTCCTGAATGATCCAAGAGCCAGAAAAAATAGTTTTATTAGTAGATACCAAAAATATTAATTTATCGAGTTCTATTTACCTGAAACATTATAAATAAAATAAGGAACAATATACCTTATTTCATTGTTGTTTATAAAGGTTAAAATGCTATGCTTCGTCATTTATTATTGCTTCAAAATTTTACATTGAAATAACTAGATACGGGGGCGGAAAACCGCAAAGAAATTTGATACTTAAAATAAGCTGCATATTGTTAGAGTAGATACAATAATAAAAAAAACAAATTAGGTCGGATATTTCCATGTTCCGTTATTGCAGCGGTCGGGGAACCGGGGAAAATTACCCCAAATGGGGTAAAAATGAAATTTTCGGAGGTTATAACAAAATTAATCTAATTTGCTATTTTAAAAACGTGTATGTATTTTTGCAATTATGTATTACAAATTATTATTTTAGTTATAAATTTTGATTGTCTCATTTTCAAAATGAGAGGTAATATCGACTTACGCAAAAATATTTTGGGGTAATTATCATTCTTATACCTTGGACAAATCTTCTTCTTTTCTTCTATTTTTCTTTTTTTTTTTTTCTTCTTTTTTTCAATTTTGGGCCGCCTATTGTAGTTGTAGTGTGTGTTTGTTTTATTTTATTTTTTTGAGAAAGAATACTGTTATCACCGTCCCAGAACAGAGCAATCTAGTGGGACGGTGTAATTTCCCTGTCTTGCGTGAATCAATTAGCGACGTACACGGTCAGGCGGGCCGGGGGTGGCCTGATATGTGACCCTATTTTATACAAAGACCAACATACCTAATTTATCCATTTTTTGGTCCCTGTGAGAGCTGCCCCTGGCTCGCTCATCTGAGATCCCTATAGGGAGCCCATGATGAGTTTGATAAGAAGAAAGAGTGGTATGTGTTGTCCATAATAATTTAAAATATATTGTGAAAATTGTCAAATGTACCTATTGTAAGAGGGAAAATAAAAGAATTTCATTTCATTTCATTTCGTAATGTAAAAAAATTCGGTTGCTGTTTTAATGGAAGAAATCACTATATAGTGATAATCTCGCCACTACATATCGTTCTAGTATTTGATTTTGATTTTTTAAAGATATATCTGGGTTTTTGTTATAAACCCAAATACAACCTTGTACCTATACATAATTAGGTACCTTTATATTTTTTTGAAAACACTGTTTTTGAATGATGGCGTGCTAAAGGTATAAATAAATAAAATTATTAATGTTAACGTAGATAACATATTGACTGGCACTTTAAATATAAATTGAAATACCGGGTCTCAGTTTTAAAAAAAAAAACTGAAAACCATACTGTCTTTGATCTATACCACCAATTGTTTGCGACTCAGTAGTTTCTTAAAAACAATTGGTGGTATAGATCAAAGACAGTATGGTTTTCAGAAGGCTAGTAATACCACAGGGGCTTTAACAGACGCTACAGAATATATAAATGGAAAATTAGATAGTGGTAATTATGTTATTGCAGTGTTTGTTGATTTGTCGAAAGCATTCGACACAGTAGATCACAGCACATTATTGAGAACACTTCATAATTTAGGTATTAGAGGAAAAACACATGATCTCATTTGTAGTTATCTACAAAATAGAACTGTGGCTACCAAGATTAATGATAAAATAAGTAGTTTTGAAAAAATTGACATAGGTGTACCACAAGGATCCATCTTGGGTCCACTACTCTATCTTCTCTATATAAATAACTTACAATATCAATGTCTTTCGGCAAAATATTACGTATATGCAGATGACACCTTATTAATATATAGTGGTATGGACCCAACACATCTTGAACAAGAAATCAACGAGGATCTTGATAGATATGTGTCGTGGCTACATTCAAACTTTTTGACCATTAATGAAAATAAAACCAATTACTTGCTATTTTCTCAAAAAAATAAACCATCTATTAACTTAAATATTACAGTAAATGGCGTACACATAGAAAATAAAAACACTGTCAAATATTTAGGACTTGACATGGACAACAAACTCGACTGGGCCGTACACGTAAGAAACAAAATTGACAAATTGTCACCTATAATAGGAGTAATGAGACGAAGTGATGTGTTCAGCAGTAATGTCAAACATTTATTATACAACTCCTATATCTTACCCCATATAATGTACGGTCTTGTAGTTTGGTCTCAATGCAGCGTTCAACAAAAAACATCAATTCAAAGATTGATGAATAAAGCATTGAAACAAATATTTGGACTACACAGATTAACTAGAACTGACGAATTGTATAAAAAAACACAAAAATTTAGACTTGAAGAGCTTATATTTGCTGAAAAAGCAAAACATCTCTTCAAAATTAAGAATCATTTAATAAAATCAGAACAAACACTTACGACTAGTAATGACGTACATACATACAATACAAGAAACATAAACGACTTACGAGTTAACATTCCTCGAACAAACAGAAAAAGATTTGGTTTTCTTCATTCGGCAATCAAAATTTTCAACAGCCTACCAACTAAATTACAAAATAGCCCTTCTTTGTACAATTTCAAAAAAGAACTTAAAAAACATATGAAAACTACCTTAATACAAAATCATAATATAAATTAGCATAAATCTTTATAAATTCACATAAATATGTGTGCGAGGGCGTGTGTGAGAGAGTATGCGGGTGTGTTGTGTTTTTAATGAAATAGCTTTCAAATGTATTAGCATTGGATATATTTTCTTAAAGTTTATTATTTAGGTTTTGTATAAATAACAGTAGGTATAATGTAATTTGTAAAAGAATAGTTTGTAGAAATAGTTTTCAAATTTGTATGCATTTGATTTGTTTTATATTTAATATGTCCCTACTCTCCTAATACCAGTAAACTTTTTACTGTTTGGAGAGTGAGAAAAAAAAAATTGTTACTTATTAGATATATTAAGGTTATGTATTACTTATTGTTATAGTTTGTCTTATGTACTTAAATAAATAAATAATAAATAATAAAAAATAAAAAAATAAAAAAAAAAAAACACCTATACAAAATATTATATTCTTTCATAAATTCTATGTGGTATTAAAGAGAGTGTTAAAGCAGGCTCAGACATGTTTTTTTGTAATTGTTCAAAGTGTAATAACAAAATACACAAAATTCAAATTCAATGTGTGTGTAGTTTATTTTATTATTTAAATAAGTATACCTATTTTGAATTCTAACAAAAAAATATACTTACTTATCGTACAAACAGCTCAAGTGAGGGTGTCTTGGAATGTATTTCAAATCCACATTACATTTTTTCCTAACCTTTTTTTTAATTTGGAATTATTATAAAAGCCGTTTTTGCTAAGAAAATATTTATTAAATAAATTATTCAAAACGACGAGACAAAAAAAAACAAGTTTCTTGATAAAATATGGAAAACCAATCAAACATCTAGACAATAATATTGTGCCAAAAATAACCATAAATACGTACTTTTCACTTCTTTTGATTGCCTTTTACACAGTTTTACATTGTGTAAACATGTATATAAGTGAGTATTTTTTCTTTTTTTTATAATATTGCCGATGCACCCTTGTTTGGATGCTTTCTGCCTTTTAAAATCATAGATTTCTTAATTCATCTTCCAACTATAGATAAAATTAATTAGGTCAATCAAGAGCAAATGTGATCAATACCTCAAAGTAAAATGAAATTTCTTACAACAAAATCAAACAACATTCGATGCGCACCTTATCTAAACCAAGGTGGGTATTCTACATTCCGAAGGGATTAATACAAATCACCGCGATCCCGAAATGGGCAAGTGAGTTCTGCCTTCTGTTAAAGAGGTGGTGGGTTCTTTCTGAGGGATTGAAGGTCGGATTTGTCTCTTTATATTTGAATGTGCCAATAGATTTAGAAAACTGAATATTATCATTGGGGAGATTATCTCAAATTCTGATAATGTAGGTATATGGTGAAAAATTATGAGTAAAAATATGTATTATGAGATGAAAATTCTGGAAGCCGATTATTTTGGGATCTTAACGATAGATCATGGGAAGAAAGAGGAACAAATATTTTGACGAGATATCGAATTAGTAAGCAGTTGAACTGCTTGTAACATACATGCAAGTTGCCAATTCTCTCTGCATATTGAATCATTGCTAAGAATGACATCCGAAACAATCCATTTGTCCCTTCTCAAATCGATAAAAGCAAATTTTATTATTCTCTAATAACTATCTTCTTCCTGACGATTTCCTAACATTTAGAGACTGTTTTTGGCACAAATCATCCTTGTAGGATGCACAGCCATAAGTGAAGAAAAAAAATACATGCAAGTTGTACTTTCTTTACCACTAAAGTAAAGATGTTCAGGGGAGGTGGCATGCCTTATATCACTGAGTTGTATAGATATTCATTGTCATATTTAGTAAGATTTTACAAACATCTGTCTGTCTCTTACAAGCATTCGAAAACTTACTGATAAGAGTGAGAGACCTGATCTTCACTAGGAACTCCACGGGATAAAACTTATTTTACCTTCGTATGTAAATGCCTGTAACAAAATTTATTTGTACTTCATTATGTTTTAAGAGGTAAAAACCCTTGGACCTTTACATATATGTACGTGTAGGTGTACGTTGCTATTTTTAAACAAATAATTTCTCTTCCTTTATAAATATAACAAAGAGGATATGTTTCTCCTTAAGTAGCTACATAATCTTTCAGTGGGAGTTTTCTGAAAGATTTATTATTTTTTAACAATATAACTGTACCTATATTAAAAATTGTTTTTCGAAGCGATAAAAATAAATTTAAAATCCATCAAAAGAATTTGTAGTTTGTGATTTTTAAATTATTCAAATTCATTTTGACACAAGGTAAGATTTAAAAGATTTATTTTCTCAAATGTCTGAAAATAGGAATATAAGATTCTCCGTCTATCAATAGAACTCCCAATCTTCTCCATTGTAAGTTTTCGAGTATCTTCTTGGTAAAGCGCCCTATTATTGTTTTTTTTAATACAAACATCATTGTTAAAAAATCGTTGTTCCATATTGGCCTAAATCACTCGCAAACGAGTGGACGGCCTTGAGAAGAATAGAATAGATAAAGCAGGTATTCGAAAAAGATCACGTATAAAACTTTAACATTTTAAAATTAGCGGTTTGAAAAATGGCACTCATACTGAATGTCTTATTATGAATGATACAAAAAGGACGACCTGCATGTTACTACATAATATATTACATGCAGACAGTAGTCTGATTAATGAGAGGAATGTTAGGTGAAATGTTGCGAGATAGAATGAAGAATAAGGATATTAGGAAAATGAGTGGTTGCGAGAGGAGTATTATCAATGATGTTGATGATTTTGGATGATTTTATTTTATTTATGACGCCGTTTTACAGTCTCCAGACCGTCTCAAGGGCGCCAGTGAAGAGTTCAGTTTTTAATTTGCCTCTGAAGCTAGTGGCCGTCTGACCATCTCTCAGCAGCACCGGTAGGCGATTCCACATAACTGGTCCAACAACACCAAAGGCCCTCTCGTAGAAGTTGGACTTACCGGCTCTATTGGGCTCAGTAAGTCTATTCACGGCCAGTTCAATACTGATAACAAGACGATTCTTACAAGGATCATTACAGCTGAAGGCCAATTCGATCCCAGAAGAAAAAATATCGTGGATAGAATGCGTGTAATAATGTTGCGATGGTATAGACATGTGAAGCGAATCCACGATGAAAGGGTACCGAAGAGGATGTATTTATCTGAAAGAGGGGTTGTGTGAAAGCGCGGAGAATAACTTAATTTGATCACGTGGATCAAATTTTCAAGGACAGACGCATGATAAGTAGAGACAAATTCATGTAAGAGTGCCCCGCTCATAGGTAAATGATTACTAACACATCCACAGCGATGCTACTCGGTTACAAATACAATCACGTGTCCTGTAAAACAGATTACCGGTGACTATGTGGGTAGCGGTGCTAGGGCACTTTTAAAAAAAGTCTGAAATAAACCAGTGTGCATTTATGAGAAACTGGATGAATGTAGAGGAAACATGGCGTTCTGTTCTCTCTGCATACCCCACCTGTGACACGATTTGACGGTAAAGATAGATAGATAAATACTGGCTAGGTCATTTGTGGGGTATGCTGTGATAGTATAGTGGTAGTAAGTAGTTGTAATTTTTTTTTGTTTTTTTAAAATGACTTTGTTTTTTACATATAATGAGATTTTTCAATAGCCACCTATGTACATCTTGTGTTTTTCAATTTATGGGTAGGAATCCATGCACATTATTAAATATTGCGGTTTTAAATGGGCTTCAGTGACCTTTTGAATATCTATATATCGACTGTCCAGGACCCATAACTCAACAAGTCAAAATTGTCCAAAATTTATATTTTATTTGTATTACACACAGTCAACGCCACTTTTCTAATTCCACGTTATTATTATCGTGTTTTTATTACAATTAGTGTTGTGGAATTCTCAAGAAATAATTTGTCGAGAAATTTACCGAGAAATTTCTCGGTAAATTTCTCGAACTAGAGAGTTTTCCGAGATTTTTTTTTATTTTTTATTTTACAGTATAATAATAATTAATACTTCATTCAATCAATTAATAACAATGTACAAATGTTGAGACAATTTATCACCAATATGGCTACAATTAATTATGGAAAAAAAAAAAAATGTAAGGTACCTACATAGAAAAAGTGCTAGTTACTGATGAAAAATCTTGATGTTTGACACCCCACATACCCATATTTAAGTTTAAAAAAAATTTCAGGTACGTACATGGAAAAAAGTGTTAATAACCTCTGATTTGGGCCTTAATCAGCCCCACAAATTTTTGGATCAATAAGGTTGGCTGCGAAGTGTATTGGGCGAAAGGTCATAATACCACTAAGAAAAATTATGGAGAGAAATTTCTCTTCCATCAGAGGAGAAATTCTCGGAGAAATTTCTCGTTCTCGAGAAATTTCTCTGGAGAATTTTCTCTTCTCACATCACTAATTACAATTCATTGGATTGGTCTGCAACGAGTTTAGATTTTCTTCTCCATACCAAAATTACAAAAATAGCCATATAAAATATTCCTAGAATATAAGATATTTCTACTTGTTGAGTTATGGAGCTGGACAGCCGTTATGTCCGTCCATGTGTATCTTTACAATATACCCATTGCACATACATTTTACCAAACAAGCGATATGGGAACAGATTCCCTCTATACAAACTTACACCCTTTAAACGTATTGCTATTAAAGGTATTTTTTTTTATACATATATATGTATTTATTTATTTTATTCTTCTTACACTTTATCATTCATACAACAAAATCAACAAATCACATAACATAAGAAAAAATGTGATGATATGCAGTGACGAGATTATCACTATATAGTGATTTTTTCAATCTAACCACGTCACATTAACACTAAACACGAATAAATAAATATGTAAATATAAATATTCATTCAAGAAAAGATTGACATTCAGTAAGGGTGGCAAATCTAATATAATTTTTTTTATTTATTTTTATTTATTAATTTTATACTTTTACACGGCAGAGCCTTTTACATGTTAAAAACAATAAAAACAACAATAACAATTTGACAGACGATGACAAAAATACAGCTTGTAGCAGCATGCACATAAATTGATGAAGAAAAATTATGCGAGTATTCCTTAATTAAACTTAATATGTAGGTACAAAAAAAAATTAAATTGAAAATGAGATGAATAGTCAAACAATACTGAAAAATAATAAAATGAGTCTGTTTTAAAAGGGATGTTTTTTTGAAAATCTGCCTTTTAAAGGAAACTAACTGAAAAAATTGGGAGACCTATTCATTAACAAGACCCATTGTATAATTAGCACATTCCGAATGCCTTTTTTTCTATGGTACAGAGAAAATGTTGTGTGAGCTATTTAGTATAGTGGCTACAGTTTAATTAACAGCTGTTCAGTTCTCGCCATCTTTACATTTAAATATAAGTATAAATTTTTATTGCCGTATAAAATCTAATTTTAAAACCAATAATATTGATCTTTAATACCTACCAATAATATTAATCTACTAAACCATCTCGGCATTCCTTACAAATGGCAAGGCCAGTAGAACAGCTGAATATAATAAACATGCAGATTGTCCTGTATGTGTCAAAAAAAGTAAGACTTCAGGATGGGTGGCAAGCCTCATCGCTAAATTGTAGATGTTGCATAATATGTTTTATACGTGATACTTTACGTACAACTGCCTCTTACAGAATACTCTAGAACTTATAGAAAATAGTGAGACACCTTTTTCTAATTACCCGGAACGGTGAATAAAAAATACGCTTATTAAAATAATATACAAGTTTTTTTTTTATTTTATAAAATAATGTACAAAAATTAAGAAAAAATATCACATACCATGTATTCTTATTCCACAGATCGATAAAAAAAACTGTTCATCGAACGAGCGGTAAATTTTAAATT
This sequence comes from Athripsodes cinereus, assembly GCA_947579605.1. NCBI lineage: Eukaryota > Metazoa > Arthropoda > Insecta > Trichoptera > Leptoceridae > Athripsodes > Athripsodes cinereus. Next base: position 1,707,513 of record OX388318.1, read on the forward strand.
TTAAATTAGGAATAAAATGTTACCTGGCACGTCCATAGACAACGTCCTATAATAGACGAAGCAGAAACCAAATTCAACATTTGTCTTTAATATATACACAGATTAAATAATATGAAACTGTCATTTTTAACAATTTAATAAAAAATGTATAAACCAACTTCAGTTCTTCATTTGTAGAAAAAAACACAATATTGTTTTTAGTACTAAAAAATCTCAAAAAATAAAAACAAAATATTTGTTGTTTTTGTTTTGTTGTTATAACTTCAACATGTTTATTTTCTGTAGTTAGTTTTACACTCATTAAATTTAAAATAATTTCAATTGTTTTATTTGGTGATTTTTTTAAATTCTTATTTTAAATTATCGTAGAATATTTTATATCAAACATTCTTCAAACGCGTAACGCCACCTACCCGTACGAAATGTAAACGATAACTGAAATACTGAAGCTCGCTGAAATATTAATGTCTCAAATATAGTTCGTATCTAGATTATGTTCGTAATATTATGCTTACTTGTGGGAAAATAAACATTATGCTTTGAATTTTTTGACACAATTAAAAACAGGAATAATATAAAATCTTATAGAAACCTTGATTTCGATAGTGAAAAAATATTGAGTTGAACTATACATTATACAACTTTCAAAAATTTCAAATCATGTGATAAGTATGTCATAGAGGAATTAGGAAAGTTACCTAGATTTAATTAAAAGTACCTACTCTTAACCAAGCCTTGAGACGATTCACAAGCGTCGAGACTCTGTGTTGTGCACTCCTAAATGAAGTTCACATGTGTATGTGTATCATTTATTTATTTATACATCCACGGCGTGAGCCTTTTACAATATGTTAAAATATAAAACAAAAACAAAACATAATTCTCATTTACAACACAGTTAGAACAGAACAACAACTGGCGAAGAACAAATACAATTGGAAATCAAACTATAACAATCATAAAATTAGTACCTAGTTAATACCTATTCAAATAGGTTAACTATTGGTGAGCGTGATCAATTTGGAATGATTAATCTAGAGTGGTTCAAAATATGATGAAAATAAACATGTTTTACCCAATTATTTTTCGTGTATAAAAAATATTATTCCAAATCAATATTCAGTTATACTATTTTTGAGAATTTCTGTAAATGTATACGTTTTTTTTTTGTATTGGACTACTTTTTTAATACACAAATTTCTCATACCTTTTATGGCGGGACATTTCAAAGGACAAACAAAATTTTTATTAAACAACTAAATTTTACAAATGAGTCGTTCAGTATCAAAAACATCAATCTGTCAATTTTGTGAAAATTGACTTAACAACAAGAATATTATGTTCCAGTTCTCAAGGATTTTTTATTTCCCCGAAAGATTTATTATTTCAAATTAACTTTACGTACAACAGTTCCCTTTATTTATGGACGCAAATTGCAATTTTTTTTTCTGTATCCACTAAGGTAAATAACTTGCTTGTCACATCTCTCGGTTTGCTAAGCTTTTTATTCTTGAAGCTTTAAATAACTATTGAAATTAACTCTTATCGTCCCATATCAGTAATTAAAATTTCTTTAAAATATAATTTTTTTTTTTTTTTTTTTTTTTTTTTTTTTTTTTTTTTTTTTTTTTTTTTTTTTTTTTTTAAAAAGATATATCTGGGTTTTGTTATAAACCCAAATACAACCTTATACACCTTTCACACTAAGCTAATATAATTATTTGGTCTAGTTTAAAAATTGTTTTCAAAAGTCATTACTAATTGCGTAGAATCCTTAAAGGAAAATGACAAAAAAGTTGGTAAATTTCACTGAGTTCAAAAATGAGAGGCCAAGGAATCTAAATAATTCCTTTTTCGTTGTGTTTGGTTTCAATATTCTCAATTTATCATGAATTAGTTAAAAGCTAGATTGTTGTTTTTGATACTTCATGACTCAAATTTAGTTTATTTATTTTTATTTATTTTCACAATATTTAGAATCAAACAGTCGTTACACAATATGTTGACAATTAATACATTTAACATGTAGACCAGCGAAGATTCCACTCTTACCAGAAATGTCTCAGTCTTGAGGAAAAAAAAGTAAAAATTAAAATTCTCTAAAAAGTCAAGTTAATTTAAAAACAACGATAATACAATACTTAAAACAATACAAAAACATAAATATAAAAGCAAAAAATCCTAAAATACTAGAAATCAGTCCTTCAGTCACATTAGTCTTGAGATAGAAGGTAAAGTTAAAATTTTCTGAAAAAAGTCAAAGTAAATCTAAAAATATAAAATTTATGACAGGGTTTCAAATATGTACAATCTTTACATTTAATACTGCGTCTAAAATTTGTACTCAAACATTTTCTTGCTTTTTCTCATCGCATTATCCATTTTTTTCATTTAAAATTTATGACATAATGTAACAAAAAATCATTTGTTTTCATAGTATTTAAAAAGTATAAACATTTTATCAAAACTGCTGCATGGAAAAATATATAAAGAAATTAGATTATTTGAGTGGGAGGGCACATTAATTTTGCTACCCTCTGTAAAGACCTTGTAAATTTCTCAAACAATTCACTATTATATATTATAATCTATTCAATTGCCAATACAATGCAGAAAACAATACTATCACATGGATATATTGTGTAAATGTATATTAAAGGCAAATTCCACCATGTCCATTTTTGACCTATTTTTTTTTATTAAGCATTAGGTAATTCTGTAGGTAATCAATGGTATATTTTTGGAAAATTAAGATTTAAAGCTTTAATTGTATACTTTAAAAAAAATTATGTATTTGGGTTTTTGTTGTAATAATCCCAAATACAACTAGGTATATACACCTTTCAAGGCAAGCTAAAAGTTTGTGACCTATAAGAGAAATTTTGCCAGCACTGTGAACCGAACTGCACAACTCTTGTGCATAAGGCCAAGACTCTACCTTCAGGCTACCAACAAACCTTACTGATGATGTGCAAAAAGAATAATATTGAAGAATTTTGTTGAAAAATTTGAACCATACTGAAAATTACATATTTTCATGACATTGATACTTACATTGTGGAGATTCCTTCCGATATTATGACATACAAATACAGAATAAGGCTCTGATAGAATTCATGAAATCACTCACATGTAAAATGATTGGATATTTATACAACAATAACTCATCTATGTAATGTTGGTGTATAAGGTTGTATTCATAGATTTTTTATTTATAATATCTAGATGGAGCACTCGTGTGTATTTTCATTGCAATAAAGTGAGGCACCATTATTCGGCACTATTGACAGAACGATTGGCAAAAGAGAAGTGTGGTTAATCGCTAAAAACGTTGACAAACACTTCAAAAAATGTCCGATTACGTTTAGGTATATAAATGTAAAAATTATATATTTTTACAAAAATGCGAGAAAGAGTCCATAAAATGTAGGAAACACCACACGCTTTCGCCAACCATTCTGTCAAAAATTCATAGATTTTTTGCCTCACTTTTGTAAACGAGTCAGGGTTTTAGGTTTCGAATGGAATTCTGTGGTTGTATTATCATTTTAGAGGTAAAGACCTGGCGTGTCCATACAAACCCAAAAGCCGGGTTTCATCCGACTTATTTCAGCTTCAAAAAAACTCACATAAAACAGTTTGCTTGTTTCTATAAATTAATATGGAGTTGTACAAAATAAACGACAGCCCAATCAATCAATATTGTACATACATAAATAATATGTAGAAATAATTATAATACCTAAGATAGCATTATGCTTATTAGGGTTGCCAGGCAACCTATGTAATAATAATATAATAGATTGTACTTCAAAGGTATTATATATCAGCGCTCCGAAACCTTTTCTCATTTACAGCACGCCAAACTTCTTCCTAGAATGGCCCACTTGCAGATTTTTTTTATTACATAAAAATGTAAATAAGTAAAAAAAGAAGCACAACCACAATTTATTTTAATTTTTCTTGCACTATTTTCTTAGATATTAGCTTTTAAAAATTGGATTTTCTCGGAGTGATCAAAAACGATATGGCGGCACTGTGACGTCACGGAGTCCCGTGAATCATAATAACTTTCGCACCACAGATTATAATCTCATTCACACATAGGACTCCGTGACGTCATCAGCTTTCAAAAACCATTTAGAGCGTTTTGCCAAAGGTCAAAAATTTTGGATTTTATTTTTGAAAATTCTCCATATTTGAGATATTTAAAAAAAAATAACTGACACATTTGTATTTTCCGACCTCAAATTTACTTAATTCGATCATTTTTATTAAAATCCCCCACGACTGCAAGTGCCCATTCCGCGGCACACAGTGATCTCGAATATTAATATTTCTACCCCCTCCCGTCGCTGAATTTACGACATGGTATAGGAATTTGAAATATTTCAAAAACACCTCGGTTTTCTTACAGAATATTTTCTCACAGTACCTTTTTTTGCAATTGTTGAAATAGCTTTATTTCTCGGATATTTCAGGAGTCCAAGGACTCCTATTTATATCTCCGATCCTACCACGTCAGTGGGCGGGGGACCCGGCCGACGTAGCAGATCCCATCTTGAGACCCACACATCCACGAATTCCTTTTTTTACAATGTAACGGGATTTGTACCGACGATTGTTTATGTCAATACCGGATGCTAATCTTACGTGTTTACATTTCTACCCCCCCCCCCATCGCCGGATTTACGAAATGGTATAGGAATTTGAAATATTTCAAAAACTCCTCGGAATCATTAAGTATCCGGTACTTTTACCGAATAATTAAAAAACAAATGGCCACGTATTTGGCCCGCAGCACAGCTGTATTTGTCTCACGGCACACCGGTTGCGCAGCACTGTTATATATAACCAAAATAATGTCTATGTTGTATATTATAGTCAAGTGTAGAAACCCTGTTGCCCGGGATTCTTTCCACTTTATACGACACGAGATGAAACGGATATCCGGCAATGATTATACATATAATATTGTATAGACTTTGGTGTCTCATGGGGTTTAATCATTTGTTGTTTTTTCTCTCTACTTCCATTTTCAGTCCCATTCTTTTACACCCTTTATGATTGGTAATACATAATTAATTTAATGTGCTTTGGAATTTTTGTTTGCTTGTTTTTGAGTTCAATACCTAAATCGGTACAGTCAACTAAAAGTAATATCGTTGCCGTGGATGTGAAGTGATCTAACCCACAAGACAGACATTCCGAGAAAAGGGGTGTTGAAGTTACGCTGTCACATCCGAAAATACTAATCTGACAATAACTAAGTTATTTTTGCATGGAAATCTATGATTTAAAATATAGAACACAATAGATTTCAATCGACAGTAGCGGGTAGATAGATTATTGAAACCAGCCATTGGTGGTCTAAATTTTAAATTAAATGAGAATAAAATTAACAAGTAATAATAATAATAATAATCTGGACAATTTATTGAGCGCCGTTTTGTAGTACAAACCACCGCAAGGGCGCATTTTCAGTTTTTTTTTTAATTTATTTATTGTTATTTATCAAATTTTAATATATTTTATGAATTTAATTAAACTATTTAAAATAATTAATGTATTTCTAACTGTCACAAATTTGAAATATGAAACAATTATGTGAGTTCTAATTGTAGGTATTATTATTATTGTCACAAATTTTATCCACTAGTTCATTTGTTTTAAAATTTGTAATTTTTAATTAGTTTCAAAGTAATTTAACACTTGAAAAACAATTATCCTTATAAAACTATTGACACTAAAAATACTGTATTAAAATTTTGTTATTTTGAATCATTATTAGATAATATTTTAATTTTTAAAATGAGACGTCAGAGGTTTCAGGCAGCCACTACAGACGCCATCCACCGACGATAGAGATTATGTGGCAGGACCCAACCTCTAGAATGGACTACCTCTGGATCCGAGGCAGGCTGCAGATTTTCAGGACTGCCCTGAAAACCTTTTATTTTACAAAAAAAAATTGAAAATTATATTATATTTTACGTGGATACATCGCACATTGGAAACAAAAGTGGCAGTATACAAAAAATTACAATTTTGAGTTTAATCGATGTTTAAAACGCTCAAATTAAAACGCATCCAATACAAAAACACATATTCCAATAGCATGTTTAGTTTTCCCTAGAGGTCACTAGTGTCGGTTTGTACTTTTTGTATAAGCTTTAAGTTGCTAATTAATAAAGTGACACTATATCAGTTCGAGTCAAACGGTCGCAGTGGTTGTACATTAATTTAAGGAAAGACTAAATGCATAAATGACATTTTAAGTATAGTGTCATTTTTATATTTTACTTGGTATAAATAATGTATTCAAGAAACGAGTAGAGGTGTAAACTATAGAACTATATCAAAAACTTTAAACGGCCATACTGAAAAATCATGTTTTTTGTATAATGCCACTTTTGTTTTCAATGTGCGACATGTTGTATCCTAAATATTTGATACTCCACCCCTTTCCTAAATATCTTATAATACCTGTCCATTGTATTTCGTTTCAAGTATTTTACAGTGAGGATGGACGTAGTTCAAAGAGCTTATGAAAAAATATAATACTATAATTACTGAAAAACATAGTATTTTAATTAAATCAAATTAAATATTTAATTATGACAAACTTTCATAGTATTTGCTCTTCAAAAATAAATAAACTAGTAATAAAATATTTGTAACTTCTGACGTAGATACCTTTATGAGATTCACATTTCATCTATTTATTTATTTAAATTTATGTTATGAAATGAATGTTTTGTCCTAAAATAGATAAATTGTACAATGTCCTTGAATTGACTTAGCACGTAAACGGCACTTTAATGTCGTCCAATAATAATAAATTTAAAAACTCACGTTGTTGGCCGGACATCCGATTTCTGATACCACAAAATATCCGATGTTCAGCCAAAATTGTTTTTGTATATCATCATTATATAGCTTGTGTTATTGTACATACTTATTACTTAGTTTCTTATTCATAGCGTTCAATGATTTCCCTTGAAGTTCGTTACACTCTACGGCAGTGACTCTTAACCGAGGGTGCAATAAAACGAGTGTCATTATATTTATATATCTTTTATTGTAGATCCTGAAGATAAAGGAAATAATGATGTAGATCAGTGTTTCCCAAACTATGGTACGCGTCAATTATTAAGTACTACCGGCTGCTTGCGTACCACCAGTGGTACGCGACAATTATTAAGGTGGTACGCAAGCAGCCATTGCCATTAAATTGTGCAGTGATTCAAGATGATGATCGAAATCTTTTACCATCGTGTTCTAGTTTAGTGGTACGCTACTGATTTATAATTTCATGTGTGGTGCGCGAAATTAAAAGTTTGGGAACCACTGATGTAGATGAAGATCTCTTGCAATGTGGTATGATGACTGATTGTGGAAAGTCCAAAATAATGATTTCTGCAGCCTTAGTCAAAACACATTTTAGCGTTATGTAGTCGTTCGACTGTAGACGACTTTGCCAGAAATCATATTTATATCGTTGGATTCGTAATTAAATATTCTATAACCTTAGAAAATTGTTTAATTTGGAAACACTTACAATTTGTTTATAAAAACAAAATAAATTGATGATGAGAAACGAATCCCGCTATATCCCTTTATGTGTCTTTTAATATCCTCTATAACTCAACCGACAAATAGGAGCTATTTTTATGTACTTATACAAATTGTGTATTTTAGCTACGAAAATTGATACTTTTTCTATAATCAAACGACTACATAACGCTAAAATGCGTTTGACTACGACTGCTGAAGATATATTAGGCAGGCTTATTTGATTACATGAAAATTCTTCGAAATACAATTGTTCGAATTTACATTTATTCGAAAGAAGAATTATTCGATTTAGCAAATCTTCGAATAACATTTGTTCGACTATCAATTATTCGAATTACAATTAATAGAAAGTTAATTGTTCGACTAACATTTATTCGAAAATCCTATTCTTCGAACCATTCTATATAAACCTAAATTAATTTAATTTTGATCTTTAGAAGGTCATATTGACACGATTATATTACGTTTCATATTGGAACAAAACTCCAGTCATACCTCATCCAACTGTGGATGAGTTCATAAGGAACAAATTAATGTTATTTTAGTGTCTTAAGAAAATGATGCGATTGCTTTCGTATCTAATTATAAATATATTTAAATTATTTTTCCGGAGTCGTGTTATATAATATTACTTCGCTAAGCACGTTCACTTTTCGCCGAAAATAGGAGCAATTATTTGTCTTGATAATAAAAAGTAAACGTATACCTACTCCCATGGACAGGAAGAAAAAATTCGAAGAATTGGATTTCGAATAATTGTTGTTACCAATATGACGTATAAAAAATCGAACAATTGTGTTTTCTGATAATTATGGATTCGAATAATTGCCATTCGAAAAAAAGTAAATTCGAACAATTGTTTTTTTCGAATAATTTTAAATTCGAATAATTGTAATTCGAATAATTTTCCTGTCACCGGCTTAGATTATTTACATTCAACAGTGTGGTAAACTAACAAATAGTATGATCAACAACTTTTGTTATTTGGGATAACATTTTTTCCGCAAACTTTAAATATGTATACAAAAAATTTAAACATTTATTATATCTTCAAAACTTCACCCTACACCGAGACCATAACAGCTTTTGGTTAAGGAAATCTCAGCAGGAAAAAAAAACAGGCATAAAAAAACAACGAAATCATAGGAGAGTGTCTATTCTGGCGAGAAAGTCATTGTATGTTATGTTGAAAATATCAACATAAACATTCAATTCATTAAATAAAAAACAACGAAATCATAGGAGAGTGTCTATTCTGGCGAGAAAGTCATTGTATGTTATGTTGAAAATATCAACATAAACATTCAATTCATTAAATAAAAAACAACGAAATCATAGAAGAGTGTCTATTCTGGCGAGAAAGTCATTGTATGTTATGTTGAAAATATTAACATAAACATTCAATTCATTAAATAATTTTATAGTATTGCCGACAGGAGAATTCGAGATAATGTTTGTTTGGGTAAAACAATATGTTGTTGAGAAAGGTTGCACGATATTAGGACGTATGTAGATAGTAAACTCGCTCAATATCATAAAATTATTTACAAAGCGACTAAAGCAGTGGTTCTTAATCTGGGTTCGATCGAACCCCAGGGGTTCGGTGAGTCAGTCTTGGGGGTTCGGTGAAAATCATTTTAAAGGCAAGATAGTTTTGCGAGTTAGAAAAAGAAAACAGTATTGGATATAAAAACGAAGAAGAGGAAGATAAATAAAAAAGATGTTGGATATAAAAACGAAGAAGAGGAATAGACTTTGTTGTGAAAATGACATGAGAGTGGCACTTGCCAAGGTAAAGCCGCGAATTTCTAAATTGGTTTCTGAAAGGCAACAGCAGAAGTCACACTGATTTGAAGTTAATATTAATTAATATGTTTCATGTTTTGATTTAAACAATAAAATATAATGTTTTGATCTTTGTTTTTATTTTTTTTTTCATTTTTTACACCTATAGGTATATAAATATACCTTTACCATGTTTTGAATTTGTAAAAATCTAATTTTATCTTTCAAATTAGGAGGGGTTCGGTGAATCCATATTATGTAACTGGTGGGGTTCGGTACCTCCAAAAAGGTTAAGAACCACTGCACTAAAGAGTTTGAAAAAATGCCTCGCAAAAAATACATCTTGGCGGTGCATCAACGTATCATAATATCCCAGACATCCCTGTGCGAAAGCAGATGGGAACAAATTAATAAGGGTAGTACCGAGATGTGTAGAATTACATGGAAATGCCAGAACATAATAATTCTATTCATATTGAAGGGGGTACGGATCATTAAAATGGTAAAGAACCACAATATTGCTGTATGATAGGTGGTAGTACATACAAGTATATTGTTATTATTACATAAGGTACTAATTAAAATGATTTCATATTATAGCCCCGGCGTGTTTATATCTCAGTCAGTACAGGTAATTAATAAACTTATTAACAAAACACGTGTTTGTGAGTTTACCACAATAAAAACCTTTAAAAGGGAACCTTTTATTATTTACTTATTACTTTGTCTATGTCATCACGGCACCTCTTACCAACGTATTCTTCTTCTTCCTCTTGATGTAGATCATCGATCTGTTGGTTCAGAAGTTGACGCCTCTTGTGACGCTGAAGATCAGCTGTCTTTCCATCTTTTTGGTGGTCTTCCTCGGAGACGTAAACCGACTGGTGATTCCTTAGCAGCTATAATATGTGCGATTCTGTTTTCAGCCATCCGATCTACATGGTCAACGATTCATGGTCCTACCAACGATTTTATTTATTTATTCATTTTAAACACAAAACAGACAATAAATATCTAAAGAACAGAAATAAAGGTAAATCTTTCAGATATAAGCTTTCATCCAACACCATGCACTACAATTAATTTAAAAAAACATAGGCACCTAACACTGTGGTCATCTTATAATGCCTACATATACACAGTCTCGCTCGCTCACTTAATCATCACACTAGCACAACACACAAGTCATTAATAACAAATTAAGAGGAGGGGTTGGAAGAAAGCAGCTTTCCTGGCTTCAGAGCATCCTACGAGCTGTTTCTTACTGCACTGTACAGGTAAAGTTTCTTCCAAGTGATCTTCCAATTAAATACAATCGAAATACAGAGGGTGCAAAGGCGCAATCTCTTACAACTAACCCGAGAGCTTAATTATACAATGCACTAAATACTCGTATATTTAAAGCAATACAGAGACCCAGAAAAAACTCGAAAAGGGCGTTCTTCATTTTGCGTTGGTTGGAAATCGATCCCGTGACCTCATGACCCAAAAGCGAGAGCCTTAACCCGCGCCATAACAGCGTTTGATAAGATAGAACAATTGTTTGTTCATTATATTATTATATACATAGTCAGTCCACTGACCCTGAGTTGTGAAGATCAAAAGGGAACAATTATTAAATGAAAAATCTGTTTCCAAAATATCAAATAAATAATTATTTATTTACATTTATTAACTTAATTTTATGAACAAGACATAATTTAAATTTTTGAATAAGAAAATACAAAATAAATTGTCTTTTATTAATGTAGGTATACATGATACACAACTAATTTATATATAATTTATATAGTTGTCGTCTGCATAACGTTTAAGATTATGTACCTTCTGGGATCGCATTGGCCTTCAGCTGTAATGTTCCTTGTAAGAATCGTCTTATTATTAATATTATTGGATCATTTATATTGCACCGTTTTCATGATTCAAATCATCTCAAGGGCGCATTTACGCTATAATTTCACATTATAATTTATTCTTTACTATTTTCACAATACAAATTTGTTTAATTATTATTGTCCCAAATTTTTATTGTATTAATTTGTATGTTTCTATTTTTACAATTTAACATTTTTATTTTAGCACAGTAAACACTAAAAAACTATATAATTAAATAAACTACGCTGTATTTTAGTCGGAATGCAAAAATATATAAAATCAATTCATGTTTAATTATTATTTTGAATTTAAAAGAAGAAGTTATGAGTTCAGGCAGTTACAAGAGCGCCATCTACCCAAACTTGTCAGAAATAATAATAATAATAAATCCATCTATCTATACTAATATGGCATCTCCCACAAGTAGGGTAACCTGTGGTCTAACTCTGTGAAGGTCGCTACGAAAATTGATTCCATCAAAGAGTTTTGAAGTGATAAAACCTCATTGATAATATTTATATTATGTCTGTCCAAAAGACCTCTGTTTTAATTAATTCAATATATTAGCTTTAACAAAGTATTCCCAAATACAATCCAATCATAATTTATTTAATCAAAAATATTTGTTTAATCTATACCTTTATGTGAGGGGTTCACATGCAAAGGCACGTTGGTCTTAGAACTTTAAAAGTGAACATATTTCTATTTCTACTTGAGGTTTTTGTGATACTACCTACTATAAATCAGTTTCTTAAAAAAGTTAATATTAGTAGCATATAAAATGTGATAATTTCAGTTTTCAAAGTGCTCGTCAATGACACTAACGTGTCGAAACCGGTCTCAAAATTAGATTTATTTGTGATAATTATTTAAAAACAAAACAAGAAAACTCTTTTTTATTAATCATGTTCTTAAAATTGATATACTCAAGGATGGAAGCAAATTTCATTGTGTCAATTAAACTATAGTGTAGCTAGCAAAACTACTATCAATTACTATAGTATAAGTATTCATAGTTAAATATTCGTGAAAAATGGATCGATTCGCCTTTGCTTGTGAGCCCGTCATGTATAATAAAATCTAATAAAAATAACAATAATAATGAATACTTTATTTTTTTAAATAAAAACAGGCGTACAATAGACGTGCTTATTGTCTGAAAGCAATCTCTTCAAGCAAACCTCTATTTACAAATAAAAAAACAATCTCATAGAAATTCTTATTTGAAAAACTCAATAATCAACACCAAATCTGATATCTAGTTAAAATGTCTTGCTAATTCAATATTTTATCACAAGTGTTGGGATTTATGAATAATTATCATTAATGAATAACTATTTAGGCTCATGCCAATGCCCAGTTAGGTAGATTTTATGATATGTTATGTTTTAAATACTGTTGATTAAATAAAATAAACAAATTTATATGGCGTAGAGAGGACATTCTACATGTCTATCACACACAGCGAGTCTACTGTCTATCCCAATAGTAAGAGATTAAATGTTTTTATAGACAAAGATTGTAATTCTTATCTATTGATGTTGGTAAAATCACAGAATTCCATACGAAATTTAGAACCCTACATGGCTACTCTTGACACAATCTAAATACGATCTTAATCTAGTCTTTATCTTGATCATACGACGCACGAAGGGACTATGTTAAAAAAACATCGCGCTACCGTTACCGCGCGATCGGTATCCGCGTATTTTTTGCCAATAGTCACTTCGCGCGTCGTATGATTAAGATCGTGTTTAGATTTTGTCAAGAGTAACCCTGCTGACTCGTTTACAATAGTGAGGGAATAAATCTATGTATTTTTGACAGAACGGTTGGCGAAAGCGAGTGGTGTTTCCTACATTTTATGGACTATTTCTCGCATTTTTATAAAAATAAATCATTTATACCATTATATAAACGAAATCGGACATTTTTTGAAGTTCTTGGCAACGTTATTAGCGTTTTACCACACTTCTTTTTGCCAACCCTTCTGTCAAAAGTGCCGAAAATGGTGCTTCACTTTATTTCTATGAAAATACATACGAAAGCTCCATCTAGAAATCTAGATGTTTAAAAATTTTCAAATTAAAATCTATGGTTAAAACATGGACTATTTGGTCTTACATTACTGATACAGAGTTTGCATATTTTTAGTGTATAGTGGGGAAATTTAATTCTGGTCTTAATTTAGAAAACTCCTTCATTCACAAAATATCTTAGACAGTCGTTATTACAAGTGGTTGTCTTAAGAGAGTTTTTGATTTATTTTAATTATAATAGTATGAATTTGTTCTTGATAACATTTGATTTGTGTTTATCTGAATTCCAAATATAAGTTAAACTTCACAATAAACAATAGTTTGTACATGAAGATCGTATTGTCTGTAACTGAAGAATAAGCTGTCGGTCTAACTGCGTGACTGTGGTGCAGCACAGACTATGCCACACTTGTTGGAGTGTCCATTGTGCCCTGTCACTTGCACAATGCAGGATATTTTTGACGCATCTCCACCTGCTGTGCGTTTTGCATAACACTGGAGATCAGTTTGATTGTTTTTTTTTTTCTGGATTTCGACACGATAAATAAATAAAATAATAATAATCATATGTACATGTCGTAGACTTTTCGCTTGGCTGCCAAACAATTCAAAGTAATTGCTTGTATCATGAAATGGAAAAGGTAGCAGGAAGGTTCAAGCCACAGACCTTCGGCTTTCAAGTTAGAGCTACCGACCACCTTAATTATTTACAGTCTTTGAATTAATTTGCTGGTAAACTTAAATGACTAGAATGTCACAAAGTATAATCTCTGTCTTTCTGTCTCTCTCTGTTTTCTAATCATTGAAGATCTCTTAATTTAGTCCTGACTAACTCTCCAAGTGCTCTGCATCCAATCCCATTGGCTTCTTCATAGTAAGGTAACTCCTCCAAAGCACGGATCCATTCGATAAGCTTTGGAAACCTGTAAACATAATAAAAATATTTCTAAAGTTTAATATAAATCGACCGACGGTTCTATAGCTGTTATTCCACTGTTGACTTTATTTATTTGTGAACCAGCTTTATCTCCCCAAAGCACGAGCTACGCTCAATTTTGGGGAGTAATTGTATTAGAAAAAAAAATGTATTATTTTATTGCTCAATTATTGTAAGTGATATTTATGTTTAATAAATTATTATTATTATTATTATTATTATCTCTTTATTTTTGCCTGACGATGAGAGAGGAAACTCTTGAAAGTCGGGTTGCAAATTGCATAATAATGTCAACAGCAGAATAACTTTGTATCTTGTTTTATTAATAAATTATCAATATTGTTTTTATTAATAAATTAAAAAACGTTCATATTTTTAGATAATGTTCGTATTCGTAATGAGTAGGGAACCATGTGACACTGATGGAAGTGAAATATGTATGCAAGGTTAGGTGGAAGTGGCACTCGATCCTTTCTCCCCGAGGGAAGCAGCGAAGACAAGCGGAATTTTCATATATAATTTTTACGATAAATCATCTGGCATTCGCAGTTTTTATCGAGGCCAACTCACCATTTTACATCAGATGTACAAGATTATGGCTATTATTTAAACGATCAGCATAATATTGAAGTTTTGTTCAGCAGAAAAATGTATTCTGTCGACAAATATATCATGTTGATATGCTAATTATGCCCAGCGAGAAAATTATATATTTGTATTGCAAATAATATGATATTGTAAAACTCTAAATTTAATCGACCAGCAAAAGTATTATTTGACCAGCATAATTATTATTTGTGCAGCAAAATAAATAAATGAGCAGCAAACTGTGAGCTAATTTTAATTAAACTTGTGAAAGCTAAATTTTTAATCTTGTTCAAATAATTTATTTATTTATTTATTTATTTATTCACATACGGCGCAAGCCTTTTACATGTTCAAATACAAGACAGACTACAAAAAGAAAAATATTAACAATACAAGTTCACACATATACACGTCATTGAGTTTAGAAATATAAAAAGAGTCAAGAATTATCAAATAGAGTCAATAAATTAATACACAATTGTAGATTATGAACCATTTAAACAGTTAAGACAATAAAATAAATTCAAATATCAAAAATTTAACATCAGCAATAAAATGCAAAAATCAATAAGAACTTACACAAACAAAAAATACTCTTAGATGGATTATAAATTACTAAATAGGTAAATGATAAGGATTTTTAATCACAAATAATAGACTAGAATTTAACATTCAAAAGTATTAAATAAAATTCAATAATCAAAAATGGTCAATCAAATAAATAGTCAAAAAGCTGATAAGAATAATAACAATGTTAGTCAATATAATAAAATAAAATAAAATATCGTTACAAATGTACAGTACGTAGAAAGTCAGATCGCAAACCTCGATTGCCCTATGTCAGTTATGTGATTTTAAATAATTTACAATGTCAGTTTTGAATTTCGGGAAGCTGTCAGCAAAAACATCAGTGTGGTCTCCTACCAGGTTCCCCAGTCTGTGAATTCTAATAAGTGGTGAATAATAAACATAGTTGTTTCGAGTATTAGACTCGTGAAATGTCACAGTTTGTCTGGTAAACCTGGCAGGAACGCTAAGTTGTAATAATTCAACTAATTCTGGAGAGTCAATGGCGCCGTTCAGTAATTTATGCAAGAAACACATATCAAAAAGAATCCTTCGGTTTTGCAAGGTAAGGAGACCAAGCTCATCCATCAACGCAGGATAGTCAATATTTTCTACCGAGATTCCCTTTTTGTAGTTAATCAGCCTCAGAAACTTTCTCTGTACCCTCTCAACACTATTACTGTGGATGGCATAATTGGGAGACCATATAGTTGTGTTATATTCTAAGAGAGGTCTCACGAGGGACACAAATAGTAGCCTATAAGACTGAGTTAACCGTAGGTCGGATACTAATCTGAAAATGAAGCCCAGACATCTCATTGCTCTGCTGACAGCTTCCTCTATAATAATAAAGACAGCTTCCTCTATATATAATAAATAATAAATCTTTGTATGTAGCATCTTTTTATGTGATTTTATATGTAGCATCTAGCAACGATTCTAGCGTTTTTCGACATTTCAGTTAGATATTTCGTTAATATAGCAAAGCGGAAACTGGCATTATTTTCGTAGTCATCATTAATTTGGTAAGAAATCACAAAAACTTCATGTAGATCCGAAGGTAAATCGGTGTGTGAAAAATATTGTAAAAATATTTTCTGCCGGTCAAATAATAATTCTGCTGCTCAAATAATAATTTTGCTGCTCAAATAACAATTCTGCTGGTCAATTAATTATTTTGTTGTGCGATTATTTATTAAGCTGTTAAAATTTGTTAATTTGCTGATATAACCAAGTTTGTTTGTAAAACAAGTGTTGCGATTATTTTTTATTTATTGCCCATGAAAACATTGTTTGCTGCGCAAATGACTTAAATGCTGATTTTTTCTTGCCGAACGAATGGATTCATAGCCGATCAAATAATTAGTTCCCCAAGATTATTATTGTAAAAGATAAAAAAGTTTTATTTTATTTATTTACCTTTCCTGAGGTATTGGTTTTAGTTCATTGACAGAACTAACTGTTGCTACTAAAGATAGATCTGCTATTGTCATAAAATCACAAGCTATCCATTTATTTCTGCCTAGAAATATGTTTAGAATGTTGTAGAATTCTTCTATTTCCATCTTAGTGCTCGTGCTGATTATGTTGGAGGTACCAGCCCAAAGGGGAAGCTGAAAGAACACAAATAATTTATGATATTATTCTTATTATTCTAAAAATATCACCCTGTGATGAGAACATAACAGCTTTGTAAGCTGGACGCATAGAAATACAATGATGAACTTTCACAAAATATTTTTTCAGCTCAAAAAATAGAACAAAAAAATTGGAAAAAATTATCTTTTTTATATTTTTAAATTCGTCGGTTTTCGAGTTCGTCGGTAGCCTGGAGGTAGAGTCTCGGCAACTTGAACAAGGGGTCCGCAGTTCGATCCCAGGTGCCGGCAGACTCCCCTTTCACGACACAAGCTTTTAGCTTACTGTGGAAGGTGTATAAAGTTGTATTTGGGTTTATAACAAAACCCAGATATATCTTTTTAAAAAAAAAAATGTGAATATTTAAGGCTTTTATCACCATTTGAAAAAGCAATGTTTGCACTTCGCCGCAAAAAGGTCCACCCATGGCGAAACAGAGGCCTGAGTCAAAACACATTTTAGCGTTACGTTTTCGTGTTCCAATCCAAACTACCTATTGTGTATCTTAGCAACGAAATTGACACTTGCTTGCAACGTCGTCTGAAATTCAAACGCTAACGGAACGAAAACGTAATGTTAAAATGTGTTATGACTCAGGCCTCTGGTCTGTGACGTCATCAGATGCTACAGACAGTGCTACGAGTCAAATGCGTGCCAATACAACTTACTGCCCTACGACCTTACAAGGGCTAATTCAACAACATGGCGTTTAAAATTTTGACAAAGAATATATTTTTGTAAAATGAAAATAATTAATGAAAAGTTTTATTTTATGGTTTCTTATTAGGAAATCGTGATTAACGTTTATTTATTTAATTTTATAAAGTTATAATTATACCTTAAAAATAACTTATAACAAACATAAATTTTAGTCTAACTTACTTACTAAACTTACAACAATACACTCGCTCAGTCGCCTTCCATTCCCAACATTCATACATTACATTCATTCATTCATTAATATACATTTATAATACTTATTCATATTCCTCACACGTGCATGCTCTCCATTATTTATGAATTTTGTACTTTTATTCGTGTAATTATAATATCGAGGGTATACAACCAAAATGCACTAAGTCATTTCAGTTTTGAGATGACATGGTGGCAGTTAAATGAAAAAACTATGTTAAGATCAATACGAATTCACCGTGTATTATTTGAACTTTAATTAAGATGATATTAGTAAATGACTTTTAGACTTTCAAAGTCAAATTCAAACATAGGAATAGTGTTAATTACCTACTTGAATATTTTTTGACAACTTTTGTAGCACTAATCTGACTTAGTGCATTTTGGTTGTATACCCTCGATATAGTTCTGCATCTGAAACTGATAATTTGTCTAAATTTGGTCAAATTCGTGAGTTCGACGTTCATGAGAGAAGAATAAGTTTTCAATTCTTTTCTGCAAGATTTCGAGTGTATTATAAAAGGGTCGTATTTGCAAAACCTCGCACGATAAAAAAACATTTAACATCTAGAATTCTCGATGAAACTTGTCGCGTGTGTTTTTATTTTCCTGTGGAAATACTAAAAAAAAAATATATATTTTCAATTTTTTCTTTCTCAGATTCATATTAAACTTGTTTTCTTTACGCCTACCTACATCTTTTGAATATCTGCAACTTTGTTCTAGGAAAACGAAATCTGTTCTCATTTTAACGTTGCTTTGTATATTATCAACTAGGTATTCAAAATCTGCTTATACGGCAAACATATAAAGTGTCACATCTAGGGTTGCCACCCTGCGTTTGATGATGCGTATCTAAGCTGCGTATGTAGGGGAAGGTTAACTAAGACGGGACATTTTTTTTTGAAACGTTGTAATTTAGTAGTGAATTGATTTTTTTTAAATATTTTTATTAAATATTAAAGTTTAAGGAGTGGTCAATCGACCGAGATAAAATAATCGTGTTTTGCTTCGTGTAGTTTTACACAATATCTTTTTTATTTTAATCTGGACAAGGTGTTACCAAAGGAGGAACATGAGTACAAAAAGGTTCCTTAATTACTTTTGCTATAATTTATCAATAAAAACGTTTATATACCTACATAAATATTAGATAAAATAATATTTAATGAATAAACATATAAAGTCTTAGAACATAGTTTAGAGACGATCATTATCAGTATCAGTTTTCGGTGTTCCACTCATTGCGATTAGTTTGTCGTGCATATGAATATTTTGAAAATGTCGCAACTATATGAAACAAAAGAGAAATAAAGATCGATGTACCTTTAGTTGAAAAAACTGCTCAACAAATTTGGTTTGTTCCTAATTATTTTATTTTGCATATTGTTATCATGTTCATAATTTATAAATAAAAGTTTATATAGTATATTAAAAGAATGTAATACTTATACGTCAATGCATAAAAACATTGCTTACTTTGTAATTTTGAGGCGAAAGTAGACAAGATGGCGAAAATAAATATTGATTCAATAATGCAGAAATCACAAATTACACACGCATGCACTCAAACCTCATTCAAATTGCGATCTGATTTAGGATTACCTTCATTGCGTCTAGTATCTACATTTCTGTGTTGACAATAGTCTGCCATCTATAAGAGGATCGGAGAAATTAGCTTGTTAAATCCCGTCTTAGGTAACCTTCCCCTATATGGGTCAGTCGACATGGTTTTAAAGATAAACCACAATGTGTCTTGCCAGAAATGTAATATTTTTTTTAATTAGTTCATAGCAAGCGAAGTTGTTAAAAAATCCCACACAATAAATATGAACTTTTCTATTTTCGAAGAGGAAACACTATGAAAGTTCAATTTTAAATTTAGGCAATAAAAAATAAAAAATGAAACACTGTATTGACACTGAACCGTGAAACCCTTTTTGGAAGGTGGCAGCCCTAGCCACAATAAAGAAATAATATTCAATATGTTATTACGCATGTACTAAGGTTTCTCTAACATAAAACGTGTTTGTCCTTGAAAATATATCACACACAATATATTTCGTCACATTTGCTTTACCGACATATTATAATTTTTCTTTTGATAAAATTTATTTCACCATAAAGCAATATGGCTATTTATAACGATCATAATCTGGGATTTAAAATGTTTGAACAATAGTTCTGAGAAAAAAAAAACACAAACATCTGAAACACTTCACACAAATCATTGAAATTATGGAATTCTAAGGATACCCTACCACGATAATAAATTGAATGGCAAACGTATCAAAATAAAATAATATTAATCATTCAGAGATGTCACAATATGGTACCTATTAATTAAAATATTACTGTACCATCAAGGCATATCCCGCAAGTGAAGGGTTGCCAGATGGTATCCAAAAGGAGGACATGTCCTCCTTTTTTATGTTTATTCCTCCCGTCCTCCCTAACCTACTGTAAGTCCTCGTTTTTGCTAAACATCGAGTTCTGCGAGTTTTATTTTTGTATAAGCGCACATAACGCAAATGTGGAAATAGTTTTTTCGCTAATACTCAGCGGAGCAAAGAGAGGAATAGACTAAGTGTGAAGTCAGTTAAATTTTTAATTCTTACTCAATACAATTTCAAAAACATGACATGTGAAGGTTTTTATATTTATTTGTGAAAATCCAAGAACTTCTTTCCAAAATTGGTAGCTCAGCTAAATATGATTAAAATAAAATGAAATAATATAAGAAAATCGTTTAATATCTGGATGTCCTCTTTTTTTAAAGAAAATCCTCCTTTTTAGACCCATCTGTTCTCCTTTATCAAATTATGTATCATCTGGCAACCCTACCGGCAAGTGTAGTATTCAGCAGACCAGCTGCACGTAATAAACACAAAAAAAATATGATATTCAGGATGGTGGGCCAACCTCAACGCTGAATTTAAGAGGGAAAATTGAGTGTATTTTTTATAACGCCTGCCCTTTACAGGACACTCAAATACTTATCCGGAATTTCAAAGTTTACTATTTAGTCAATATAAGTAAGAGAGAACAATGAAATGAAATGACAAAAATTCATATAAAATTAACGAAAAATCACAGAATGACGTTTCGTGACAGCTCCAAAACAAAAGACAATATTCGACTGTGCTCAGGACAAAGGCATCAAACCACAATTTTGGCAAAAGTCTTTTTATGATTTAAAGTCAATCATTTGTGTCTTGTACACATTCTGGTAAAAGGATTCAATCCCCAAACGTCTAGTTTTTATAGATAAAGCAAAATATATCTTTTTTTTAGCTAGGACTTAATTGCAAATATCCAATAGGACAAAGGACTCAAACAGCATGAGTTTCATTATTAACACCAATAAATTTCATATAGACATAATTTTACGGCGGCGAGGCAAAAGGCATCAAACCACATAACCCCAAACATGCGACATACATTATCTCTTTTACATGTTGCTAAAGTTTGTCAGGACAAAGGATTTAATCAACATTTTTTAATTTTTTTTTGCTTATAATAATAATAATAATAAAGACAATTTATATTTGGCGCCGTTTAATGATCCGTGACCATCTCAAGGGCGCCATGACTTGATAATTCATGAATATTTTCTCTTAAATTTTTATGATATAATAAAAAAACTACATTACAAAAGATGGTAATTTTTTTTACCAATGTGGTTTGAAGCCTCTGTCCTGAAGACAGTCTAATGGACCTATACATTACTATAGCGGTACATACATTTAGTCTAGTGATGTTACTGAATCTACTATTTCTTATAAGCCTACTACTTCTACACTACTTCTGCTGAGTCTACTACTATTAGATAAGTGTAAGTATGTTTCAAATTGCGTGTTAATAGTAAAATTGTTTTTTTGTATGATTTTTATTTATTTTGTACATGGTAAATTGTTTGATGTGTTTGATATTCTATTTTGATAAGTTTAGTCGAATTTGAGTAAAAACCCTATAATCCCTCAAAGCACGAGCTCTGCTCAATTTTGAGGGTAAAATATAATATATTATAATGAATTGTATAATTGTGTTTATTGTGTGTAGGTATATATTTAATGTGTTTATTATTAATAAATATTTTTTTTTGAAGGTGAACCTAAGGGTGTATCCTGTCTTACCTTGAAGGGGGGAGCTGCCCCCCTAGAATCTTAATCACAATGTGAAAATGTTAATCGATGTTATTTTTACAATAATTAACCATTGTATGAGGTTATAGGAATGAGAACGAATTAGCAGCCGATATAATATTTAATTTTATTGTTCTGGAGGTAGTGAAATCTTGATCCACTCGAGATCTGAAATATCCTAAAAATGTTTTTTTTTAAAAAAGATATATCTGGGTTTTGTTATAAACCCAAATACAACCTTATACACCTTTCACAGTAAGCTAAAAGCTTATGTCGTGAAAGGGGAGTTTGCCGGCACCTGGGATCGAACCGCGGACCCCTTGTTCATGAAGCCGAGACTCTACCTCCAGGCTACCGACGAACTCGGTTACTTATATGGTTTGCATTTATTGTTTCTCGGTTGGTAAAATCATATATCGTGACAGCATGAATGGTGGAATTGGTGAAAGTTATCCATAGACATCGACAGTGATCACTTACGCCAGCCTAGAGCCAATTTGTAAACGTTGGGATGGCTTTGTTAATCCTTTCGATTGGATATTGCACGATCTTACATTGCGTAGACATGGTTCTCCAAATCGAAATGTCTGATTAGGAACATTTTTTTCTGAGCTCTTGCCCCCTTCCCTTAGTCAAAATCTGGCTATGCCCTTATTTTAAACTATATCAGAATTTACCTATTTATTTATTGGTTTTATTGTCCTTGAATATTGATTTACCAATAATTAACCAGTTTAGAAATTACGCAGGTTGAAAATTTCCACACTTCAGTGCACAATTAAAAAGTTTCAACAAGTATTATACCCACTCGAAATTATTCGGAAATTAAAGTATTATAAATATTTTATTAAAATACCTTTTGAGTTTGAAAGGAAAGCCAAGACCAACTAATTATAACTCGAGTGGTTGATTTTAAACCACGTTTTTTACAGAAAAAATGACAGCCAAAATATTGTTAGTTGACATAATTAAGGGCAAAAGGGTTTTTCTACGACTTTGTCTCTCTAAATATTTATTACAACAAAATTATCCCATAAATTGGTCAGCCAGTAAACTGGTAATGAATTTGTCAATCATCCTCTCCATACCAACGAACGGGAATATTATAGAGAAAATAATAAAAATTATGATAAAACAATTATAACAGATAGACATATAATATAAAAATAGACCCGATTTAGTATTGCATGATAAACATAATAGATAAAGGCAAATTTTATTATTCTCTAAAAACTATTTTCTAACGGCCGTGACCAAGTGTCAAAACTCAAGGACGGCCGTGTGTTGAGAAAGAGAAATAGACGTGCGTGCATGAGAGGTTGCATGAATGTAGAGGAGGCGAATGAAGTATGCAGGGACTGATTTATATGGCGTTCCGTTCTCTCTGCCTACCCCATTCGGGATACGGCGTGAGGGAACAGTGGACCTAGTCAAAACACATTTTAGCGTTACGTTTTCGTTCAAACGTGGACGACGTTGCGAGAAAACGTCAATTTTCGTAGCTTAAATACACAAGTAGCGAAAACGAAACGAAAACGTAACGCTAAAATGTATTTTAACCAGGCCCACAGATAGATAGAATAGAACTATTTTCTATTTATCTTCTTCCTGATGATTTAATAACATTTAGAGACTGTTTTTGGCACAAATCATCCTTGTAGGATGCTATGTCATAAGTGAAGAAAAAAACATTAAAATTACGTACCTAATAGACATCGTTGACCCAAATACATATAATATACAAACAACCGTGCAGAAAAAATACGTAAACATACAGAACTAGCAGGAGAAATAATATTTAATTGTTATGGACGACTTTGAGCTTATAAGAACTATAAATCACAGGCATAATTTATTTTCATGATTCAAATTGCAAATGTTAGTTATTGGTTATACTTACAACAGCTTTTTTGAGAAGTAAATATAGCTCTGTGTCATAGAACATCCTCTGATGTATTGTGGCTCTCAACTTATTGTTTTTGGGGTAGAGGTTATTTTCTTTTCCATATTCATCAGCTAGGTACATTGATATGGCGTGGCTGGAAGAAATCAACAATAAAATTATTTATAATGGTTAACACACTCGCCTTGTAAGTGAGGCTTTGTGGGTTCGATTCCCGGAGCGAATAAAATGTTTCGTATTCACGACGTCCGTGTTTATATACATAGTAGAATTCCATAATGAAATCTTATATATTTTTATATTTTTTTCTACTTTATTTGGTTTGGTTTATACTCTTCTATTTTGAAATGTTGTATTACTGCTACTACTACTACTACTACTATACCATCACGGCATATCCCTCAAGTGGGGTAGCCAGCAGATCAGCTACATGTAAGAAACATGCAAACTGTCCTCTTCGTGCCAATATAAAATCAAGACATTCAGGATGGGTGTTGTATTACTGACCTGTCCCAAACCCCAAAATCTCCGTCTTCTAACGTGGGAACCGTGTGTTGTGGGTTTCTCTGAAATAAAAACACAAGATTATTTTTTCTACATAAATAAAAGTTTACTTAATAACCATTATTGGTTCGTAAGAGGATTCGTAAACATCGGTACACCTTTCCTGGTTCATACTTTAGGGTCAAAGTCAAAGCAATTTTGTAAAGTGGAGAATTCGCATCGTTCTCTGACGCCTTTTAATATTTCAGGTTGAATTCTAAAGATCATAAAGATGACTCCTGTTAGTTGACATGTATGCTCAACAGATTTCGAACATAGTGGTTTGAAACAGGAATTGGTGGGACTGGTAAACCTACCATGGGTAAAGTGCACTTAAACCAGCCTTAGCCGATTCGTGAGCATCGGAACACTTTTCCTGGTTCCTACTAATAGGAGTTTGTACAATTAATTGGTCGTGCACATGAGACATCTCTTGAATAGTATTCTAAATATAAAAAATACTGAAAATAATGCGATAATTATAATGTTTAGTTACAATCGATTTTATTCAAAAATAATGTGTGCATGTATAGTAGGAAGATAAGATATATGTGTGATGGTGTTTTCGGCCTTGAAGGGTGTATCACCATCTTATTTGTCGGAGATGTGCGAGATCGAGATCATCAGTGAAAGACGGCTCATGCTTCGCTCAGCACAGGGTGAGGCAAAATGCAGACTGATTGAGCCATCTCTATCTCGCAAAACAGGCTTTGGAGATAGAGCGTTTAGTGTTGCGGGTCCCAGATGTTGGAACAAGCTGCCTCTGTGTCTGCGAGAGGAGGTGAATGGATAGATTTTTAAAAGAGGGCTGAGACACACCTTTTTGCTGGGAATTTCGGGTGATTGATACGATATACGGCGCCCTTGAGGTCATGTTATGAGTAAACGGCGCTTTACAAATTGTCCATATATATATATAATTATATGAAGATGTAATTTAAAACTAGATACAAAAGTAATAATCCATTGTTGCAAGATAAATTATACGTGTCCAATTAAAAATATGGTACAAAAAGAATAAGTAATAAAAGCAGAGTCACTCACTTACGATTATTATAATAAAAAAAAATTATAAATATAAACAATTTAAATAAAATAATTGATTAAACTAAATGAATAATTAACAAGTTTATTTAAAAAAAAATATAGTTATAATGAGGACAGAATTAAAATCATTGAGTGATTGACAAAAAAAACTGCGACACACAGCGAGTCAAATCGAGAAGTGAGTTGGATAAAAAAATTCCTACTCTGGGCGCGAAAATAGACATAATTTTTTTAAAGAGAATTAATATTTTATCAAACTAGTACAAGTTAGTGTTCTCAATATTACCAATGTACTCGTAGATACTCCTACAAATATAGTATTGATAATGTAAAATAACCCTGGGTATTTCCCACACCGAGATAAATAATTCAAAACAATATTACGTAAATATGGAGTTTTAAATGAAACTGTTTTGTGGAGTACCTGGCATAGAATTGGTCTCACACTTTTTTCCAGAAGTTTTTGAGAGTCCTATAAAAAGCAAAGCGCAAGGAATGTCGTGGAAAGAGGTGACGCAATTGGCACAGAGACGCTCTGAATGGAGGATACTGGTTTCTGCCCTGTGCTCCCGAGAGGAGCGTTGAGGGCGATGATTGATTGATTGATAAAAAGCATATGGGTTTTACATTCGACGATGATATTTGCCACACATCTAAAATGTCTTCAGTTTTTTGTAAGTATGGAGCTGACGGCTTGCATGTTTATTGAATGCAGCTTGTATACTAGCTAACCCACTTACGGAAAAGTGGTAATCCAATCATTTGCTTGTGGAGCTCCATGGGACGTAAAAACTAATGCAATTTATGACGACCGGTGTGGCGTGGAGGCTAACGCACTTGCCTTTGAGCCACTAGGTCCCGGATTCGATTCCCGGCCAGGGCAAAATGAAGAATGACCTTTTTCAGATTGTCCTGGGTCTGGGTGTTACATGTATATGTGTGTAGTGCATTGTATATATGTGTATCGTCGCGTTAGTACCCATAATACAAGATTCACATCTTAGTTTGGGACTAGCTCGGTCTGTGTGAGTTGTCTATACATGTTATGTTATGATATATCTACTGGAATGAAAACTTTTGACTTACCTTTAGATAATCTGGTTTGAGATGATCCTTCTCTCTGAAGTTGATATTAACATATTCCACCTGCAGTTCCAGAGCTTTGATGACCAGAAGGTTGGCTCTGCTCGGCGGTGACATCTCCGTCATATACAGCCGAAGTGGCATCTCTTATTGGTTAGCTGAAATAATTTCCAAACCCATAAATATACCTATCGAGCCTTCTTTTCATTCAAATCGCATCGCATTGGCTTACAAAAATTCTTTGCTTTATATCAGGGGTGGCCAATCTATCATACGTCAGGAAGTACATTTTTAACGGAATTATGTATGGCCGAGATCGACTTAATCTACGTAATTATGCATATGAAGGGTACACGGCAAAAACAAGCTCATTGATTTTTATCGTTTTCGTGATTTAAATGCAGTTTTGTTCCCCTCAATGAGTTCTTTAGGATATTAAAAGTAAAATGTAAAAAAAAACTGGCCCATTTCTTTGTAATTCATATTGGAATGATGAAAAAAATGATGAAAGAAATGATGTTTCAAACTTTATACCTATTTGCTAAAACTTTATACCTATCTCCTGTAAAATGATAATTTATCAATGAGCCTGTTTTTGCCGTGTACCCTTCATATATTTAGTAGGTGAGGCCTAAAACTCCGTAAACCTAGGTTAAGGTTGAAAATATATCTTAAATTTAAGTACACACGTTACTTTCGTATAAATTTTATTTTGGCAGAGGCCTTTCGGACTTAGTCCATCTTCAGTGCCGTCAACTTAGAAACTGTTTTTAAGTTGACGGCACTGAAGATGGACTAAGTCCGAAAGGCTTCTACCAAAATAAGATTTATACAGTGAAAGTAACAGTGTTTTATCTTATCATTATAATAATTTTAAAGTTAATAAAAATGAACTTTCATAAGGTTACCACCGAAAAAATAGAATACATACACAGTCATGTTCTTTAAAAAAATATAACAAATACTAACTCGCAAGACTTTAGATGTGAGAAACAAATCAAATTTTGTTGATAATTTTTAAAATGAAACACAATTATATAGTTATTCCACTATTGACTTTATTTATTTTTGCGAGCCGGCTTTCAAGAGCTTCCGCTCTCATCGTCAGGCAAAAGTAAAAAAACCTTTACTTTTGCCTGACGATGAGAGCGGAAGCTCTTGAAAGCCGGCTCGCAAAAATAAAGTCAATAGTGGAATAACTATATATTGTGTTTCATTTTAAATATTATTAATATGAACTTCCACCAAGTACCGTCGGTCGATAAATTAAACTTTTAAATTTTGTTGAATAAAAATTGAATGGCCATGCTGAAAGTTGATGACATCTTGTGACGTAGTTTAATTCTAACGATCGGATAGTTAATATATGTATCTTAGCAATTCATACATTCTGCAAGTCATCTATTTAATGACCGGGCACTTATTTAATTTTATATAATAATTAACAATATTATAAGAAAATGATAGTGATAAAATAATATTTTTTACCTAATATTTTCAATATATAACATGACGTACATATATAATATTTATTATTTCAAAGAGTATATAGTTCATTAATACACGACATAACAAATTAAAACAGCGTGATACATGTACAAAGATAACTATGTAGGTATATTGCGCAAAGAATATTATTTTTATTGTTTTACTGATATGATAATATTATCATCTTTGCCTACCCCAACATAGTGGAATAATAATAATAATTATAAACAATTTATTGTAAAATCTACTACTACTACTGCTACACCATCACGGCATATCCCACAAGTGGGGTAGCCAGCAGGCCTGCTGCATGTTTATTACATGCCGTAGGTCTTGGAGCTTTCGTAATAGTATAGATTGGTAGAGATAATACATACATAGTCCATTATGAAAGTAATGCACATATGATTTTATTGTGACGTGATTATCCATCGGAGTGCACCTGGACTAGTCGGAAAATGTAGTGTGAGGTCTGGTCTTCAGTGTGACCAGATTTGGTAGTTTCCTACTTTTTTGGTAGTTTTTGAGGCTTTGGCAAGAATGTTTAATAGTTTTTATTTCTTTGGTAGATTTTAGTAGTTTTTGGTAGTTTTTTGGTAGTTTTTGTATTTGGTCGGTAATTGGTAGATAAAGTATCGGGTACTTGGGAAAAGAAGTACCCGAAAAATAATTGTCGGTACAAATACCGGGTACATAGTAGAAAAAGGTACTGCGAGAAAATATTGTTTAAGAAAACCGAGG
Source organism: Athripsodes cinereus (assembly GCA_947579605.1). Taxonomy (NCBI): domain Eukaryota; kingdom Metazoa; phylum Arthropoda; class Insecta; order Trichoptera; family Leptoceridae; genus Athripsodes; species Athripsodes cinereus. The sequence goes on from OX388318.1 coordinate 1,736,382, forward strand.
AGTTTTTGAAATACTTCAAATTCCTATACCAATTTGAAAATTCGGCGACGGGGGGGGTAGAAATTTTCGTAAATAGAAAAGTATCCGATTTTGACCATCGTCGGTACAAATACCCGGTACATTTTAGAAAAAGGTACTGCAAGAAAATATTGTTTAAGAAAACCGAGGAGTTTTTGAAATACTTCAAATTCCTATACCATTTTAAGAATTTAGTAGTTTTTGGTAGTTTTTGACTTCCCCATTTAGTAGTTTTTGAAAATAAAATCTGGTTACACTGCTGGTCTTTCATGGTTTTATTTAGTATTGGTAAATCCAGTTCTTTTTCAGTAATCGGTACTTGAGACATCGTTCTTCAAAACAATTCGTTCTTAGTATTCGTTCTCGTTCGTGGAATTTGTCACGCGATTTTCACCTTAGTCTCTTTGAAAATAAAGTATTTTAAAGGCCTTTTTCCCAAAAGACGACACGAAGATTTAAATCCTTAAATCTCGTTTGTGATAAATGTCACGCGATTTTAAACCTTAGTCTCTTTGTAAATAGAGTATTCTAATGGTATTTTTACCAAAACAACTTCACAAAGATTTAAATCTTTGAATCATGTTTGTTACATTTGACACGCGATATAAAACCTTAATTCCTTTGAAAATAGAATACTCCAATGGCGTTTTTTCCAAAATAATAACACGTAGATTTAAATCCAAGAATCTCGTTCTCAACGTTTGACACGCAATATGAAACCTTAGTATCTTTGAAAATAGAGTATCTTAAGGTTTTTTTTCCAAAAAAAAAAACACACACGAAGATTTAAATCTCGTTCGTGACTTTATTTGCCACGCGATGTTAAACCTTAGTTTCTTTGAAAATATAGTACTTTAATGTAATTTTTCCCAAAAGAACGAAAAAGACCGAACAGATTTGGCATTGAGGATTTAGTTCTTCGAGTTAAGTTGAAGAACGAATACATAAAAACGAATACTCAGATTCTGAACAATACTAGTTTTATTTCGCTCCGAGTAGTGAGAGTGGAAGGACGTGTCTTTGCGTGAATTGTGTTTTTTGTATTTGTAACATGGCGTGATAGGCAGTTCCCTTGAACAACGGTACGCTATCAAGCTTTGCGTGCGGCTTGAGATTTTATTTTTTATTTTATTTTATTTTTTTCACAAACAAACAGTTATAACACAAATGACAAAACACATACAAATCAATAACAATTAATAAACCAGCAAAGTTTGTAAAATTATTTGGTATAGTATAATGCAACATTAACATTTTGTAGTAAACACGAGAAAAAAAAAACAGATATTTCAAGAAAAAAAAGAAAGCTTCAAGCACGTGCAATAAATCATCTCCAATCAAGAAGGGAATAAAGGAATGGGACAGGAAATTGGAGCAGAAAGGAAAGAATCAAATGATTAAACCCCAAGAGACCCCGAAGTCACCAGGGATCTTTTTATAGTGTCATTGAAATGTTCCAAGGATGTATCGAATATATCTATATTGTTAAAAAATGAGTTGAAATTGTTACATGCTCGGTATATGAATGAGCTCTGTAGATAGTTAGTCGTGCAAGAAGGTTGTTTAAATGTCAATGTGGTTCTAGTCCGTCGTGTAGGGCAGTTAAAGTAAAGTCTGTTTAATTTAAGAGATGATGGAACATTCCAGATGCTTCTAGAGGCTTTTAAGGACGACTACATTTCAAGATCACAATCCGGGAGGTAGCGAAAGGCATTAAAGGATGGCCAGGAAAAGGTCCTTGACGAACACCATTCTGGACGCCCACAAAGGCCAGAACCGAAGAATATGTGACGCTCGTGTGACAATTTTTGCGTGTGACCGTCAACTGAGCGTTCAGCAAATCGCTGACTCCCTGAATTTATCCACATTTGTGGTACATAGGATTGTGACTGAGGATCTGCAAATGCGAACACACAGAAATTCCACAATGCCTTCATGGTAGAAAACTTCCTGGCCCGAAGCAGTACCCCAGTGGTTCCCCAGCCCCCTCACAGTCCCGATTTAGCTGCCTGTTACTTTTTTTTTCGCTAGCCTGATGATGACAGCGGAAGTTCTTGAAAGCTGGCTCGCATCCAATAAAAAGTCACTGTGGATATACTATAAATAAGTGTTTTATTTATAATTAATTCAACATGAATTTCCACCAGGTACCATCGGTTGAAAAATATCAACTTTCTGAAAGGATAGCTTTGAGAGTCGGCGGAAAACATCCAAATGCGTGTTACAATGTTCTTGAAAGGCATTCTTGTGGAGGAGTTTCAGGGTGCCTTCCAGGCATAGAAGACACCTTTCCACAAGTACATTAATGCAGAAGGGGACTGTTTCGAATAATTTTAAGCATTTGTACGGATAGGATTAAAAGAATTATTTTTCCCAGAAAATGTGCATTACTTTCATAATGGACCATGTATATAATATTAAGTACCTAGTTAACTCTACATGTGCAAACCATCTTATACTATGAATACCTATGTACCTATCTATCTAAACAGCTGATTTAAATTATTGACGTCAAACGGACAATCACGAACCGGTGCGATGTATGTACTCAGGTAGATAACTCCGTGATAATATAAATGTTATGTACATCTAGAGTGTTATATTATTATGTATGTCAGAGAAAAACTACACTATATCAAAAGAAAAAAATAAAAGAGAAAGAGAGCCAAAAACGCAAATAAGACATCATCAAAAAGAAACAGCAGAATCAAAGGATAGTCTAAATTCTGGCGATAAAGTCGTATGTTATGTTGAAAATATCGACATGAACATTCAAATCATTAAAATAATGATAATCTCGCCACTGCACATCATCACATTTTTTCTACTGTATGCTGCTCTGTTTATTTTGTTATTTGAATGATGATGTGCAAGAAGAATAAAATAAAAAAATAAATAATGAATAAAAAAATAATAGCCTTGCCGATAGGAAAATTCGGGATTATGTTTGTTCTGCTATCCTGTCGGTTAAAAAACTTATATAGTATGTCAGTCCTCCCTATTTTCTGCTAGTCTCTTTAATTCTACGTAGGTATGTATGTTGTGCCACTGCTCTTCTTCACTTGATCCAAATAGGTGTCTCTTGGTGTTTCAAGAGTAGGTACTAAAACAAAAATGAGGTGAAAACCCACCCCCAAATAGTATTGAACCTGCCACCTGGAGTCACTTTTTGTTCCTTACCCTCCACCTAAACCAGCGATGCCCAAACCGCGGCCCTTGGTCGGTATATCTGCGGCCCGCCAGCGAATTATAAAATATATTTTTAAAAAAATGTCAATACCAGTGATAATCGGATATTCGGTAAAAATACCGGATACTTAATAATTCGAGTGAATGAATTCTTTAAGAAAACTGAGGAGTTTTTGAAATATTTCTAATTCCTATATCATTTTGGAAATTCGGCGATGGGGGGGGGGGGGTAGAAATTCAAACATGAAACATTTTTAGTATCCGTTATTAACACAAACAATCGGTACAAATACCCGGTACATTGTAGAAAAAGGTACCGCCAGAAAATATTCTTTAAGAAAACCGAGATGTTTGTACAGTAGAAGTCCATTAGTCCGGCATCCAACAGTCCGTAATGCCCGATAGTCCGGCATCGCTCCGGAGAATTGTAAAAAATTTGGGTTTTTCCAAAAGTGTGTCTTTAAAGCAAATAAAAACGCTCGAGAGCTATTCGGAAGTTTTCGGGATAGTTCGAGATCATCCGGAAGCGCTCGGTATTGTTGTAAACATTGTAGTAAACCCTCAGCCTACTCAAAATCTTGAAGAAAGTGACTCAGATGCCGAAACGAAAGAAAAAGAAAAAATCAGCTGGGCAGAAGCTACAGAATCACTAAATAAGTTTATCTCTTTTGTTGAGGCTAGTACTAGCTACAGTGCTTCAGAAATTATTGATTTCTATATCATTAGAAATATTTTTTTTACTAAACACCAAAAGAAAACAAAAAGCCATTCATGACTTTTTTAAATCTAAGTGAAATATGTTTTACAGTACGTGTACATACATTTTATGAAATGTAAAATAAACTTTGTTGTGTGTATTTGCACACTGTATTTGTAGTTTAATTATTAACCTAATTGTACTTATAATTTTTTTTTTTTTTTTAAAAAGATATATCTGGGTTTTGTTATAAATCCAAATACAACCTTATACACCTTTCACAGTAAGCTAATGCTAAGTAAATAATAGTAATAAATAATAGTAAATTATTTATTACTAGTAGTAGTAAAAAAAAAAAGTAAAAATAAAAAAAAAACAAAAATAAAAGTAAAAAAAGCTAAAGCCCGATAGACCGGAATTTTCGATAATCCGGCACCGAGCCGGTCCCGAACGTGCCGGATTATCGGACTTCTACTGTAGTAACATTTTGTTGTAGTAAGTTTTTTCTACTTGTTATATTAATGGAAAAATAAATAAGTCAAACTTACAAGATTGTCAACTTATATGATAAATATTTTTGATTTTCACAATTTTTTAATTCGCTGGTGAGCCGCAGACATATCGACAGCGGGCAGCATGCAACCCGCGGACCGCGGTATGTGCTTCGCTGATTTAATGCAGACGGCCCATTGCCTAAATTGCCCGGTAACATAATGTTTCAAAAAGTCAATATGCGCATATAGGTGTTATAACACGTACATAATATACATATGTATATATTATACTAATTACGACATATCTAATATGCAAGTCATTGTGATATAGCAATATTTTCATACTAGCTATTTGTATTGTGTAATATTATAATACATTTATGTATGTATGTTAAGAACGATTATATTTGCCTATATAATTACCTATATATATACATATTATTACTATGTACATTAATATAACATATATAAATCTAGTGTCTCTATGTTTTAAGTATTATATAATGTACATATTATAAAAATGTACCTACTCAATGATGACAATTAAAATGCAAATTTCAAATCGTTTAACTCCATTTTAATGTCAAAAATAAAAATTAACATTTGAGACGTATGTGTGTATTAGTTCAAATCATAATTACAATATTCTACCTCCCAAATAGAGATATTTCGTGTATGGGAAGAAAACACTCAAAAATATATTTTATTTGAAAGAGTGAAATGATGATATTTGGATATATTGGATAAAGTATAACTTATTTTTACAAGCTGATTTTCGAAAATAGAAACTCGCAAATCATCAAGTCACCAGTGGAATCGCTAAAATATTTTGTTTTATGTTACGAATTTTTGACACAATTGGATGTTGGGAACTGGATTTTTTACTTACTAGAAGTGTAGATGTCAAACATATTTTGAACTACTCCAGATTAATCATTCCAATTGATCACACTCATCCATAGTCAACCTATTTGAATAGGTAACTATTAACTAGGTAGGTATGTTGTATATGATACACATACATAAATATGTGAACTTCCTTAAGGAGTATTTAATTATCGAGCTTGTATGAAGATGGACTTGTCTGAAAGAAAGGGTGTGAGGAAATGCAGGCGTCCGAGAACCACGTGGCTTGATCACGTGGATCAAATTCTCAAGGACGGCCGCGTGTTGAGTAAAAGGAACCGACGTGCGTGTATGAGAAACTGTATGAATGTGGAGGAAGCGAAGGAAGTGTGTAAAGATAGATCTATTTGGCGTTCCGTTCTCTCTGCCTACCCCACTTGGGACACGGCGTGAGGGTATAGTATAGTATAGTATAGTATAGTATGAAGATGGATGCTTCCGATTTTGTATCCATTGAACTGCAACAGATGTCTTTCCAGTTTGAAAGCACAGTAATTCTAGGAAAATCGTATACAGATTGATTTCAAAGTGGAAGTTTAACAAAGTTGAACTAAGTATATAAATACAACTTCCAAAAATTTCAAGTCATGTGATAAGCATGGCACAGAGGAATTGGGAGTGTTACCTGGATTTAAAGAGTACTCTTAACCAAGCCTAGGTCGATTCATAAGCGTCGAAACTCTGTGTCATGCACTCCTAAAGTAAGTTCACATTATGTATGTGTATCATATACAACATACCTACCTAGTTATTACCTATTTAAATAGGTTGACTATGGATGAGTGTGATCAGTTGGAATGATTAATCTGGAGTAGTTCAAAAAATATATTGTGTTTTATTTTAATGTTATATTTCAGTTGAATGATATAAATGTATATATTAATGAAATACGTTGTCAAACTAGCTTTCTTTACTATTTTCTTTATATACCTTCTGTTTAAGCTTATTAAAAGGAAAACAGAAACCTCTGAAAAACATCACATGTCGAAACATAGGTCACTATAACAAAGGAACTACTTAATACTTACTTTGAAACATATTTTTATTTTATTATGAATGAGATATGAAGTTTTACTAAATAAATATCGTGAAAAAAACGCTATGATAAAATATGGAGTGAAGTTCTTTGTATTTCAAGAGATAAGTGTATATTATATATATAGATTCATTATCATATTGGAATGTTTGTTAATAAATAGTTAGGTACATAGGTAAACGCAACTATACCTACAATGTATTATTCTGATAGTAAATATAGCAAGTAATGATGAAAAACCACTTTATAGCGGTTTTGATATCTATAATATTATGTCTAATTTCGTTATATTTTATCTATAAAGACTATTCACTCGTTTACGATTGAGTTCAAGGATATTAATACATAAGAATATTAATACATATAAAGTGATTTTTTCAATTTGTTAAAAAGAAAAAACATTGTAAAAACTGACGATTCCAAGTGCCCAAATAGTGGCCTACGGATGATGGAAAAGAATAAAGAATAAAGAATAATAAAGAATATTATTCAAAGAAGAACAATTTTGTCGAACAGTTACGAAACCCGCTATAACACATTTTCACGACAATAAAATTGAGTTATACCCATTTTTGTCGTTGGATTCGTAATCAAATATTCAATAACTTTATTTATTTATTTATTATTTATTAACATAATATACGGCTAAATAGCCTTTAAAGTACAATAACTTACAAAAACAAACTTGAAACAAACACAATCAACACATAAGTGACAATAAATACAAAAACATGACAGTAGTAACTACAGGGGATTCTCAACGGAAAGCATGTACCTACCCTCGCATAAACCTGCTCACAGCACATCTCCTCACAATGTACTCCGAATCGTTGAAAATATCAATCTCACTGTAATTATTCCCTATTACATGGAGTCGATTCATCGATGAGTAGGTAATAGATATAATTGGATGATGATCCCGCAGCATAGAACAATGCCTGACTTCTGGTGTTACGACTCGGGACACGCAAGACATTTAGAAAATTATTTCTTTTGAAAACACCCACCATTTGTATGTATAAAAAAATGATGATGAGAAACGAATCTCGCTATATCCCTTTATGTGTCTTTCAATATCCTTTATAACTCAACCGATCAATAGACGAGTTAGTTTTATACAACAGTTCATTTTTATTCCATACCAAAATTTATTATTGAATTGTTGTAACAATCTTATAATTAACAAACTTGATTGACTTCAGGAAAGTACGTTTAATACTTTGTAAAATAGCTTTTATCGAATTTCTCCAAATCACAAACAAGTGTTATAGTGGATTTCGAAAGTAGAAACAACACAGTTAATATATTAGCGGAGTTAAGAGATCTAAATCACTTGAGAGTTAAGAGTTAAGAGTTAAGAGATATTGATATTATTTTTACTTTATTTTCTCTTGCGGACATACAGTTCTAACAAACATAACAGCCAAATCTATTACAACTAGAAAACCAGCAAAGTTTGCAAATATTATTAATTTGGTGTATATAATATAATATACAGACCATACAGACGGCATATCAAGTCCCTAGCAAAACTCCAACAGCGTCAATTAAGACAAATAATGAGAGTTCGATGGTTCCACAAAATCAGCAACAAGGAGATTCTGGAGAGAGCGGGTTGCCAGAGCATTGAAGTACTACTAGCTCGCGCGTAACTTCGCTGGTCAGGACACGTCGTCCGCATGCATGAAGGCCGACTCCCTAAGAAGATCATGTTCTCGGAACTCGCAGAAGGCAAAAGGAAGAGGGGAGGCCAGCGGAAACGATTCAAAGATGTCCTGCACAACACCTTCAAGGACATCAACGCTCAAGATGACTGGGAGAAGATGGTGGGTGCCCGCACGAAATGGCGGAAAACCATTTATGACTATAGCGGCCCGCAAAATCGAACAACTCGCAGACCCATCATAAACAAAGAGCAGCCATGACCCGAATGTGACAAAGTGTGCCTGTCCAGAATCGGCCTTCATAGTCACCTTAGATGGCACCGTCGGCAGGATGCTCGATCAAACTCAGTCTCTCAATAATACCCGGCAACGGGTACAAGGCATTATTATTATATAATATAACACACAATATGCAGTTGATACGAAAAAAAGAAATATATTATGTGACAAATGGAAAATTCATAAGGAAAATTGAGAATATATTGTAGTTGTATCAATTGGATGTCTAGTTGAGTTCATATTTCAGAATTATCTAGCAAAAATCATCTTATTGTCTATAATAATAATATTCTACTACATTCTGTACCAGTGCAAAGAATAACAATGTAAATAAATGTCTGTACAAAGAATAACATTGAAAAAATCTACTACAGCTAAAAGTTTGGTAAACTCTGCTATCTTAGTGTAACACTTATGTATGCAAGTGAGACGTGGACATGGTTAAAGAAAGATGAAAGTTCTATAAATGCAGTAGAAATGAGATCGTTGAGAAGAATGCGTGGTAAAAGTCTGAGAGATCGTGTGCGTAACAGTGATATACGAAATGAATGTGGAATGAAAGTGTTTGTAATTACAAGGATGAATGTAAATAAGTTACGATGGTTTGGGCACGTGGAAAGAATGACTAAGAAGATATATTATATTTGGCTGAGCGGAATGGTGCTCGGAGACGTGGACGTCCAAGGATCAAATGGCAAGATCATTTTTTAAATCAAATCCTACAGAACGGTCACGTGTTGAGCACATTGAACGGGAGAACATCCATAAGGAATTGTATGACAGTAACGGAAGCGAAAGATGTATGCAAGGATAGAAGGAAGTGGCGCTCGATCCTTTCTGCCTACCCCGCGAGGAAAGCGGCGAAATGGTATGTGTATATAAATGTATGTCATTCTATCTATAACATCACACAATCTCCCTTGAGTAGTGTAACTAATGAACTAACTGCATCATGTTGGAGCTATTTTTAAAGCTATTTACTATTGTACATATTTATTTATTTCTTGAAGAAGTGAATGAAGAATGTAAAGAATGACTTATACGGCTTTCCGTTTTCTCTGCCTACTCCACTTGAGATACGGCGTGATAGTATAGCATAGTATAGTATAGTATTTATTTGTTTATTCATAATGCAGAGACACTCACAGAAAACTGACAATTCCATATACGTGTATATGAATACAAATAGATTATATTATCTGACCACTTCCTCAAGTCAGAGTTTCTACAATATGCACAATCAGATAATCAAAATTTCATAAGCATTAGATATCAATTTATTCTCAAAAAAGCTTAACGTATTAAAAAACAATTAATATGTAAATAATTCATCGTTTAAAAAGCTTCCAGCATTACGATAGAGGTACAACAATAATCCCGCATTAAATGAGGTTAAAAGAAAATATTTCAATTTTACATAAATGAAACTATGTAGGTACAATGTTTGGAAAAGATATCGTAACATTTATTGGTTGTTCCACAGACGGGACCGCAACGCATCCTTTAAACCAATTAAGCTACCGGGCAATATAAAAAAGGCTCCAAAACTCTCACTTATCAACCACAAAGAGAGCATCTCGAGTAGATATTGTTCTTGTTTTACTAATATGGGTACCACGTATGTAGGTATTAGATATTCCCAAATGTAAGTTAGGCAGAAATGTTTTACAGAGAAAATGTCTTGAATTTTCATAAAATGCATACAGTTCAGTGTCTGTACCCCTTTAGTGACATGTGATATTTTATTTTTATTTATTTACAGTGGAATTCACTTCATTATTTTACCACTTACAACTGCTCTACTATACCTACCCTCTTATCGAATCCCAAGTTCATAGAGAACTGGGCCCCTAGTCAAAACACATTTAAGCGTTAAGTTTTCGTTTCGTTTTCGTTCAAACAAGACGAGGTTGCGAACACGCATCAATTTTCGTGGCTAAAATACACAAGTAGCTACGAAAATTGACACGTTCTCGCAACGTCGTCCGCGTTTGAACGAAAACGTAACGCTTAAATGTGTTTTGACTAGGCCTACTGGTCGTCACATTGATCAAACCTTGCATATTTTATAGTTTCCTTCACATTTATATAGTTTTTGTTGAACTCAACAGGTTAAACACTTCCAAATTTGCAGAGAGGAACTTCATAAGGCCAACTGCCTAGAACCGATCACCAGCGGGTTTAAGATAAAACCAACCTACTGCCACATTCAGAAGCAAACTGAAAACATTTCTTTTCAGGAAAAGTCACGGCGCTCTTGAGATGGTCACGGTTCATTAAACGGTGCCAAATTATTCTTCCATTTTCCTCATAAATTCTGCATATTATGTCACATTAAAGATATCAATTTCTCCAGCCAAACCACTAAACATTTGAATAGCGCTTCCTACTGGGAATTTTGCAAATAATATGTTTCTTCTGCTTTAAGGCTGGTAAAAAAAAATCAGTAACAAAACACTTCCGGAGAACAGAGAATACTTTTTGAAAGGCCAATCAAAAAACAGAACAAAATTCAAAATCATAACACAAAGAATATATAACAGCAATATTATTGTGAAGAAACTGCATAAAATATTTTTATTTGATGCATTAAAAACACGACACGTCAATACATTTATATTTAAATAGAAGTAAACAAAATTATCATTCAATGTTTTATAGTAAATATTCTCACCTATTTGATTCGAAATTCAGAACTAAATTTGAATAACACGTTTTGATTGGTGGTCGTCCGTCTTCTGTCGTCACGTGCTCGCACCGCGTCGTGATAATCGAACGAACCGTAGGTAGGTACCGGATTAGTAATATTATAATTAATTTATTCTCGTTTTCGTACGAGTATTTGTTATTATTTATTTACAGCGTATGTTTGTTTATAACGAGCTGCCTGTATAAGTCTGCAAGCCACACTGACTGACACTGAGTGTATTTTGTACACATAAAGTTTTCTTATCTTAACCGCATTTGCACACGACAGGGTTGGCACATTCGATGAGAGGTTTTTTTGATTTTTTTGAAAAATAATAAGTAATTCTGTATACACTCTTCAACTTGTATTCCATTCAAAACGAAAATGCATAAAAACTTTGCTGTAATTGCTTTGTATTAAATAAAAACATACCCAGGAATAATAAATGTTTTATTTTTATTTTCCCGAATTAAATTCTTCCATTTTATATTTTTAAATGTCTTCATGAGTATGTGTGCGTCTGTGTATGTATGTATTTAAATATGTATATTTTATTTATATTGACTCACATTGCATGTAATCTTAAAATTTGGATCTCTGTTTGCTGTTTGGTCATTTGGTTTTCTTAAATTTAATGTAATCTTAAAATTTTTCACTGTTATACTTGTAAATTTTATGTATAATTATTTATTTTGACATGTAACAGACTTATGCCGTGAATTTTTCTAAAATAAAAAAAAAATCAATAGATTTTAAACTTTTGCATTAAAGGTCGACATGTTTAATATTTTATGCTATTCTATATTTATAAGTAATTTAAGGAGATCAAACAATCACCGTTTCAACTAAAATTTGACTTGAATAAAAGAAAAATCTGTACAACCCTATCACAGAGATTATAATGTAAACACAAAGTATGTTATTATTGATAAAGAAATATTATTTCAACTTATTTATCTACTACTTACTATTTACTACACATTATGTATCTACACTCTACATATGTCCCTAATAACCCAAATTACTGGAAGTCGTTTACAAAATAGAGAATTCAAAATAACATGTTGACAAACTATTCCCTAACATAAACAATCATTTAATTAAATAGATGACGGTGAAAAGCTGTTTAAAAAAAAATGTTGCAATGATCGAAAGATGAATAATTCGTGATTTTTTTACGAATAACTAACTGCTTTTTAGGATTTTTAGGAAACTCAATAACTAACATTAATACCTATTAATAATGGGTGACATAGCTATTTTGTTCTTTAATTTCACATACATAGCACGAAATCCTTTGGGTCTTATTGTGCTAATTTATTTTATTTATGGTTCGTCAAGTCCCCTCCTAAGAACATGTCTACGACTTTTTTTTGTTAGATTTCGAGTGCATTTGTAAAACACCCCTGTTCAAAAATTCGATTCTCTGACAAGGTATGCCATCCATTCTAAACGTTTTAATTTAAATGGACACGGAGATGACTACCTCTATGTGTTTTACACGTAGTTATTCCCTAGGCCCCTATAGTCAAAACACATTTAAGCATTATGTTTTCGTTTCGTTTTCGTTCAAACGAGACGAGGTTGCGAGAACGCATCAATAATTTGCTAAAATACACAAGTAGCTACGAAAATTGATACGTTCTCGCAACGTCGTCAACGTTTGAACGAAAACGAAACGAAAACGTAACGCAAACGTAACGCTTAAATGTGTTTTGACTAGACCTACTGGTCACTCATAGGAGACGGTGTGACGGTATAAAAATATAGAGATACTTTTTGAGTTATGTAAAAATATTGTTGTGGTATAAAGAATTTTAGTTAATCGGAGACGGATTCTTAATTTAGATCTTTGCATTGAATGACCTCTACTTGGGATTCAGCAAGCACCCAAAATAATTTTTACTTTTTTATTGATGATTGTTTTTTATCTGTTGCATTTTGGTAACTTCACATACTTTCAATCCAAATATCCGAAGATCCATTCCCACTGCTGTCAAAAAAATCAAAATGAAGTTGGCATCATAAAGTACTTATTATTAGTTATGAGAACAAATCGACTGTCCAATAATTGGACTAGAATAGAATTATTCTATAACTCAACAAGTCTAAAATTTTGAAAGTTTTCGTCGAATGCCACTTTTCCAGTTCCACAAACAAATCATTATAAATAATTTATTTATTTATTTATATGAACACAATATACGGCAATTGCCTTTACAAGTATACAGATAAACTTTATAACATCACACAATCATTCAACACATGTACAAAAATATAAAAACAGACAAAACATAGGTAGGTACTCCAGTTAAAGTCAAAAAATAAAAATGAAAATTTAAATACAAATACAATAAATTCAATAAAAGACAAATTTTATTCACTAGTCAAAATATTAAAAATAAAAAGAAAAAAAAATAATAATAATTTTAGAACTGCACAAAAATACATGAAACATGGGAAAATCCACTAGGTCTGATCTGAAAGAAGCGATTCTATTATTTTAAACTTATATTCTAACAGAGATGTGCCAAATAAGTACGTCTACAACATCCGCATATTTGTTTCCAAGACGCTGCAATCTGTTGACAGACGAGTTAAAATCATAAGAAGTGCTGGAACTATTACAATAAAAAGGTAAAGCCTGTTGAGTAGCCCTTATGGGAACATGAAAATTTAACTTCAACAATATATCTGGACAATCAAGATTCCCGTGATTTATTCCATGTAACAAAATCAAATCACAAAGTACTCTTCTCTCAGTCAGCCCCAACAAACTCAAATGGTTCAATATACACGTTTCCCTTCATATTATATCAAATATTTAGTTGAAAAAAATAATGTAAGTACCTATATACCTATTTTCCATTCCACAAAATATAGATCGAGTTGTTGGAGCAAAGACAACGCGTGTCTTTAACAGTAAGATTATTATATTTCACAATTTGTTGTGTTTTTAAAGCATAATATGAAAAAACCAAATATACCAAAATTACAGCAATGTTGATTTCACGAATTTAAGACATTTTGTTGAATTATGGAACTGGACAGACGACATAAAAAATATGTACAATTTAGTTAGGTCAGGAGTCCATTGCGCTTAAGTTCTGTATCCATAGATCCCTTTCCATTGCTGCTTCCAGGGCCTTTAGACACTCCAAACAGAGATCTCTTTCTTGACTTTGCAGGACTCTTCAGGGTTGACCTACTGGCCTTCTTTCTACCCCCTAACCTCCGGCGATCTTAAAATAGTAAATTCTGTTTGGTGAGTACGGTGGCGGGAAAACAATAATTTTTTTCCCACCTTGAGCGAACATTACGAACGCTGAAAAATGACATCTTTTGAATGGAAAATGAAAAACTTTTTGTATAGAATGATTCAATGTATAATGAGCCAGGTAGTTAAATAATCGTTGTGATGGAAAATCCTCACTCTGAAAATAATTTACGGTTTTGTTTCGAGAAAATATCGTAAGATGGAGTAAAGTCTCAGAAAAATATACTTGTGCAAGTTATTTTTGAATAGGTACTTATAAATTTTTTGTGACGTGTGCCGTGGAACACCCGGTAAGGAATTGGTCTCCCACTCTTCTCCTTAAGTTTTCGAGTGTCCTGTAAAAGGCAGGTGTTCGAAAAAATTAAGACATTGTACATCTTAAATTCAGCGATGAGGTTTGCCACCCATCCTGAATGTCTTAATTTTATACTGGCACGAAGAGGACAGCTTGCATGTTTCTTACATGCAGCTGGTCTGCTGGTTACCCCACTTGTGGGATATGCCGTGATGGTATAGTAGTAGTAGTAGTAGTAGTAAATTTTTTCACTTTTTTTCAGTCAATTATATATTTAAATACATAAATAAATAAATATTTTGAACGAGGATTGAAGTATTTCTTAACTTACTCACCATACTATCTGCTTGTTCTGAGACGGCTGACCAATTGTATTGAACAGGATCATTCAGTCAACCCTGACAAAGTAATGGTATTACCTACTCGTATTTTGTCAGGATTGATAGCTCTTGATCGCTCACATTCGTTTACTAGGACAGCGAGTTCAGGATTTTTCCATCTCAGGCAGATAAGCAATGTCGGGAGCTGTCTGTCTGTTGAGGAGGGCAAGGCTCTTATCGGAGCCTTTGTTCTTTTCAGACTTGATTACATATTGTTATGGGGTGTGCATTAGTTTGCCAGCAAGTCAACAGAATCGTCTGCAGTCTGTATTTAATACGGCTGCTATATTGATCTACATTGAACAAAACTTTTTTTGGTTTTGTTTTGTCACTTGTCACATAACTCCTCTTTTAAAAAATCTTAACTGGTTTAACGTCAAAGAAAGAGTAGGAGTTCAATATTACCTATATTGTCTGTGTTCAAGGCACTACATGGCATATCACCGGTGTACCTACATCTCGTAGTTCTGCATCTCTGAAGAGTCAACGGAAAGGCAAAAATGCATGGGCCACTTTCTTACCCTATAGATACCGCTAGGTGAAAGCGTTTGGATGTATCAATTTTATTGTATAAGGTATATATGGAAGAAAACACAATTGGTCTTACTAATTTTATTTTAACTGAATGAGTAAAACTCCATTATTAAATAAAAAAAAAAATTATAAGTAAAAAACACTTAAAGAGATTTAAATTTGTTTAATTAACAGTTACACGTGTTTCGGGTTACAGTTCCATATTCATACTTCAGTAGGCCTAGTCAAAACACATTTAAGCGTTACGTTTTCGTTTCGTTTTCGTTCAAACAAGACGAGGTTGCGAGAACGCGTCAATTTTCGGAGCTACTTGTGTAATTTAGCTCCGAAAATTGACGCGTTCTCGCAACATCGTCCGCGTTTGAACGAAAACGAAACGAAAACGTAACGCTTAAATGTGTTTCGACTAGGCCCACAGTATTACAAAATGAACATCGACTCAATAAATACATCGTATAGGAATATATAATCATTAATTTATCTAATACATTATCATTATTGAGAAAATTATTACAGTATTTTTGAAATTTAAAATTTTCAATTGATTACTTATATATTACTTAACATAATATAAAGATTAATTGACTTATTTCAGTTGAATGAAATCTAGATACTCTTTTAAGTAAGTCCCTACGGGTGCAACAATAGTTATTTTTATCTTATCTAATACGTAATTAATTACAATTGCAATTCGGTATTAAATAAATGTTTATTTTTAATCCATTCTCTTATGCACCTACTTACCTACTTATTATTGCAGAGAAAAATTAAAAAAGTATAATATGTATTTTAATAATTTTATTGTAGGTACTTAATCTTAATTCAAGGTTTAAAATTTCATATTTTATTGAAAATAATACTACAATTGTATTCGAAGATTTATTATTTTTTGTAATATTATATTGCACATTTTAACTCACTATGAACAAAAATATGAACAGTTCTACCATTAATCAGTTACAGAAAGAAACAGATTAATATTAGTTGTAATAAAATATCAAAACTTCTGCAAGGAAGGGTAAGAAAAGAAATTAGGTTTTTGAGTGAGTACATTAATTTGGCCACCCTCTTTAGAGCACCACTTATGTACTATTAAAATAACATATAAAGACAATTGACACAGATCGAGCTAGTCCCAAACTAAGATGAATCTTGTATTATGGGTTCTAACGCGACGCTTCGCACATATACATGTAACACCCAGACCCAGGACAATTTGAAAAAGGTCATTCTTCACTTTTCCCTGGGCGGGAATCGAATCCGGGACCTCGTGACTCAAAGACAAGAGCGTTACCTCCGCGCCACACCGGCCGACACACTTCCTAACACTTCCTTGAAAGAATGAATCACTGATTATCTCTCCACTGCATTTAAGCTCAGATGGTAGTAGGGTTCCATAATATAAAAAAAACAAATGTTTTTCTACTTCGTTCTTCATGTCATGTCAATATTTTATATTATTGGTTTTAAACATACTTTTATTGCTTCCAAATATAGGTGTATAGGTAATGTTTTTTTTCATTATATGTGTGTATTTGATTTTTTATATGCAAGTATTGGAACAAAATGTTTTAAATGCAACAAAAAAATAGCCATGATTTTTATATTACATAATTTATTGTGAAACATCTCTAACAAAATATACAATCTCATGTAAATACATAACATTTATATAATCTCCTAAAACAAACAAATAAATTTAATACAAACTTGTAGATACATTTTTTTTATTCAAAAACAAATTAATTGTAAATAATTATTAGAAAATAACGAAGGATTAGAGTGTAATAAAAATGTATCATTGGTAATTATTATTATTATTTTTTTTATTATAAACGGTTTTTTATTACACCTACAGACATTTCTGTCTATCAAACTTGTAGGGGAATGTTTGCTTCATTTTAAAAATAATTATTTTTAGATAAAACCTACTTCATTTCGGATCAAAGAATTAAGTAATGACATTATAATCCTGTTTGAGGAACTATTTCCTACTGACACTTGTGCTTTCGAGATGAAAGCATAAGAACGATAGAGAGAGGGGAAAACTCAATTTGATGTTTGATTTCCAAGTGGAAATTCATCAATAAAGATTAATATTATAAATAACAAACACTTTTTGTAATAACACTAATCATTTCGAAATTATTTTGGCTACAATCCTTGCAGGAGATTGCGTCTGGCTTGCTCGTGCTGGACATAATATGGAACCATGCTGGGAACTAAAATATTACCATAATTCATCTTTTTCTTACAAGTTTTTCTCTCTTCATAAGTATTCATATCTCAAGGCCCCGCAGCCACGAGATCGCGTCGTCCGACCCTGAAGTGCGTGCAATACGCCAACATATGAATAGTACCTACATATTACCATAATTAATGTCTTTTTATGTCTATAAACATTTTGTGATTATATAAGAAGATAAATGTCTTTATTTCATTTCATTTCATTGTCAATTTAGAAATAGTAAAAACATAGAGATTTATCATTACTACAAATGTGCTTAATGAAGAGATCGACACCCTATGTTCTAAAAATGTAAAAGGCAACAGAGGGAGAAATCAGAGCTTTAATTTAACTACTATTAACAAAAAAATAGTGTATTTATCATTTTAATATCTGTGACATTTTTATTCCTGTGGCTCTATCAACCCTCTGACTAATTCTCCGAAATTGGCAACAC
Source organism: Athripsodes cinereus (assembly GCA_947579605.1). NCBI lineage: Eukaryota > Metazoa > Arthropoda > Insecta > Trichoptera > Leptoceridae > Athripsodes > Athripsodes cinereus. The sequence goes on from OX388318.1 coordinate 1,754,524, forward strand.
CTTCAGCATTTGTATCATTGTAGTAAGGTACGGACTTACAGTTCTCCATCCAGTCCACAACGTTGGGAAACCTGGAAAAATATGATATTTGAATGGATAACACTTCTCATCGCTAAATTCTAGATGTTAATTATTGTCTTATACGTGAGGTTTTACGAAGATCTACCTGTTACAGGACACTCGAAAACTTACAGAAAAAGTGCGAGACCTTTTCTTTACTTAGGACTCCGCAGGGTAAAAAAATGTGTTTTGAAAACAGAATTTGAATAACAATAAAATCTCCCTCCAAACACGAGAATAAAATTGTGGTATTTTATTTTTATTACAGAACACAGTTAATTTTTTCAAGGTTTCAAATAAAGTCAAGTGACAAAATTAACAGCTGCGTTTTGTTACAAAACTAATATACTCGTATCATCAGTATGAATTTTCACTCTGTGAACGGACAGAATTTGAAATTATTGAATAAAATTGAATTGTGAAAATGTAGATGTGAATTTAAAATAAATGTGAAATATTTTATGTAAAACAACTTTGAATAAGCTTTTATTGAATACAAAGTTTTTATATTTTAATGGAGCAGTTATTTATTTGGAAAAAACACAATAAATAATTTATTATGAAAACAAATAAAAAAATAACTTCTGACGTGAATACCATTACATGTGTACTATCATTAAATTTATTTATATTTTATATTCTGACGTAGATACAATGTCTTAGAATAGATTAAATGTACAGTCTCCTTGAGGTGATTTGGCACGTAAACGATACTTTAATGTTGCCCAATAACAATGTAAAAGTTGAAGGTAATGCATTTAAAAATAGTCACGTAGATATAATGAGAAACGCTGCAGGCAGTTGAAATCAAAGAATAATAAAGCGAGTAAATCGAGATGATTTAATTTAATGAAGGAGACAAAAAAAATTATATCCAAATAAATACTATGATGGATTAGTAGCATGAGATGTCACGGCTCCGTTCAACATTTGGATGTCTCAAGGGCGCATATTATATTTTTTACTAGATATAATGATATCAGAATAATTAAGGGTCAAGTTGAATAAAATTTTCTTGAATTTGAGCTAACAAACGGTTTATTTAAACCACATAAATTTGAATGAGACACTAGATAATGAACTACATCTTCAAAACTACATAAGTGCTTTTATATGGCTTTGAGTTAAATTGTAAGGACCTTAATACGGAGATCATAGACCCAATTGAACCATGACGCCATATGCATTAAAAAATATTCAGGTCAATTAATTAGCAGGTCCGCAGTGGTTCCGTCGGCCCGGGCGTCCCTCTTTCACAATACACCGTTCCAATGACAACGATATCAGAGCGCAAGGAATGTCGTGGTAAGAGGTGACGCAATTGGCGCAGAAACGCTCTGAATGGAGGAGGCTGGTTTCTGCCCTGTGCTCCCGAGAGGAGCGTTGAGGGCGATGATGATGATGATGAATTAGCAGGTACTTACTTGGCAACTGCATCTGGTAAGAATTCATTGATGCTTGTTACAGTGGACAGACAGCATAGATCGGCTATCGTGAGAGATACTCCACCCAGATAGCATTGGTCTGCTAAAAACTTATCCAGCATCTCTAAACCGTTCTCAATCTTCTCTCTTGCACTGTCTGTTACAGTTGTCTCTTGTTTCAAGAAAAGCGGATACTGGAATATAAAAAAGTCAATGTCCAGATTTGCCATATCCAGCTGAGACCTTGTCAAGAAACTTTTAGATAGAGGGGTATAAATACAGTTGTTTTTTGCATGTACCTAATACTTTTTATTTGGACAACAATTACATGGATCTTGTTGTGGCAGAAAAAGTTTATACACCATATTTTTTGGACGATTTCACCTCTTTCAGCAAGTCTTTTTTTATATATATTTATAAAACTCCGTTTGCATATAAGCTTGTACTTAAACTGGCACTGTAAGATTGATTCCTCAGTCCCTGGCAGCAGTCAATTGCTTTCATCAATCCAGTGAATCGATAATTGCGAGATCTAACTAGTCTGCTAGTAGTATTGATGGTAGTATGTATGTATCTAACAGATACACATACATACTACCATCACCCCGCTTATTTCGCGGAGTAGTCAGAAAGGATCGAGCGCCACTTCCTTGCATACACCTATCCTTGCATACACCTTTTGCTTCCATCACAGTCATATAATTCCTTATGCATGATCTCCCGTTCAATGTACTCAACACGTAACCATCCGGTACTATCTGGTTTATATGATCTTGCCATTTGATCCTCGGACTGCCACACCTTCCTCTCAGCCAAATATATTTTCTTGGTCATTCTGTCCTCATTCATTTCTTCCACATGCTCAAAATATGGTAAATTATTTACGGTCATCTTTGTTATAACATCAACTTCTATTCCACATTACTTTCGTATATCCCTGTTACGCACGAACAGATGTCGTGGTTAAATCAAATAAAAACGCAACTTAATTAGATATGTATCTACCTTGTTAAAGTCTTCTCTGTTAGTTTTCTTGTTAAAGTTGTTTACAATAAAACATCTTAAAGTATCTAACTAATCAAGTTGTGTTTTTACTTAATAGTATATAAAGTATTGGTGTTTTCAGAAAAGCTGTAAGACATCAAAGTTCAAAACAATTCAGCATACTTACAACGGCTCCTAAGAGGCTAGGAAAGAGTACAGAAGAATCAAAGTGCAATCTCTGATCCACAATAGCTCTGCGCTTTGGATCCTTGGGATAAAGATCATCGTTCTTGCCGTATGCGCTTACCAGATAAGCAGCTATAGCGTGGCTGGAAGAAATGTGACAAAGAATAAATAAATACTTCCACTTCAGCTAGGTATTTTGTATCCAATTCAATACACAGCTTTGGACTTTTCCAGATATCTATTTAATGCATAATATGGCTTCAACTTTCTTCCGGCATCTTAATTACGTTTTTGTCATTTAGCCTGTAGTTTTCCCCCACTAATTTTGCCTGTTAGAGATTGCCTTTCATGAGACCATCGACATTTGCCATATTTGTAACAAACCCTGCCACCTAATTCTATTCAAACACTGCAATATGCCAATTTTTGAAGAATATTCAACTCTATAGAATATTTCTATTTTTATAAAACAAAGATTGATTTACCTGTCCCAGATTCTAAATTCTCCTTCCTCTAACATTGGTATGGTGTGCTGGGGGTTTTTCTGTAAAATAAGAATTAATCTTAATGTACCCACCTATGTTTAGTTTTTGGCTTCTTCTGCCTATTTATCTATACCCTCACGCCGTGTCCCAGGTGGAGTAAGTAGAGAGAACGGAACGCCATATTGATTTATCTTTACATAATTCTCTTGCTTCCTATTCATTCATCCAGTTTCTCATACATGCACACCAATTTCTCTTACCCAACACGCGATTGTCCTTGAGAATTCGATCCATGTTATCAAGCTACGTAGTTTTGGCTTCTTTTCCTTCAGAATTCTTTATAGGGTAGACAGAGGAATCTGACATTATTTTTATATATTTATACACGATTTTTTAATTTTCATCTACATGAACGGTTTGTAAAAAGTAATTTTCAAGATCTAAACATTTTTCAGTCAATTTTCTATCATATGATTTTCTCATAATAACTATTTTTTTTATTAAATAATTGTCTATCATCTATCTATCCAGAACATATCCCACAAGTGAGGTAGCCACCAAACAAACTGCTTAAAATAAACATGCAAATGCCAATCTTTGGGCTAAAAATAATAAGACATTCAAAATGTGGGCCAGAAAATAACGCACTAGAACCTGCTTTTTACAGCATGCTCAAAAACTAACAGAAATGAGTGGAAGTCCTATTCTTTGCGTGGGATTCCACAGAAACTAAGAATCAACAGTTAATTTCTACGTCAGATCTTTGCCATCGACTATTAAAATGATTGATATTGCTTAAAGAAATAAGAAAGTAAACCTCACCTCAAGATATTCCGGAGTCCTATTTTCTCCAGCCATAATGTTGATTGGTACAGTATTTACTGGAATACCCAGTGCTGCAGTGACCATCATGACGGCTCTAGATGGAGGACTCAGCCAATTCATGTAGACCACTGGAGGTTCTCTAGAAATTTTTGTTATTTATTATTGTCGAGTAAGAGGTCTAGGACTTCTAAGATATCTGGGTGTGAGGTGGGTTTCTCTTCAATGTAAATTTTTCTTGTACACACTTCCATGATAAATGGAAGTCCTCAAACTTATGCACCATCTGGGTAGTTTGGTGGGTCTCCTTCAATGTACATTTTTCCTTCTGAACTCTACCCTCCACTAAAATAGACTCTGAAGAGAAAGTGTTGTATTTGTATAAAAGATTCCTATGACGGCGGTTTTGGTCGACTGACCCTCCATATGGCCACCCGTGAGAACAAGTTTGGTTTGAATTTGAGGATAAATAAGAGTCTACTACCCCTGAGATATCAGGGTATGATGTGGGACCCTCTTCAATGTATTTTTTTTTAACTTACCTTGATTTAAACATGCCAAACGAGTGGATGGCCTTGAGAAAAATAGAATAGAATAGAATAGATTTGAACATGCTTGCCTTATATGGAAGAGATTGCGCCTTTGCGATAAACTCGCCCTCTGCATAATGATTGCATTTAATTTGAATGCATTTCGTTATAATAAAAAATGTTTTGTAATCAAACTCCCCTTTCACGACACAAGCTTTTAGCTTACCGTGAAAGGTGTATAAGGTTACATTTGGGTTTAAAAAACAAAACCCAGATATATTTTGTATAAATAAAAAAAAATGTACAGTGAAGAATAAAATAAATAAATATACAATGTAAAGAAAGAAAAAAATTAACATAAAGACACAATATTACAAATTATTGTTTTTATTGCAAGGAAGCATGATATATCTAATTAATTAATTAAATGTGAAATTTTCAAGTGTTTATTTATAAAACACTTGTACATCATGTAGATACGAATACGTCATGAATATAATCTTATAACATTATAATCAATATAGGTATTTATCATATTATCTATAACTTCTGTATCGAGTACCTACTTTTTCCTGCTAGTTGGATAAATCATAATTCTTCACATTGGAGTTTCAATTTTATATAGTTGTGGTTTTACTTACTCGAACTGAAGTTCGGAATCGTTGACCAGATTGGTTGGACACCTTCCCAAGTAAAGCTGAAAGAGAAATTAAAGTGTTAAATTTTTACAAAAAAATAATACCCAGGTGTATGAAAAAATTTATAGATTATTTTATAAAAATAGATTTTATCCACAGTTGATGATACATTTTCTTTAAGGAAAAATAAAAAGTGAAAAAAAATGGATACAACCGATAAGACATCTCAATTGAAGAATCAAGTTTTTACAATCTAATATTGTTCAAAATATAATCAGAAGAAGTGATAAAGGCCTCTCAACGCTTACGAATTGGCTATAGGCTGGCTTGAGTGATCACTTTCAGTGTCTATGGGCAACGTTCACCGATTCCACCAATTTCAATACCATGACAGAAAGTCCACCAATCGAGATAATATATTTAATGTAAACCACAGAAGCAACCATTTTTAAGAGAGCTCCTATTTGTTTTTGTAATCAAGACGATAGGCTTAGGCCTAATCCAGTTGATCAAAAAGTTAATAAATGTACAAAACAAAATTATAAAGATAACTAGCTGACCCGGCAAACGTTGTTTTGCCATATACATTATGCCATATACTAATATCGCTATTAAAAAATAGGGGTTGATGGTAGAAGGGTAAAAAATTTAGGGCTGTATGTATTTTTTAATGACTCATCATAAAGATATAAAATAAAAATTTACCAAAAAATAAATTTAAAAAAAATCGGGGTGGACCACACTTAACTTATACGAGTATGAACAATAATTGTTGGCTGATTCTCAGATCTACTCCATAAGCACAGAAAATTTCATTAAAATTGGTCCAGCCATTTCAGTGGAGTATGATAACAAACACCGTGACACGAGAATTATATATATTAGATAATATAATCTTACATCATCTAAAGAATGTTTCCTATCTTCACCCATGTTCACAAATTCACCCAGGAGTTATTTATCACTATTTAAATAATGTTCTATTTCACTGAGAATATAAAGTTTTGTATTGTGATGCAGATACGAATACGGTCAGTCAACAAACTAAAAGCTTTGTATATTGGTGGTAGGAATGCTAGTGTTGCCATAACCGAACTATGGAAAATAATTTAAACCTATGAAGGTACTTATCGAACTTACGAGGGTTATTTGAAAACTTTCTAGCCTTACTGACTTTAGGTTTGTAGAATGTTTTTTTTCGCCATCAAATATACTGAGTTCAGTTTTGCAGGTAGATTTTTTTATCGCCATCAAATGAGCTTGACTTGCTTAATATGGATGGCTTGGAATCTAAATTGGAAAAATCGTTTTGTATATTTGACAAGTATTTGTTCGCGAGAGATGGAAGATAGAAGATACGATAGAGGAATCGAAAGAAGAAAAGTCACATATGTTAGTAAACAGTGTACTTCAATCTATTGTAAGCATGCAGTTTTATACAACTCAACACAAAGATTATTCTTGCATACTAAGTAAAGATTTCAATACCAAACTACACATCATATTTTCAAATCATTCTGACCATTCATTTGTAACACTGTTCCAAAGTTATCAGATTACGTTGTATATCAACAATGGTGAAAATAATTGAGTATTGTGCAGTTATAAAATTCCTTCATTTGAAAAGGTTTGAGACTCGAGATATAAAAAACGAGTTCATTTTCTTCATTCACAATAGTCCAACGTTGGTCGTCTACAAACATGGTCAAGTGACCATTATAGATGAGGAACTTCCAGCAGGGGTCTTGACACTTACCTATCTTGTCTTGATCTTAGCCACACGATGCGTGAAGTAACTACAAACAAAAATACGTGCATGTCAATCCCGCGGTATCTGAGAATAGTATTATTTTCAACATTTACATGAGTATTATGATTGTACAATGTGGTATAACTTATCAAATAGCCCTCGTTTCAACGATCGTGTACATTTATTTTTCCATACATTATATATTAGGAAATACTAGCAATATTTTCCTATACTCACAATGATATGCAGTTTATGGGTAATTTAAATTAGAAATACCTATGCTTACTCGGGAGGCATACCTCATCACTGAATTGAGGATGTAAAATGTCACAATACGTTTTGTTTTTCGAATAGCTCTGATGTCCTTCATAGAACAATTGAAATCTTACTACTGACGGTATATCCCACAAGTGAGGTAGCCAGCAGACCAGCTGATATAAACTGTACCCAAGCTGTCCACTCCGTGCCAACAAAACAATAAGACATTCAGGATGGGTGATCAACCTCATCACTGAATTTGAGATGTAAAATGTCTTTATTTTTATTTAATTTATTATCTCATCTTCTTTTGTTTTATTTATTTATCTATTTTATATTATTATTTGTAGGTATGTATACTTTTTGTGGGTTGGCTGAAAGAAATCGCAAATGTGATAATCCCACCTTTTGGTTTTTATTTTTTATTGTTACCATATTATGGCATGCTTGTACGCTATAGTATAATGTCAATTAAGTTTTATTTATTTATTTATTTACTTAATATTCTATACATAAACTTTATTTTTCATGAAAAATGGTGTCCGATGTGCAAATATCGATGAAATTAAATTAAAATGTTTTTCTACTATTTTGATATATATCATTGCGAGAGCCGTCTTGCTATTGACAATGTCCTTATAAGACGAAAGATGTCTCTCTCAATAGAAATAAAGTAGAAATAAAATTGTTTTTGATTTCATTTTGCAATTCTTCTGCCTAAATACACAATGAATCCAAATATCGATTAGCAACAATGATACAATGCCCAATACGCATTCTATCCCGGATAGAGATTTACAGTTTTATTATATTTATAGAACTATAATCTCTGGAACTATATAGCAACTCTGGAATAAAGACTGGATTAGGAGAAGATCAAGATTTCAGTTTGTTTATTTTTTCGTAGAATAATAAAATATGTATTGTTTTTTGTACTATTTCTATCTTAGTGTGTGGAACAAAGGTGTCTTCGAATGCCGCCCAGTTTTTGACAAAACCAAACTCATACCCCCCCCCCCCCGAGTACGCATCTTTTAAGAAGGTAGCAGTTATTTTATGAATTTCTTGACACAATTGGATGTCGGGAACTTAATTTTACTTACTAGAAATGTAGATGTTAGTCACACTTCTAATTGACACAGAGGAATTGGGAATGTTACCTAGGTTTAAAGAGTACTCTTAACCAAGCCTTGAGTCGATTCATAAGCGTCGAAACTGTGTCATGCACTCCTAAAGTAAGTTCACATAATATGTATGTGTATCATATACAACATACCTACCTAGTTAATACCTATTCAAATAGATTGACTATCGGTGAATGTGATCAACTGGAATGATTTATCTAGAGTGGTTCAAAATATGATTAAGGTAGCAGTTGTTTCGTGCCACCAATTTGAGCCCACTGGGCTTTCAGACGCCCCTGTCGTAAGTTTCGAAAACTGTAGCGGCCATTGAGGGATAATATCGCTCCCGTTAGGAACCACTGGTTTAGAGGTACCTTTAGATATGGTGTATGTGATATAGGTATAGGTACATATAAAAAGTTATATTTAGACATGTATACTAAGATATGAAATAGGTCTGTATGAATCGATATAGGTAATATTGTTTACCACTACCGTTCGATTAATATTGATATGAGACAGTGGCGGAACAAAAACCTTGTGATGAACCAGCAGATATACATAATATTATGATATTTTATTTTCATAACAAAACACAGTTAATTTTTTTTCACTTTGATTTATTTAAAATCTCGAGTTCTTTTGTCAATGTAGATAGATTGGTAAAAAAACTCGAGATTTTAAATACATCAAAGTGAAAAAATAAACTGTATTTTGTAATAAAAATAAAATGTCATCAGTATGAACGTACAGACTTTAAAATTATTTTGAACAACTGTTTTATTAAAATCACAGTAGAGTATATAAGCGCATTTAATTTTACACCTGGGCCCCAATGATATTGAATCTGTATAATATTGATATTTCTACATGGATAATATATAGGTATTATGTATTTCGTCAATATAAAGATAATATTGCTATTAATTTGTGTATCTTTTTAATTTGAAAATGATTATAATTTTACCGAATATTACTTTGCTGGAATAGTTCGTTTGTTATTTTTTTTTATTTCAATAGATACAACAGCTTTAACAATAACAATTGTTATATTATTTAGCACTTTTTACAAACTGAAACCATAGTGACCCTGATCACTCGTAAATGAGTGGATGGCCTATAAAGATAAAGTACAATAGAAGCTCACTTAAAATAATAATATAGTTACTACTGTGTGGCGTTACACCACTGTAGTTTATTCGACATGCAAAGCGGGTTGGTAACGTATTATTTATAAAATGTGGCTAGTATAGTACCAAAGTCCACAGCTGCACATGCATAACTTATAATTCTAATCACCGATCATAATATGGCCTTCACATCCATCACAACATGGTGGGATTCTCATGCATCACATACAGCTATAAAAAATACACAATATTCATACAATATAAAATTATTTTGTACTCTTTTAATGGCATTATGAGCAATGGTCGATAATCTGAGGGGCTATTGAGCCGAGTCTAAACGCAGAAGGCAACTACAATATTTCAATGTGTTTTAAGCTGACGCTTAACCTGAGATAGCCCTTAACTTGGTTAAATTTCTTTAACATAAATAAACTTATATAATTTACATGTATTTTTGCACCAAAATGTAAGAGTCAGACAGGGTGACTATCATTGACATATTTAATAACCTATTTACCCAGATATTTTTATGATAATTATTATCAATTTAAAGTGATCAATCTAACTATGATAACAATTATAAAAATACCTAGTAACAAATGATGTTACATGTCACTAAAGGTCACTCTGTTTTGGTATAAAATAGTTGTGTATTAAGTAAGTTAATTGGAAAATTCGACCAAATTAAGGGTTAGCTCAGAATAAGGGTCATTTTAGAGCATATTGAAATATTGGTTCTTAGAAACGCCAAATTATGTAATATAATTATATTCCTGCAAAAATTAAACTGAGGTCTATACATAGTTGAAAGTTTTTTAAATCATTATTAGGTAAACTACGCACTTTTATATGACAGGACTACTCTTGTCACGATCTAAATAATGATCTTAATCTTGGCTTCATCTTAACCCTACGATGCGCGAAGTGACTATACATAATACAGTAGTCCTTTTCATGTATTATGTGAAAAATAGTGGAAGGCCAACTTTATTTAGCCGATACTCAAATATGATGCACAAATACTACAATTACCTATTTTATTATTACTTAAGCCTTGAAAATACAATAAAACCTTGTAACTTGTAGTACATTATGAAAGTATTGGTCGTAAAGAGAGAGGTTTAATTAATATTTTAATACGAAACATAGTACGAGTGTGTATAGGTATAAAAACTCCCCTTCTTCAAGAACACAAATAGCTTTGTATCGACCTATCAGTAGTATATTTTATATTTAGTGAGGCTTCCAAGCTTAAATCAATAAAAAAATATATATAATATATGTATAATATTTTGCGGAAAAAACCCATTATTTTAAATTCAAACTAGAATAAAAAGATCATATTTTGAAGCATTCTAGATCAATCATTCCAATTTATCACACTCACCGATAGTCAACCTATTTGAATAGGTATTAACTTTGCCACCCATATCGAAAAATATATATAAACACCGACACAGTGAATAAATTTGCCACCCATCTTGAATGTCTTGATTTTTTATTGACACGAAGAGGACAGCTTGTATGTTTATTATATGCAACTGGTCTGCTGGCTACCCCACTTGTGGGATATGCCGTGATGGTACAGAATTAACTAGGTAGGTATGTTGTATAATTATGATACACATACATAATGTGAACCTCCTTTAGGAGTGCATGACACAGAGTTTCGACGCTTATGAATCGACTCAAGGCTTGGTTAAGAGTACTCTTTAAACCTAGGTAATATTCTCAATTCCTCTATGACATACTTATCACATGATTTGAAAGTTTTTGATAGTCGTATAATGTGTAGTTCAACTCAATATTTTTCACGAGGTCCCGGGTTCGATGCCCGGCCAAGGCAAATTGTTTAGAATGACCTTTTTTCAATTATTGTCTGGGTCTGTGTGTTACAAGTTAATGTGTTTAGTGTATAACGTTGTTGACCAGGTATTGGTATAACGTTATGTACAGATGTAATGGTGTTGGTAGATGGATGTGAAGATCTTTCATTGTATATACAGTAAATTATGTATCGTCGCGTTAGTATACATAATACGAGTATTGCAAGATTCATATCTAAGTTTGGGACTAGTTTAATCCGTGTAAGTTGTCCAAGTATGCTACAATGTGGTCTGCTGACTACCCCACTCGTGAAAGGTGACATAGTGGAATGATTGGATGGATTTTTTTTATGAAAATGTGTGCGCTTCTATCACTGTTTTAAAACTTTATTTAAACGTCTTGGAGAATTTTTAAAAGAAAAGAAATATATTTTTTGTTTATCTGAACTGTACGATATGCTAATAATGTTTTTAGACATAATTCAAATCACCCAGAGACAAATAGTGTAAAAAATAAATTTCTTATTTTTTATTTATTTATGCTGTAATATAAACCATGTAGGTAGTAACATGAATAAAATCTTCTTGTATAGCTACAGCTTTGCCCTGATTATTTTAATTTAATTTAAATCTAACTTTCACTTAACTATAATCCCTCAATGCACGTTTGAATTTCTTATTCTTCTTCTTCGCCCTCGCCTTTATCCCATTTACTTGGGGTCGGCTCTCCTAGTCCTCATCTTCCAAGTTTTCCGGTCCCCTGCATCCTCCGCGCGCAACTTTGCCTCCTTCATGTCCCTGGCAATTGTTGGCCCTTCATCTGCCTGGTCTTCTGGGTCCTACTTCTACGTCCATTGTCTTTTTGATCATGTTATCCTGTGGTAGTCTCAAGATGTGCCCGTACCATCTTAATCGGTTTTCGGTTATTTTTTCACCGATGGGAGCGACTTTGAAACTACCACGCATATATGGACATTTCTCACCCTATCCATCCTTGTTACACCACCAGCCCATCTGAGCATTTTCATTTCATTGGTGTGTAGAGTCTGGGCGTGATTATGTTTTAGGGCCCAACATTCAGATGAATAAGTCATGGTTGGTCTGACCACAGTTAATTTGAGGAAATAAATTATTTTTTACTGTATAATGATTTTTATTGTAAAATGTGTATTTATTTCATAATAAAAATATTTGTAATATAAATTTTGAATTTTGTTTGCTCCAAAAAAAAACATTACTACTTCTACTACTACTACAATCTACCATCACGGCGTATCCCACAAGTGAGCACTGCCTACCCCACATGGTATACGGCGTGAGGGAATAAATTAAAATAAATAAAAGTAAATAATTTTATAAACCATTCATTCCTTCATTCGTACCATTACGGTATTCCTCACAGTTTGGACAGCCAATAAGCCAGCTGTATAATAATAATAAACATTCAAGCTCTCCTCAACAAACGATGGAGGGATAGCTGGCCATCCACCTCCCAGGAGCAGGCTCCGAGAACAACAGGATACAGTCCTAACTAAAGCAGTAGAACAAGAAGAATAATAAAGATTAAAACTAGATTCATCATAAACTTCAACATTAATAGCTTATCTTGTATGAACTTGAATATTAACAAACTATCTATCTTCAAACAAACAGATACACAAATTATTATTTAAATACTTAATAAACAATATTTCGTAAAAATCATTGACCTATTGACTAGTAACGCGGAATTAATTTTATCAGAAAACATGTTCCAAAATTTAAAATGTTGTGTAAAATCCTACCGTCAATTCCACATAAACAATCCACCACCTCTTTAATAGTAGATAGTACTTACTTACATAGATACATGTAAAAGTATATAGTATAGGTTTATGGTTGCGAATGCTTACATTTTTATTTATTTATTTATTTATACACAAATATACAGCTTAAAGCTTTTATAAGAATAAAAAATCAATTACATGGTATCAAAAAATTAAAAAAGTATAGAATATGTAAGAAAGTATCAACACAGTATTAAACAAAAAACAAGCATGAATACAATAAACCGATAAAAACAACTTGCAATTCAACAGTCGACGATTCATATACTACATAAAAAAGTTATCAAAACAATTAAAATATATAAAATGTTATAAACACTATTTAAAAAAGTAAACAAAGCAATTTTATAAATAAATAAAAAAGTAAACAAAAAAATATTGAAACTTTATATAGGTACTCTTGTTTTATACTATAATATATTCAATTATCTTCTATTTCTATTTTATATTATGTCTTATGCTTCCTAACTTATCTACACTCACTATATGCCAACATTTTTTAACATATATGTGTTTAGTGCATTGTATATAAATGTGTATCGTCGTTTTTGTAGCCACAATACAAGATTCCTTTTTAATTTGGGACTAGCCCGATCTGTGTGAAATCTTATGTTATGTTATTTACTAGAAGACATTGCCTCAAGGCAATATGTTAGCCTATTGTATAAATTTATTTTTATGATAAAGTGCTTATTTTTTAACGTGACGGCAGAATTGCCATTCATATTTCTAAGCATTTAACAATCAGATAAGTCTCCATATGATCGACCATGATCACATAAAACCTTTAAAGTCTTATGCCGGGAAAAATTCACTTATTCAGATATCCAAGATATCAAACAATTAGACTTAAAATGTGAACTAAAATACCAGCACTGTGCCCGAAATATCTGTGTTCCTAAATTTTTCAAACAATTTTTTGCGATAGTTATTATTATAATGCTCTTTTACTCCATAACATAAAGATGCTTATGATCTCTTTCCTCCCTATACTAAAGTATTGCACATCTTTTATACCTGACTTAACCATCAAAACCCCTAGAATATAAAATAATAAACAATCAATGTCCTTCAAGCTCTGCAATACCAATGTGTTTGATCGCAAAATTTGATTGGTCGCATTACATTTTTTTTCTCTTGAATTTCTAGTCTATACAATTAAAGTTGATGGTAGAAAATCGCTTACGTAGTTTTTAGAATCATGTTACAAATTCCTACATATATATTCTGTAAATATTTAAATCTATTGAATTGTAATATTCCCAGACTTCTATTTTGTATTAGGTTGTTCTCTAGTAATTCGTACAACAAGTTTTGTGGCTAGTCAATTATTTTATATCCAATAAAATTTTTGTGAGTACATTTTAAAATAATGTTAGTGGATAGCTATAATTTACTTTTTAATCTCAAGAATGGGTTGTATTTTCTGTCATTAACTCACTGTCACTATTCACTATCATTAATTGTCAGATATAATATGTATCAATCCAAACAAAAACAACCAAAAAATGGAAAAATCGTTGATCGATGTTTTCGATTTTTTTTATACTTTGCCTGTTAATTGCCTGATATGTTGAAACTTTCAAACAAGTATTATTATTATTTTACTCTTGAAATTATTTTTTTTGGCGGGCATTTTTCTGACGTGTTGTGTGTGATTTTTAATGAAAATAGATCTTTAGAAAAATTATTGTACCTTTTTTATTTATTAACATATCGAGATAATTTAAAAATATATATTTTAAATACAAAATTTTCTAGTTTAAAAATTATTTTTGATCATCGATATCTATGGAAAAAATTACTAAATTTTGCTTCAAATTTACAATTCTAAAATTGAAAATTTCTCATTTTGGCACCATTATTTCAGAATGAAAACAACAAATATCATCATTGATATTTTTTATTTACAGAGATATTTTATGTCACTATCCTCAGAAGCAGTGCAGATGTACCTTTAATCTATTTATTGATTTTTGATAATCTATTTATTAAGTTTCGTATATTACAAATATAGTGGTAATATACAAAAATTAATAAATAGATTATAACGTTAAGATATTTGGGAGTGATGGCAGTGTATGTATCTATGTATGTCGAATGATTTATTCGGAGCATCGATTTCAAAATCACGAGAAACTACATATGTTTGAAGAGCGACGTCTTCAATTTGCTCCTGAATCAACAACGTTCAGGAGTCAAAATCGGGGGGTCGATTCCAGACGACGGGTCCTGCAACACCAAAAACCCTGTCGTAGAAGCAGGAGGACTTGTTGGCTTTATTGATCTCGTCCAGCATATTGGTGGATCTCTTTGCTGAGCGTAGAGGTCTACTTGCAGATTTTTTGAGAACACAGAGCTCTTAAAGTGAATGTGATTTATTCTAATGTGTTTTTGACTGTCACCTATCGTAATCTTTCTCTTTTATCTTCATCAGATTTTTGCTGAGCATTATTCCGCTGAAGATGAACAGTAAGCTGATACTGTACTCTATGAACATCAGTCCTCCATGTAGATTTGTTTTGATGACTCTCCAATCTTTGGGACTGAAGGCAGAGATTGTAGAGGTCGACCTCTTCAAAGGAGAGAACAAAACTGAAGATTTTACTAAAGTAAGTACCTATAATTATGAAAATTAAATAATTTTAAGATCTGGGCCCTGGCTAAGAGTGAATGGTGTCCTGGGCAAATTGGTGTACTGGTGCCCTTTTTCACACTTACATTTTTTCCCGAGCTCAGCGTCCCCTAAAATTTGGCGCCCTGAGCATAAATGCCCGTTCTACTTGTAGAATAGGCCAGGACCTGAATAAGATAGACATTTGAACTACATTTGAACTACAATTTTCTTTTAAATTCTTTGAATTTATTGCAGATATCAGAGAGAAGAAAATTAACCGATTTAATGACTCTGTTCAAGTTAATACATGGTTTTATTTACTGCCCAGATCTATTGCATAAGATAAATTTTCATGCACCATTGAGAGTTACTCGACAATCCTTACCATTTTATGTTGATGACTCGACCACTACGTATGGTCAGAATTCATCTCTAAAAAGAATTCAGCGTTTGGGAAATGAATTTGCTGAAGGGGTTGACATATTTCACTCATCATTAGTCCAATATAAGTCACATGTGACAGAAGCCATGTTGAGAGTCCAGAGGATGTGAATTTGCAAGTGTGAATTGCTGTAGTGTTCGGTGATAAGGATTGTTCTGTGATGTCGTTTTTATTGTTAGCTATGATTGATCCATCTTCTTGTATCCAGTCTGTCTTGTTATTTTTATTGGTAACTATAATTGATGATAGTTTACACGTGTTTTGAATTTTGAATTTCATGTCTGACATTGGATTTGTTTGTGTTGTGGTTTTAAATTAAAAAAATTATATTCTGTAATTTTATTTTTAAATTTTAATATCTTTTATATAATTTCTATTACATTGTCTTTTATATGTTTTTATATCATTGAGATTTGAGTGTGTTTGTGTTGTGTTTTCAATTTTATTGTTGTGGAATAAGGGCTTTTTGCCGTAGAATGAATAAATAAATAAATAAATTATTCTGGCCATTTATTATGATGTTTATGATAAAAAAATATTTTTAAGCATTTCAAAATAACATGATTGATCTATATGGATTTATTATGAATGGCAAAGATTGATTTATGATAAAATGTTGATATTAAAAGAATTTGAAGATTAGACGAACGTGTTCGAAAATTCTTGGGAAGTACAAAGTTTGATAATTCTTGTCTATTTTCGGCGTAGATAATTCTAGATAATTAGGTTAATTTTTAGTTATTTGAAATATGTGCTTAATCCATTATTGAATTTGTGACGTAAAATATATAGGGTACTTATAGCCATGAATTTCGTCTAGATTTCGCTTGTAGCCTGGAGGTAGATTCTCGACCTCATGCACAAGAGGTGCGCGGTTCGATGCCATATTATGCCTGCAAACTTCCCTTAAACGACACAAGCTTTTAGTTTACTGCGAAAAGTGTATAAATTTGTTTTTGGGTCTATAACAATAACCCAGATATATCTATTTTGAAAAATCATTCTTGAAATAAAGATAGATTACTTCATCATTCTTTTCTGCGAATGTTTTCTGAGGAGCGCACGTAAATTGATAAAATAAGTTCATCGATAGCCTGGAGGCAAAGTCTCAGCTTCGCGAACAAGGGGTCCGTGGTTCGATCACAGGTGCCGGCAAACTCTCCTTTCACGACACAAGCTTTTAGCTTACTGTGTAAAGTGTATAAGGTTGTATTTGGGTTTATAGCAAAAGCCAGATATACCTTCTTTTTTTTTTTTTTAAAAAAAAAGCCCAAATAGCATGTGCACATCCGAAGACACCAAGAAATAAACTTATTAGGTTTGTAGCAAACTTGGTTTTGTGTTAATTATGGGGTTGCCACTAGTAAACGATATTAACAAAACTGCCAGTAAACAATTCTTCAGAAAGAAGTAGGTCGATATTACCTACTAAATATATCAAAACTACTGCAGGAGATAATTATTTTTTGAGTGAATACTTTATGTAATTTGGCCATTCCCTGTATAACAAATTTACTAGGAAAAAAATAATTACCTACTGTAAGTGTAAGTGCTGTATCGTACATACATAATATGTACGATACAGCACTATCGTACAAATATAATATTATTATTAGGTAATTGATCGACGTATAGGATTCATGAGCTGTGATATTGATCAAACAAAAATTATATTTGTGAAAATAATTTCACTTTTTTGCATAAAAACTAATTATTGGAAATACTTGTTACAAGCCAATCAGCTATCTTTAAAATGCCTTAAGGGCCGAGAGAGAGAGAGAGAGAGAAAGAAATTTCCATTATTGAAAAACTTCTGGATGTAATGAAAGCATATTGAAGATATTATTTAAAATGTAAATATGATAAAAAAAATATTTTGATAAAATACTATATGTACGTTATTATATTACTAATACGTTATTTCTAAATAACTTGTCGTAAACAAATGAAGCGAATTTATTCACTGTATCGGTGTTTAGGTAGCGAAATTCCATAATGGAAATATTTATTTTCTTCTTTATTGATTTTTTATCGAGAGAAACGTCTTTCATCTTTCAACGAATTCAAGAAGAATTCAATTAAAATCAATATAGGAGAAGAAAACATTTGTTTTTAATTTCAGAATCATGCGAACATAATTGAATCAAACAACATAAGTCAGGTTTTTAGCGAAAATGTTTTTTTTTATTTAGGTCCTTTTTCTTGAAATGCACGTTATTTCATAAGGACCACGTAATTTTTCAGAAACCTCGATTGGAGAACCATGTCTACACAATGTAACATTGTGTAGAATCTAATCGGAAGAAGTGAGAAAGGTGTCCCAACGCTTACGAATTGGCTCAAGGCTGGCTTAAGTGATCACTTTCGGTGTCCATGGACAACGTTCACCAATTCCACCATTCTCACTGTCACGATGTAAGGTCCATCAATCGAGAGACGCTTTATGCAAACCTTAGAAGCAACCATTTTTTTGGGATCTTATTTTTCAGATCTCAAATAGATCGCGATCTCCCGTCTAAATGGCGCCGGAACAATTAATTTCAATACTTTATCGCCTGCTAGTTCGACCAGTCAGCAAAAAATGTTTAGAATATTTACTAATTTTTTTATTGTTTAACCGGATTTAGGTGCAGATGACAAAACCAATCAGAAACCTCGATTGGAGAACCATGTCTACACAATGTAACATTGTGTAGAATCTATTTTTACCTATTTGATACAAATTGTCCAGCCAATAGAAAAACAACACAAATCAGTGACTTATGTTGTAACTACACTAAATTTTTTCGTGTCGATTCACAGCTGACACTTAACGCCAACCACTAACGTGGGTGAAAATTATGAAAAATGGTGATTTTTGGTTGTTTAATAAATAATTTTATTTATTTATTTATTTATTTATTTATTCTTTTTGCACATCATAATCTGAGATAAAAATGTTGATTTTTATTCCCTGAAATGGTGTTCAATTGAGAAACAACATAAGTCAAAGGTTTTAAATTAACAAATTAATATAATACAAATAAAATATTTTGACGTAAAATGTTTATAATAAAAGAATACACTGTAAGTAACATTTTGATTTGAGTAAGATATCAACATTTCATTCAACATTTTATAACAAACAGTTTTTTTGTGATTTCTGAAAAGTTTGTATTGACTGACTTATGTTGTTTCTCAAATGACCGATTCAATTATATGTATAAGTTTATAAAACTTTTTCTTCTTTATGTCGTTAATAAACACTTTTTCATCTTTGTAGAAATGTTGTTCTTTATGTTCGTTTCATTTTAGTGATTATAATAAATACATTGTCTTTATTGAAATATTTTCATAAAATATAAAATGTATAAAACACAGATAATCTCGCCACTGCATATCAACACATTTTTTCTAATGTTAACTGATTTGTTGATTTTGTTATATGAATGATGATGTCCAAGATGAATAAAAAAAATTAAAAAAAATCACTGTGATTATGTATTCAATCAATTCATGATGAAATATCAGAATAAAGCTTAGAAAAGACGAGTCACCTTATTCTGGTAGTTCCCTAGACGGGTCTTAAGCTCGCAATGCATCTTTTTCAGAAGGAATGCTATTTTTTTATTTTATTTTTCCTATCATCCGTAGGCCATACATTTAGCACTTGGAATCGTCAAATAATACAAATAATTTGCTATTCTATAACAATCACAAACAATTTTCAATAGTTCGTTACTTCACCATAATATCAAACACTTCACAATGATCATAGACAAGAAAAGAAAATAAAAGAAAACAAAAAAATGATAAACTGATGAAGGAATTTCATTTCATCAAAGCTATTTTGAGTGTAAAAGGCCCAAAACAGCTTCACGTCATTGTAGGAATGTAAAAGATAGATAAAGAAATCAAATACAATGACAAACAAATAAGCAAATGCTTATATTAAAACAAAGCGGTAAGCTCACAAGAACAAAGTCAAAGATACTATAGGTACTAAAACAAGCAAATTTATCAATATGTTAAAAGAGAGTGAGTTTATTAGTATGTTAAAATATTAATTGATATCACAGGTACGAGTTGGATCGATGTGTAACATTTCGTCAGTGGAATAAAAGGCTTTCTCGACAAGATACCTTTTTACCTCCCTCCTGAAGTCCAAGGCATTCAGTGATTTGATTTTTGCAGGGAGATTATTATACAGATCTATAGTCTAATAAAACTCCCAGGGGTAATACCGAAGGCTTCTAAATTATTTCTAATAGACCACAATGACAACTTCGTGTATAGGCATTCTTCTAATAAATCTAGTATGGGTAGGTCCAGCTGGGTAATGTTTGAAATTTCTAAATTATTATTTTCAAAATTAATTTTAATGTATTTCTCAAATTCCTTTATCATACTGAACCAATCAAAAAAAGACCAGAACGGGGAGGGGTGTAAGAGATAACATTAATTGAATACTGGAAATAAAATAAGGACTAAGCGCCAAACGAATTTTTATTTTTTTTAACAATGTGTGGCACTTACCGACTAACGAATTTTTCGATGAATCTTAGAGCAGTTAACTTAATTAACTTTACTTAAGTTACTTTCTCGCGATCGTGTATTTATAATGACAGTTAGACGATTTCAAAACAATCCCACGAAATCGAGTAATTGTCAAAACGACATCAAGAGTACCAATTTTCAAATTTTAGACGATTTCACATGTTCTTCAAATCAACACTCGATTTCAATGCAATTTGGCGCTAGCGTCGAATTTCAAGAGTACCATTTTGAAATCTTACGATTTTGGGATTGGGATCGAGTATCCAGAGTAACCAGTAACCCTGCTGGTAACAGATAGGCATGACACTTATTATACTTTTTTTGGAAATTGGCTTTGGCATATACAACCGATTAGCGAAATAAAAAAAATCGTTTGACGCTTAGCCCCTATTTTATTTCCAGTATTCAATTGTTTGTATCATTCGGTCATAGTGTGGACTAAGCTACATAATTACTTTTAAAATTTGAATATGAATTAATTAAAAAAATAATAATAATTATGTTGTATCTAATCATCCTAAATAAATATTTGATGGTAGATATGCCCATGATCAGAAGATGATTATTATTAATATTACAAATTCATTTATCTATATTACTTTGGTATTAATTTACCAACTATTTATAATTAGATTTTTTTTTTGTTTTTGACTTATAATAATTGAAATAATAAATCAAAGGCAGTGAGCGATTGCATTAATTTCACGTGATATGTTATTTTTATCTACTTGATATATTATTCTCAGCGCAGTCTTTATCTGATGATATTATGATATCCATTTGGTTCGTTTGTTATAAATGTTATCCCTACTAGTCCTCTCATTGGAACTTTCACTGCTGGATATAAGCCTTTACAAAACTTCTTCATGTTTACCGATTTTTTCCGATTTCAAGCAATACGAACCCGTAGTGGGTTTCCCATCATCTAGACCACGGGTGGCCAATCCGCGGCCCGCGGGCCGCATGTGGCCCGTTGGGTGTCTAGGTGCGACCCGCGAGCGCATATGCACACTTTTTTTAAATAATAGTCGGTACAAGTACCTGTTACTTTTTTGAAAGAGGTATTTTGAGAAAATATTCTTAAAGAAAACCGAGGATTTTGAAACATTTCAAATTTCCATACCATTTTGAAAATTTGACGACGGGGAGTAGAAATTTTAATCTAGACCATGGGTGGCCAACCTTTTCAGCAGCCGGGCCAAATTTCAGAACGAGATTTCCTACCGGGCCGCACAACAATATACTCCATATATGGAACATTTGATAATTTTACTTCACCTTAAAATATCTACCCCCGTCGCTAAATTTTCAAAATGGTATAGGAATTTGAAATGTTTCAAAACTCCTCGGTTTTCTTTTAGAATATTTTCTCAAAATACCTCTTTCAAAAAAGTAACGGGTAATTGTACCGACTAGACTATTATTAAAAAAAGTGTGCATATGCTTCGCGGGCCGCACCTAGGCACCCCGCGGGCCGCGGGTTGGCCAGCCTTGATCTAGACAATGTCTTCTGTTCATCTTTTTGGGGTTTTCTCACATTTTTTCTGTCCTCCCAGTCTCCATTCAGCAGGGTTACTCTTGACAAAACTAAACACGATCTTAATAGTCAATAGTCACTTCGTGTGTCGTATGATCAAGATCAAGACTAGATTAAGATCGTGTTTAGTTTTGTCAAGAGTAGCCCTGCAGGTCTCACACAGTCTGAACGGGTTAGATAGGTTACATCAAAGATCAGCTATATTGTTACTAACGCTTTGGGCTACATTCAATAATATTAAATATTTATACATAAATAAAATAAAACAATGTCCCCATAAGTCTTGAGGGAAAGCTTTATGATTCGTTTGCTCTGCTTTTCCCTGTCAATTCTCTGCTTGCAATTACATAATATCTACTAGAGACTATGACGCTAATACTTGCAAGCAAACGGAGTCTGATATTGTGTTCAGTGTGCCATGGAGAGACAAATGCTAGGAATTAGTACGAGAGGCGAAATAAGAAATGAAATCATCCGACAAAAAATAAACGTCGACGACATTGTTGTAATGTCTAATTAATCTAAAATGGCAATGAGTTGGTCATAATATGGTGGTAAGGTGAGAGGATGCCAGGCGGACTTCTAGAATTTTGAACCTGTTGGTTATGTAGATGAAATTTCTGCTGAGTAATATTCTTAATAGCTAGGTACTTGGATCTTTCTTTTCGTATCATAAAAATACGGCATCCAGAAATTTCATTAATTGAAGGAACAATTAGATAGGAAAACACATGAGACCCAATACACATCTTTATATTGACATCTTATTAAGCAGAGAACAAGGATATAACCAGGGTTTTTTCTAGGGGGGAGGGCAGTAGTTTAATATTATTTTATTGTTACAACCAAAGAAATACTAAATAGGTAATTCAAAAAAAAATCGGTCATGCAGGCAATCAAATTTTGCATCCAGTTTTATACTGACGTTGGTTGTAAGACAATACTTTGCTAATGCTTGAAGGCCATCAATGTTGGTACACAAAAAATCCGTAAAAATGTACCGCGCTGCAAGTCTAGTATGCCTATGGTTACAACTATAATAATACGTGTTTTGTAACATTAGTCTTCACGAGCTGTTAACTTGATATTCACTCAAGATCGTCGTCAAACTTTTATTTGGATATAAAATTTTTGTTAAACAATTAGTCGGACTTTAAGCTTTCCATTCGATGCCAATTTTCTTCACATTTCTCATAATTTTGTCTACTTTTCTTTTCTTCTATTATTTTCAATATTGAATGTGGAATAAATTTCTAGTTTGCCCACCTCCATCCCCCCTCATATCCCTTAGTACGCCAGTTAACATATTAATATATTCTACCAGACAACGCAACAATCCAATATTATTTAATTAGGATTGGGGTATACCATAAGTGGTTTTTATTAATTCGAATCTTGCATAATTGCTAACAATACTTTATATTGTATACTGTGTCAAGTATAACAATATGTAGGTTCTTTTGAATAACGACACGGATATTTATATTTAACACAAATGTATTCAATAAATAATTCCTACTTATAATGTCGAACACAACTTAGTCAATCACGCAGCCTAACAGTGCAAGTCAAGGTCGTATCTATAATGAGCCTCGTTCCCTATAGGAAGCTAACCTATATAGACAATTGAGTATTGCTACTCACTCAATATCCCTTGTTTTACTTGTAAACAAGTGCAAGGTTCAACTCACCGGTGCAGTGTACAAAGTCCATACACTACACTTTATATAATTATATTATATAGAAAAGAACAAAAAAACTATTATTGAATCTCAATTCTTTTTTGGTAATTATTACGTTGGTAATTATTTTTGTTTCCGATGTTAATTCATGATTTTATGATCCTTGTATAATGTGAATTTGTATAATAATTCTAAAGTTTGTACATTCACAGAGTGAAAATTCATACTGATGATATTATATTTTAATTACTCAACGTTTATTTTTCACTTAGATTTATTTAAAATCTCGAGTACTTTCGTTTTTTCTTATTTAGTTCTCTTGATAAAGTCAATATATCCACATTGACGAAAGTATACTGGAGATTTTAAATAAATCTAAGTGATAAAATTAACTATGTTGTGTATGTAATTAAAATAAAATATCAATTTGTATTTTGTTTATTTCATTATATAAAAGGCTCATAACGTATGCAAATTGTAAATAAATGAATAAATAAACACAATTATTTGAGAAAAACGTCTTTCGTCTTCTCAATTATGGGATAGGCAATGTCCTTAGATGACAAATTTTATGGAAAGACGCCTATCTCAAGCACAAATCAAATACTTAGTAAATGAAATAAGCCTTCATTTTTTATTTTACAGTTGAATCCCAAACAGCAAGTTCCCGTCCTTCGAGATGCCAGCCTAACCCTATTCGACAGTCACGCTATCTGCACATACCTAATGAATAAATATGGAAGCCACAACTCCAATCTTTATCCTGCGGAACCAGCAGAGAGGGCCCTGGTTGACCAAATTCTTTGTTTCAATATGACACATTTCTTTCCAGCGAATTCTGCAGCCATGGTAATTCAAATCATATTTTTTCATTTTTTTTTTAATTTACGTTGGTACCATTTTGTAACTAATGAATATAAATTTTCTAGTTAGTTATAATACATCTGTGATTCTTTGTTTTAACTAAGCAATGTATATTTTTAAATTATTTATTCCTTATCGTATATTTACACAAAAATACATTTAAATCAAATACAATCATATCATCAATATACAAAGGGTGAGTTTATCGCAGAAGCGCAATTTCTTAAAATTTTACTAAACATTTCATTGAGATTATACTGACACTCCAATATTTTGTGATTTGTTTGAAATTAGCTATTGATGTTATAATTATTATAATAATTATAAAATTTTTTTTTTTTTTAATTTTTAATGGTTTTTTATTGATTTGTTCTTTAAATGAATAGTTTTTCAGTTTTTTTTTTAATTGTTCAATTTTAATTGTGGATTTGTAATGACTATTAATTTTTTAGTGTTGTTTATTGTATTGCTACTGTTTTATTCTTATTTTATAAATTAAATTAAATTTTATTATAGATGACAACCTTATGGGCTTAAAATATTGTGATTAGTGAAAATTGTACGCACTTTTAAATAGGGTAATACATTGTTTATATTATTTTGTCTCTTGTATATTGTTTCAACTTACATGTATTATCTGAAGTGTGTCATTGGTGAATGAATAAATAAATAAATAAAAAATTTGATTCCCATTTGTGTTTTGCTCTACGCCAATTTTTGTTCTTGTCTTGCTCCAACTGAGTTGTGAATGAGGAATTTAATTTGTATATTTTTTATGTGTAATTTTAAACATGTAAAAGGCTCACGCCGTGGATATGTAAATAAATAAATTATTATTTTCAGGGCTATTTTTTCAAAACGGGAAAGAGGCCGGTGCCAACAGACTATTTATGGAAGAATGTTGTATCATCCTACAGCATACTGGATATATTTCTTCAGAAAAAAACTTGGCTAGCAGGCGATAAGGTAAGAATATTATTCTTAATCCTTTTGGATGGTGTTAAAAGCGTGCTAGTCGCTCCAGCCCCCCTAAACAAACATGCACTTGGCGATCGACTACAAACGAAGTAGTCGATCGCTCAGTACGGTTTGTCTACGGCCTCTGGTGCAGTATTATCTAAAATCTTAATGTAATTATAAATTACTTCCTCTAATTTTTGTAACATTATCAGTTGCCTTCGTTAAATACTTGGCTTATGCCCATCCTGTGACTCTCTAAAATTTCATGTCCTGCAGGATTGCTCGTGAATTTAAATACGATTTTAATCTTGCATTTTTTTTCTAAAATTAAAAAAAAAAAAAAATATCTGGGTTTTTTGATAAAAACCTAAATTCAACATTATACACCTTTCACAGTAAGCTACTAAAAGCTTGTGTCGTGAAAGGGGAGTCTGCCGGCACCTGGTATCGAACCACAGACCCCATGACCTATTGATCTTAATAAATAAAATTCCTAGTGTGTTTTCAGCCTTGACCTAGATTTAAGGAGTTTTAGGCCTCACATACTAAATATACCTACTCGTATAGGTACGTGGAAAAAGTCGATCTCAAGCATATTTCTGTTGAAAAAAGTAGCTCCTGACGAACGACAGTTTGGCTACCCCTGGTATGCATTAATACTGTTATAATATTTCTTAAAAATTGTTAAATATCACAAAAATATTAATGAATACACCAATGTCTGGTGCATTCTTGAGGGTATGCATAGTGATGTGAGAAGAGAAAATTCTCCAAAGAAATTTCTCGAGAACGAGAAATTTCTCCGAGAATTTCTCCTCTGATGGAAGAGAAATTTCTCTCCATAATTTTTCTTAGCGGTATTATAACCTTTCGCCCAGTACACTTCGCAGCCAACCTGATTGATCCAAAAAATTGTGGGTCTGATTAAAGCCCAAATCAGAGGTTATTAACAATTTTTTCCATGTATGTACCTGCATTTTTTTTAATCTTAAATATGGGCATTTGCGGTGTCAAACATCAAGATTTTTCATCAGTTATTAGCACTTTTTTCTATGTAGGTATCTAACATTTATTGTATCCATAATTAATTGTTGCCATATTGGTAATAAATTGTCTCAACATTTGTACATATTGTTATTGATTGATTGAATAAAGTTTTTATTGTTATTATTATTATACTGTTAAATAAAAAATAAAATAATTCTCAGAAAATTCTCTACTTCTTATTTCTTGAGAATTCCACAACACTAGGTATGCTATTTAATATTACCATAATATTCATGCAAATGTTGAAAACAACTATCTTTAGTTTCCGCGGGATTAGCATGCCCTGGTGATTTGTGGAGATTGTAGGGAAAAATCGCTTAATGGTGCCATTGAGAGATAGTCAGACTGTCACCAATTTCAGAAGCAAATTGAAAACTGAACTCTCTACCGGCGCCCTTGAGACTGTCTAGGGACTGTTAAACGGCGTCAAAATAAAATCATCCAGAATCATCATCATCAAAAATAAAATTTAATTTTCAATATTCCAGATGACTCTAGCAGACTTATGCTGCCTGGCCACTATCACATCCTCAGAGCTATTGGTACCCTTGAACATCCAACAGTATTCTCAGACAGCCTGTTGGCTAAATCGCTGCAAGGATACTCCTCAGCATATAGAAGACAATCTACCTGGAGTGGAAAGACTTAGAGATATGATAAACATGTGGACAATATGAAATTAAACAATATTTTATTATATTTTTCACTTACATTATTAAATTTTATTTTTATTTAATTATAGCAATTACATATGTTATACGAAAAATTACTCTATACTCTTACAAATTAAAATTAACTATTGCTACGAGTATTACTAATAAACCATTACGGCATATGCCATAAGTGGGAAAGCCAGTAGACCAGCCACGTGTAGTAAACGTACAAGCTATCATCTCTGTGCCAAGAAAAAAAATATTCTTCACTGTACATTAGCTACAATATTTCTAATCAATACAATGTATCATAAAAATATCATTTACCTATACAATTCTATGTTCAGAGGGCGAGTTTATCGCTAGAATTTAATGTCTTCCAACTAATCCATTATGAATTCAGGATGAGTGGCAAATCTTAACGCTGAATTTGAGATGTAAAATATCTTTATTTACTCGAACACCTAGCTGCCTCTTACTCGAGAACTTGCGGAAAAGAGTGGGAGACCAATGCTTCGCCGGGTGCTCCAAGGAATACATTTTTATTGTTATCTTTGCATTTAATATATAAAATTCTCGTGTCACGGTGTTTGTTTTCATATTCCTCCGAAACGGCTGGACCGATTTTAATGAAATTTTGTGGGCTTATCGGGTAGGTCTGAGAATCGGCTAACATCTATTTTTTCATACGCCTAAAAGTTAAGGGTGGTCCAACCCGTTTTTTTTATTTTTTGGACAACTTTTTTTTATTTTTTTATGGTGAGGCATTAAAAATACATACACTGAGAAAAATACTAACGAAATTTCACAACGAATCATTGGTACGTACTATCAGATTAGGACCAGAGGTCGTACAAACGATTCATTAGTACGAATCTATAATATTAACTCTTCGCAAACAAGTTGTTGGTAAATTTACCAATGATTTGTTTGCGAAGAGTTAATATTATAGATTTATACCAATGAATCGTTTGTACGATCTCTGGTCCTAATCTGATAGTACCGTACCAATGATTCGTTTTGAGTATTTTTCTCAGTGTACAGCCCTAAATTTTCACCCTTCTACCATCAACCCCTATTTTTAATAGCGAAATTAGTGATTCAATCATTTTCAACTCCGGTCGATATAAATATAATGTACATATATGGCAAAACAACGTTTGCCGGGTCAGCTAGTAACTCTATAAATTTATGAATGAGATAAAACATGATATATGTAATTCATAGAGCGTCTTTAGAATTGCAATCACTGGCTGCCCCACACGAGTTGTTCGTTAGATATCAAATGATAAAGATAAATGTTCATATAGATAAGGTTCCCCAAACCATATTTCTATAATATGTATATTTCATGTTCTCCGCATGATTCAGTTTGCTGTAACACGTGAAATATATTATTTGAATCACCTTGTTGAGATTGCCACATTCAATAGATAAAATAATTTGCGTTTTTTTTTTCATTTCACCCAGACGAGTTTTTCTCATTTATTTGTAAAGAATGTTTCTACCGATACAATACCTATGTATATTATTATATTGATTGTAATGCAAACATGAAACCAAATTTATATAAGTGGTAAGTGTTAATTTGTTTGTTTATTATTATTTTTATTATTATTATTATTTATACGCAGCTGGTCTGCTGGCTACCCCACTTGTGGGATATGCCGTGATGGTATAATTTGTTTGTTAATTTTGTAAAATAATGTGTCGAACACAAAGATATACTTACTATTTTATTTCACATTTTATACATACAATTACAATTCACATTTATCAAATCACATATAAAGATATATTCATAAAACTGCAACCAATGAACGAAGCCCGTTAAGTCATTGAAATGACTTGTCAACAGGTTCGGTAGATCGGTAATTCAAAGAAAATTTAGTCATTCGGCCGATCAAATTTCGCATCCACTGACTTTGGTTTTAAGATAATACATTGCTAATGCTTGAAGGACATCGATGTTGGAACCGTACCGCGCTTCAAGTGATGTAGCCTATGGTCGAACATGACAAAAATGCTGGTTCATAGTACCATTCTGCATTGTTACCCTTGATATATAATCTAAATACAATCTTAATCTTTCTTGATCTTAATCACATGACGCGCGAAGTGACTACAGTCAAAAATACGTGAATGTCAATCTCACGGTAGCGTGGTATTTTTTTGACTACATTATCTTCGCGGGAACCTGGTATTAAAGTTTTGAAATTTTAATCGGAAATCCAGGCTCAATTCACGAGACAAGCACATTGTTCACTGTGAGGGTGTCTAGGATATATTTGGTTTTATTCCAAATCTTGTTTCATATTTTTAATAAAAGATATATTCGATATAATGAAAGTGTCATTAATATACCAGTGCACTTCAAGGTCACAATGCAGTAGTACATCGTAACCACCTCACAATGTCAAATTAAAAAAATATAGGTAAATAAAATATCTCTGATTTGGAATATTTATTTCACTGGAAAGAATTCTATAATTATTTTAATACATATTATAAAGATAAAAATAGCCGTTTTTGGGATTACATATTACATTTATTATTTGTACAAATTAAGCTGAGTTAGTTAGCTACCCAAGATTAATATCATATCAAAAAGATATTATTATTTTATAAGCTAATGTAATATGGTACAATCACCGCAATTTAAAAGATTTTAGTGATGTGAATATGAATAGATCTTTGAATATTCGCACCTAGATTTCAAACGTCGAATTTAGATATTTGAATATGAGCGTGAATAACTACAGTGGTTTGGGCATGTTGAACGAATGAACGAGGTAAGAATGACAAAGAGGATATACTTGTCTGAAAGAAAGGGTATGAGGAAACGCGGGCATCCGAGAGCCACGTGGCTTGATCACGTGCATCAAATTCTCAAGGACGGCCGCGTGTTGAGTAAGAGGAACCGTCGTGCGTGTATGTGAAACTGTATGAATGTGGAGGAAGCGAAGGAAGTGTGTAAAGATAGATCTGTTTGGCGTTCCGTTCTCTCTGCCTACCCCACTTGGGACACGGCGTGAGGGTATTGTATAGTATATAGAATATTCGCATATAAATTTCAAATATCGCATGTAGATATTATTATACAATAAATAATATTGTGTTGTACATACTTATAGTTCTGACTGTCCTAGAATAAATAAAGAAGGATTAGGATAATGCGATGGATAATAATATTTTAAGTATTCTCGAATAGCCAAATATCTACTAACATACGAATATTGCTAAATACAAATGCGAATATTCACGCAGCCATCACTAATGTACATGTCACCGCTCGAATGTATAATTTAGCCAGTTTACTAAATGGCTAGTCGGTTAATAAAATGCTGCCATTAAATTGAATCCTACATCTGTTTAGTTGAATCACAGTGATGCGTTCCATGCTTTCACCTGACTGAACCAGTCCGATTGATGAAATTTAGTTCCTTTTTTCTTTCTTAATACGTAACTCAGTTTGATCAAAATTTGAACTTAGGATAATTCTGCATCAAGGTAACGATTGGTTGAAAATGTTAACTAGAGGATATAAGGCGCCTTTTAATTAAAAAAAACAAACGCCACAAACCAACAACAAAGATAACATTAACGTCACGAAACGGGAAACGGTTATCCATACATACGAATGCTGTGCACATCTACGCATGCGTGCATTGTTCCACCAGAAACATAAGTTGAAATGGTGGTCAACTTGAGACGATATCGTTTTTACTGGTTTTTATCGTTTCAAATTTATCTGTTATAATCTGTTCACACTCTTCAAATGGCTGGCGACATTTTGGTGTCCTGGCGCTATTCGCCTTAATGTGAAGACCCCATTATCTAATCGCTTAGCCGTTTAGTTAACTGACTAACTCATCCATCTAGCGGCGACATCTGTATAATACTCGTACGAATACACTTCACAGGCATCCACCTACGCAATCGGTTACCAACCAATGAAATAAAGTACTTAAGAGATACAAATTGATAATTATATTATATTCTAATTTTACTTCTTATAAAAAATAATATAAACCATATTTATTATTCATATCAACAACAATCAAATTCTGCGATATACGTTAATGAATAGGTACTTAATAAATATTTAAATATCAATAGAACTTCAACAATAATTATTTTTTTATTTTAATTTTCATTTTATTTTATTGAAAACTATTACAGGTAACACCAAGAGGCAGAGGCGGGATTTAATATTTTTTTATTAAAGATAAATTTTGATTTCAATAAATTCAAATACACCACAGACAACCTCTCACTCCGTGAAGCCCTCGGTAAAAAGTAAGTTTCGCATCCAGCTGTCTGTACGCCGCCTTTCAAGGACATTGCCAATCCGATTTGAAGTTACAACCATTTAACATTTCGATATTATTGGCCGAAGGTAGTTGTTTGGAAGGACACAATACTATGTATGTAGTCATTTGGAAGTTTACTACATACCTACTCATTTTCATAAATAAATAAATTTTGTGAATAAAGAAATTAGAAATAACCTACTCTGTTTTTTCAATTTATCTTATAACCAAAATAGACCATTTAAGGTCACGTGGTCTTGTCTATGGATTTGCTTTTGCTTGGGGGGCAAACAGTCAGATTGCGCAAATCATCCTTGTAGGATGTTATGCCATAAGAGAAAAAAAAGAAAGTCAGACGACAAAATAATAACAAAATCGACACTGACAGTTTTTTTGATTATAAGGTATTCTTTAGGCGTTCCACCTAATATTACACCGTAATCGTCTGTTGTGTTGGGATGCCTGATGCCCCTCAATGATTTTTCTGTGACGTCATCCTTTAATGGTCTATGTCTTTGAAAGACGCTAAACGTATATCTTAAGAGCCCTTGATAGGTAGGGAACTCGAAATTGTCACATGATTTTACGCAACCATTTTTCAACATTGATTATTAATTAATTGCAATATTTTCGTGATCGAGATGATATTTTTATTGTTTGTTTTTGATAATATCAAAATTTGAACATATTTTAATGTATTTTTAATAATAATGAAAAAAAATTCCGAGAGATTCATGTAGAAATTATCGATTGAAAAACACCTTCCGAAATTTCATCACGACTAGCAGAGGTATTTTAAGACAATCATCTTAGAGGTTACATAAATGATGAAGTAAATTTAGCTCCAAGGATGCTTTAGAAAAATCCTATTTTTCTTAAATTTGGGTAATATTTAGCCATATTTTATTAAATATGCGAAAAAAATGGGATTTGTGACGTGCACATAAGAAAATATAATTTTTAGTTCGTCAAGTTCGAATAAGGAAAACATATTTAAAACAATTTTAATTGAATAATTTATCATATGACTATAATAGCGTGATGTATTATTTATATTGGGAAATTTTCATATTGAATTTTCCGCTTGCGGGAAAGTTTTTATGAAAATTTCCGTAGAACTCAAAAATCGGCTTTAGTTCGGCCAGCCGAGCCAAAGAGTCGGCACGCTGTTGAATCTGCGTCTGATTATTTATTTAAAATTATTAAAAAATAGAGATGGTTTTATTCTTGAAACTACATAATTACAGCACTAGATTACTTGATTTTTACCAAGGAAACATATTTTTATATGTGTCATCAAGTAATCCCTATATAAATGTTTTTTTTTCATTAAAAAAAAACATTATAACTTAATATACCTAAATAATATTTATTTCCATGTCTGTCAAAATGCGAATCGACGAATACGAGAATGAGTGTTCAGTACTTTAGATGAGGAGTTCACAAGTAAAGGCACACCGATCCATTTTTCACAAATATTTAACTATGATTGAAGTAAAATAAATCAGTGAAGTTGATATTTTCAACCGACGGTTCTCGGTGGAAATTCATGTTGAATTACTTACAAATAAATCACTTATTTATATTATATCCACTGTGACTTTTAATCAATAAAAAGTCACAGTTTAAACACTACAAATAAGTGTTTTATATAATTAATTCAAATAAATTAGTATTTTTTTATTTTTTATTTAATGTTGGTGAACTTGTTTGTGTACTTAATAAAACTGTAGATTGACCTCAGCATATCCGCCTATTTCTCTTTTTGCTTATTAGTTGCAACATATTTCTTTTCTAATGATAAACGCAAAGTGCCAGCTAATATCCAATTATTAAAAGATGAATACAGAAAATATGCTCTTAACACTAAATTACAGTTCGTATACCTTACAAAGACTATGATAAAATAATACAAATACATAGAAATATATCCGGTATCAGGGATCTAAATTGCTGCCGGTACCTACTCTGCAAAGAATTCACCAAATTTATTTAGGTATGCTGTTTTCTTAGTTTCAATGTTCTAGAGTTGATGTAGGTAACTTTGTGTATGAACTCCTCAGAATGACATTCACCGATGTCAATATTGTTGTCATAGCAACATTTTGTTATTTTTGTGAGTATTAGTATTAAATCAGAAATATACTAAATACACTGATTTATAGTTTTATTTTAATTTTTTCATTATTTAAAATGACGAAAGAGTCATTACGAATGTTAAGAAAAAATAAATTAGCTACATATTATTCACATGATCAAAATGAGTGAGTATATTATAATGATTGATTTATATTATATTGTTTTTGACATATTTTTTTTGTAACGTAACCTTTCCTAAAGTAATTATTAAAAATAAAATATTTTAATACGCGTGAGTAAGCAAACAATGTTTCTGATAGAATAAATTAATAAATTCTTTATGTTTTATACTTTCCAGATTATCAGATGATTAGATGATTAGTGACATTAAAACGGTGATGGAGAATTACTAAGACTTGAATTATCATTTGCAAATGTAAGTACATAGTTCTTAACTGATATCCTGATATTTAGGTATATAGTAAAATCAGCACGTATTATCTTATTTTCATGTTACTATTTCAAATAAGCTGATATATGAATACACGCAACATGTTTGAATCTCGGATACATATGTATGTTTTAAAACAAGCTTTGGTACAATTATTATTATTTTATTTTATGTATTTATTCATGATGCCATTCACTAGTTTGCGAATGATTTAAGATTTTTAGATTATTATGAGTATTCGAAGTTTTCTAAATATGCATATTATATATTTACGTATTTGCAGAAACCACTTTGCATGTATGGTTACTATGGAAACATATAATATTTATATTTTGACATTCCATTTCCACGTGAAATTTTAGCACAAAGACATTGTACTTTAATAAGACTGTGCATTATTGGCCGGTTTCAATAATCTATCTATCCGCTCCTGTCGATTGAAATCTATTGTGTTCTATATTTTGAATCATACATTTCAATCGATAGTCACGGATAGATAGGTTATTGAAACCGGCCATAAGACATGATTACACATTAAATCACTTTATTGCTATAATTTTGTTTTATTTCGATGATGAAAAAATACTCTGCAAATATATGGACAGATTGTAAATTTATCCTTGGATTATGATGACTCAAATCTTTTTTTGTGATACTAAAGATGCATGAATCATTTTCTCCAAATCCCGGCCTTTTTGTTGTTTGCAATTTAATGGTGGAGTCAAAAATAATAAACAAGGGAAAAACATATTAAATATTCTTTTATACTTTTGCAGCACTGGTGCCACAGTCGCCGTTTCTTAAGGCAGCCATCATTGTCACTTAATTTGACGTCCCAGAAGAAAGAATAAATTATGGTCAACTCAATGCAGAATGGTGCAACAAATTATGGATAAACTCAAATATACCTACTTTACGTGTACTTTTTAAGGTGTATAATATAAATTATATAATTGTTGCAGAATAAAACTGAGTATTATTAAAAAAAAAGTATTTGAGTACTTTATTGGAAATATACCCACTTATACGCCCACATATATGTACATACAACAAGGTAGACATGTAAAGCTAATAAGCTTTTTTATGACCAATGATTTGATGAATCTATCTATACCCTCACGCCACATCCCATGTGGAGTAAGCAGAGAGAAGGGAACGCCAATTAAGTAAACACCTACCATTATCCAGCAAAAATAATAATAGTCTACCTACCTACGTGTTTGCTATATTCATGTATAGGCATATGTAGGCCAATTTATAACTCTTGGGGCATGAATGCTCTCTCGCAGGTGGGCCTTGGTGACCTCTGGTGCATCAATTGCATTATACATGCCGTTTTTTCAATGGAGTGCACAATCTTGTTAAAAATTATGTCTTTGTACGCAATGATTTTTGTGTCATTTGGTGTCATAGATAATGAGTGAAATATACATCACGTACGTCGCATTTTTTATCTCCTTTTTCACTTACCGCAAAAAGAGAGACAGTGATTTTTTAATGTTCGTAGTTTTTCGGACATAATATTAACTATATTTACGTGTGTTAGTGACCAAGTGGTGTATAGATAATGAGTGAAATATACTTCATTTCTTTATCTCCCTTTTCACTTACCGCAAAAAGAGAGACATTATTTTTTTAATGCTTCGTAGTTTATTGGTTCGTACGTAGTTTAAAAGTTAAAATTTGGAGTAAACACCTGTTTTTAGGCAATTTTTTGCATATAGTCGAACGATTTCAAATTAAATTCTGGCTGTGAAGTCCTGTTAATAAAAAAAATCGGTGTAGCGGAAAAAGCATATGTTTTTACTATTATTATGGAATTCTACTACTCATTCCAAAACACCACAACTTAATAAAAAATCCAAATTTGGACGCATCACCAATGTTAAAAAAAAAAACACAATATTAAAATGTGTGTATGTGGTGCTTTTTTGCAAGTATAAAAAGCACGCCAGTATCAAGAGGGAACATAAATCTTGGAAAATCTCTTCTAAAGATTATAATGATGAGTTAATTGGTAGTAGTCTATCAATATAGTAGACAGAATCCTAGGAAAGAACATACTTAATTTATTATTATTAGGAGCAAGTATAAAAAAGAGGTTTTCTTAGAATATAGACTTAACAATGTTGAAAAGTTTTTGTCAAAGCCTCCGTATTGAACAGATATCCTACAATGAAGCTGTATCAATTTTTTTACTCTTTTTCCGTTAAGTCCTATAAAAGTCTAGTATTCATAAAATACCTATCGTGTTTTAGAATTTTAACATCTTCAGTAATGAGGTATACCATACATTCTGAATATCTAAAAAAAATATGGTACGTGGGGACTTTTCGTTTTTATTTTCAAATGTTTTACCAAATTTTTATCAAATGTTTTATTAATGATTGGTGAAAATTCTTTCAAATAATTAAATATATTCATTGATACAAAACACCGTTTACTTTTCACTATTAAATAGTGAAAAGTAAACAGTAATTTTTATCAAATATGTCTTTTTACAATGTAAACACACAAACCCTAAATAATTTAGTGTTACTAAGAAATAAATTGAAGGGAAAAACGATTCTACAATGCTATCACGGCATATCCCATAAGTGAGTTAACCAGCGAACCAACAGCAAGTAAAAAACATGCAGATCGTACCCTCCGTGCCAAACGCAGGATGTGTGACAGACTCTTCACCGAATTGTAGATGTTGATTGTATAATTTATCAATAAAACAAGATATATAGGTAGTTGTTGATATAAGATGTTGACTTTATTAATTTTGCGAGCCGGCTTTCAAGAGCTGCCGCTCTCATCGTCAGGCAAAAGTAAAGTGTTCCATGGAAGCTTTTGAAAGCCGGCTCGAAAAGTTAATAAAGTCAACTATGGAATAACTATTATATCTTGTTTTAATGCAATTTGAAACAAGTGTTCCTTTCTACTATTGTTTGTTAATTCGCAAAGAGACAATTCGCAGAATATCAATTATTGATAATGACCTTATAAGTCGAAAGACGTCTCTAAGCGAATTAACAAACAATAGTAGAAAGGAACACTTGTTTCAAATTGCATTATTATAGAATTCTACTACGTGTGCACCGACACAATTAATATATCTTGTTTTATTAGTAAATTATTAATACGAACTTCCACCAAGAACCGTTGGTCGATAAATTAAACTTTATTTTTAACTGTATAATTGTGATGTTTTCCGAACTCCTGCATTTTACAGGACACTCGAAAACTTACAGAAAAGAGTGGGAGACCAATTCTATACCGGCGGCTCTGTGGGGTATAGCGGGTGGAACAAAATGAAAAATAATAATAGGTAAATTATTATTATAACAGTCACGTTACGTAAAAACAATCGCAACAACGTAATAAAATGTGAGGGAGCTATACGTAATATTATAATCTATTATATTATCTTTTATTGTACTTAATAATATTATCACTCACATCATCACAACGATGCTCGTTATCACACAATCAGTGTTATCCGATAATATGTA
Organism: Athripsodes cinereus; assembly: GCA_947579605.1. Classification (NCBI taxonomy): domain Eukaryota; kingdom Metazoa; phylum Arthropoda; class Insecta; order Trichoptera; family Leptoceridae; genus Athripsodes; species Athripsodes cinereus. Next base: position 1,792,248 of record OX388318.1, read on the forward strand.
ATCCTCAGATTCTTCAGATATTGGGGACACTGGGTTCAATATGTGCATAGATTCTCTAAAAAAATGTGGTAGAATTTTTATTACGATTTTCTTTTTACAAAGTCAATCTGAATTTGAAATAATCTCGACAATACTCCAGAGATCATTACAGTAAATAATGTGCTTGTCTGCTTGTATGTTGGATGAGTTATTCGGCGCCGTTTAATGGAGCATCTATCTCAAGGGTGCAAGGGCTTGTGTCTTGAAAGTGGATGCGTCTTGTGTGCTTAGCAGCGGATGGAATAGAAACCGCGAACTCCATCATGAGGCTTCCGACCACCTCGATTTGAAAATTAATTCACACATTGATCGCGTAGTGAAATATTTTATAAAATAGTCAGACCTTAATTTTTTAGTTAAATTTATGAAAAAGCGATCTCACTATATCAGAATTACTTGTCTTGAAAATAATTACTTATGTCTAAATACTATAATTTAAGTTTTTCTTTCTCTTATCCGGGCAAGTACCTAATTTATTACTAGTACTATTACTATACCATCACGGTATATCCCACGAGCAGAACAGTTTTATACAGTAAACATACTCGTACATGCCATCCATACGTGCCAACAAAAAAATTAAAACACGTGAGGCATTCCTCATCGCTAAATTTAAGATGTAAAATGTCTTTATTATATAACACCTTCCAGGACCCTTAAAAAAAAGTGTATTAAATTTTGACAAATTAAATATGAATTTATTGTAAACATGTGTCTCACCTATTCAACTGGTTGGTTGTTAGAAATTGTTTAAAGGAAATAAACCCGCCTTTTGTGCCATGTCAAATTGTATAAGAAAAAATATTTTATTTTAGAGATTATGAATCAAATTACCTCAGTATAAAACTTTCCCCAGTTTACCCTATTGTATATAAGGCAAAAAATATTTGATTTTGAAGCAGTTGTGTGGTTGATAGACAACTTGAGTTTTTCCAAAATGGAGAAAAGTGTCTTTGTCATCCTGGCTTTGGCTGTTCTGGCAGTTCAGGCCATTCCAAGTGGATATAAAGGAGATGAGAGGGTTGCTCCATCATGTAACGCTACATGTGTTCTTCCAGACTGCAAATGCTCCAATATTGTTATTCCTGGAGGATTAGCAGCCAGCGACACACCACAGGTACGAATGTTTTTTTTTTATTCTTAAATATTACTAATGTTCAAAATACGCAGTAAGCTTATGTCTTAGGGTGCAAACACAAAGAAAGCAGGTTGCCAGCGCCGATCAGTGCCGGTAAGCGCCAGCAAAGTAAATCGCAATCGGCGTTCCTGATTTTACTATGTTTGTGTCCATTGAAATGCATGTAAACATTCTCGGCGCCGGTAGACGCAGGCATCGGAAAGCAGGCAACCTACTTTCTTTGTGTTTATACCCTTACGCACTCCAACCTGTACTAAACTGTAGAAGATTCCAAGATAGAAGGAATAACTCATAGATAAGGTTGGCTGGAAGCTATTGTTATGCAATAAGCCTACCTTTTGGAATTTTTCCATTTCATTTTACAATTATTAAAAAAAAATTCTCTAGGTTTTTGTTATAAACTCAAATACAACCTTATACACCTTTCACAGTAAGCTAATAGATTTGTCGTGAAAGGGAAGTTTGCCGGCACCTTTACTGTACATTTGAGTTCGTCGGTAGCCTGGAGATAGTTTTGACCTCGTGAACAAGGGGTCCGTGGTTCGATCCCAGGTGCCGGCAAACTCCCCTTTCACGACACAGGCTTTTAGCTTAGTGTGAAAGGTGTATAAGGTTGTATTTGGGTTTATAACAAAAACCCAGATATATTTTTTTATTTAATTTTTTTTTTAATTACAAACAATTTCATAGAAGGTATACATTCAAATTAAATACAATGAATAAACAGAGGGCGAGTTTATAGTAAAGGAGCAATCTTTTCCAACTAACCCAAAACGTAAAGTAACATTCGCCTGATGATGAGAGCGGAAGTTTTTGAAAGCTGGCTCGCGATAAATAAAGTCACTGTGGAAGTGCTAAATATATGTGTTTTATTTTTATTAATTTATCATAAACTTCCACCAATAACCATCGGTCGACAATATTTACCAAACTATTTAATAACAAGCTTTTGTAACCCGGCATTGCTCGGGTTTAAATAAACAGAAACCGTGCAAATACATGGGTTAAAATGACATAACCTTATTGGACTAAAATGGAGTATGCGCTTACGTGGAAAAAAGTAATAGCCAATGAGAATACTTAATGTTTGACTCCCCACATGCCCATATTTAACTAACAAAATTGGTAGGTACCTTCATGAAAAAAGTGTTACAAACATCTTTCCAATGAAAAATCTTAAAGTTTGACACCTCACATGCCGATATTTAATTAAAACAAAAGAAAGTAGGTAACTATATCGAAAAAAGTGCTGAAAAAAGTTTGACATCCCGTACTTAAATTAAGAAAAAAAGTGGGTAAATATGTCATTCTGAGAAAAAAATTGTTGGTACCTAAATGTTATTCTATTCTATTCTTCTAAAGACCATCCACTCATTTGCGAGTGATTTTGGACCTAAATGTTATGTAATTGCCACATTCGAATTGGTATTTTTAGTTTGTAGTACCTACATAAATCTTCAAGTGATTTGCCATGAAAAGTAAAGAAAAATTTTAGGCGAAAATAAATAGGTTCTTATGGCTAGTACCGAGGTACTTTTGTATTTATTTATACAAAAAATCAATTAACATTGTTTATGGATTTTTTACATAATACTATTCTTATTCTACAGTATGGATTTCTATGGTCTCATAATATCCTCCATTATGAAAATAGCTCACAATGTCAAAAATATGCAATTTTCATTCTCATAATTCAGGATTTTTTGTCATTAGCAATCACAATGTTTCAATATGTAAACAGTTCCTAATTATTTATTTTCAGTATTGTTTTATTTATTGTAACATCCATTTTGAAATTAATTCAATACAATGAAAAATGTTTGACTATAAATATTGGATTTTCATACATCCGCTTGGCAATTTTGTCAATCGAATGTATGGGAATCTCATTAAAATTGTAATATCTTTATCAATACATAAGATATTTAAAATGTTTTTAGCCTTAAACCTGCCCAGGAGATGAGACCTCGTATAGAGTGTATTATTTTACTTCTGTCTTTCCTTATTTCAGAGTCCATTGAGGACATACGCACATACGAACCGACTCAAATATTTATGTGTGGATGTTTTTAGCCTTAAACCTGCCCAGGAGATGAGACCTCGTATAGAGTGTATTATTTTACTTCTGTCTTTCCTTATTTCAGAGTCCATTGAGGACATACGCACATACGAACCGACTCAAATATTTATGTGTGGATTAAGATTAACATAATATGTATATAAATTATGTAGGTACTGCCTCAGAACAGACAAAAGTTTAATGAGGTTGTAAATTCCATTTCAAGTTATGTATTGTGTCCAGAACATAATAATATGTAGGTACCTAATTAATAGGTTAAGAAAAAGTAATGTTTAGTTATTTTGATTTTTTTAGTAGTTAAGTTTGATATTGTTGGGAAAACAAATAAATAAATAAAAACCAATTACAAAGTAATATTTTATTTTTATTTTTCAGTTTGTAACTCTGACATTTGACGATGCCGTCGGTGTTGGTAACATCGATTACTATCGCACCGCCTTGTACAACAGGAAGAATCCTGATGGATGTCCCATCCAGGCAACTTATTTCGTCAGTCACGAGTACACAGACTACAGTCTGGTCCATGAGCTCCATGCTAATGGCATGGAGATTGCTCTGCACTCCATAACCCACGAGACTCTGACAGCATACTGGATGAACGCCAACACAAGTTTGTTGGAATGGGAATTGGCTGATCAACGCAAAATGATGTCGCACTTCGCAAACATCCCAGCAGATGATATCAAAGGTATGAAAAAATATATGAATTATTTTTTATTATTTTTCTATTTATATACCAACGCGGCATATCCCATAAATGGGGTAGCCACTCGTCGCTGAATTGAAGATGGTAAATATGTTATATTAGATATATTGCGAATTTCTTAGTAATTTATTTATTTATTAAACTATCAACGGCTGTTGCCTTTTATAAAAACAAAATAACACATCTTACTATAATACAATTAACGTCAATACACATCATTTCACTACACTCCATACAATTTAACATATAAACACAAGAAGAAAACAGTACAAAAAGTATAACAAAATTAAAATATATAACAAACTTTAGAAAATGATGTTAATATTACAAATCATAAAATAATAAAATCAAAATAACTCTTCAGTGCAAACTACATACATGCATAAATATTCACAATCATAATAATAATTATGGTTATGTCCAAGTCAAACGATATTAAGTGAGTTCAATTTTTGCGTACTCAAATCGTATAATCGCTCACGTCAGCATAATATTATAATAGGTCATTCTATACACCCACAAGCAGAACAAACATTCTCTCAGAGTCACCTCTCAGCAAAGGCGATTCTATTGTTTAACAATATTACCCAGAATATAGACATATTCCACATAACGTACTCTGAATTTATAAGGAAATTTGAAACACTGTTGTAAATGTTTTTTTTTCTTTGGGATGTCATGACAGAAAGCTGTAAGCTCTCAGCAGATTATGATAAATGTTTTCAATAATAATAATAATAGTCAATTTTCACAAAACACTCGAAAAGTTACACAAAGGAGTAGATTATCTATTCTGGATGATTAAAGTTTAAATCCAAGTTTTTTGTGAAGGTTTTAAAGTATCCTTTTAAAGGCGTGTGTTTGTAAAATAAAACTTTCCCGAAAAATGTTTTGACGTGATTCTCAGAAAACCATAATGTGTGTGGATAGCATATATCTATGTGTGTGTGTGGGTAATATTGATCACAGCTTTTTTTTTTAACTATTATTGTAAACTGTATTACTTTTTTAAAACACGTATTCATAAACTGTATTATTGGATTGCCCTAGAACAGGTCTCACCTAATTGGGTAATCCACTATATTGTGTGAAAATTGTTGTATGATGATGAAATAAAATAAATAAATAGCCCTACTTTTCAAAGTTTACAGGGATTATAAGATATTAAGGTACTATACTATACTATACTATACCCTCACGCCGTATCCCAAGTGGGGTAGGCAGAGAGAACGGAACGCCACGTCGCTCTATCCTTAGGTACATACTTCTTTCGCTTCCTCTACATTCATCCAGTTTCTCATACATGCACGCCGATTCCTCTTACTTAACACGCGACCGTCCTTGAGAATTTGATCCACGTGGTTAAGCCACGTAGTCTTGGACGTCCGCGCTTCCTCACACCCTCTCTTTCAGATAAAGGTACTTTTCTCTAAATAGTTGGTTGACAAGCAAGTTCGAAAAACATTGTTTAGTCAAGTTGAGATAAGGGGGTACTTAGATAAATAATTATTACCTACTTATAATATTGTTGTTTATCAAATTAAATCCTCATTAATCATGAATTGAAAATTAACCATCAGCTACTTAAAAAACAACATGTGTTGCATCTTATCGTGATCTTGTTGTACGAAACAATTGATAATATTATCATAGATATATTATTTGTTAATTCGTTTAATCTTTCGTTTATAAATTAAATGATTTGTATATTGTATATATCTTTAAGTGGGTACAATTTTCTCGTATCTACCTGATTTTTTTTACCTTCGTTCATTAAAATAATTATATAGATACATAATGTGATAAGTGTGTAAGTATTTCAACAGACACATTGTAATGACTTATTTTACAAATCCCAAATCCCTGACAGGGTAGATAAAAAGAGTACCTACTGCAAGGTTACTCTTGACTAGGGTTGCCAGATGGTATCCAAAAGGAGGACATGTCCTCCTTTTTTATGTTTTGTCCTCCCGTCCTCCTTTACCAACTGTAAGGGCGCTTGTAGACGTCCGTTTTTTTCACCGGACGACGGACCGTGTTTTTTGCCGGATTCGCGGTGGTGTATGATTTATAATGAGTATGTGTACATGCACCGGACATCATTCCGGCGAACAATTTACGCCGGATGCACCACCGCTTCCCCTCGGTGCGACGGACACCGGTCCGGTGTAAGAAAGAGCGGTCATCCACGCCAGTGTATTGGTGCGTGTTGACGCTGCCGGACGTATTCTTCCCTTTCCAATAATATAGGATGCACCCATCATGACCTTTTAAGTTTTTCTATTTCTTCTAGTTTCTTTTTGCACAAATAGTAGGCCAATACGTAGGTAAAAAGTAGGTCAAAACTATATAGACGGCAGTTCAAGGTAACATTCATCCGGTAAAAAAAATATATGTACAAAGATAGCCGTTTATTGACAGTCCGTCGTCCGGTGAAAAAAACGGACGTCTACAAGCGCTCTAAGTCCTCCTTTTTGCTAAACATTGAGCGGAACTGGCGGAAGGCGAAAAATATGATTTCATGCATTGAGTTGTTGAGCATCAGAGGTGTAGAGATTGACGATGTTAAGCTACACCGTCAATTTTGTAACTTGATTTCATTTCTTAAATCAAAATCAGATGAAGATGAAGCATATATGATTTGAAGTTGCACGAGCAGTGGACAATCTACTTCAAAAGTTTTAAAAACATTGAATGTTTCTCAGAACTGCTCAAGATCTGCGAGTTTTGTTTTTATATAAGCGCACATAACGCAAATGTGGAAAGAGTTTTTTCACTGATTAATACTTAGTGGAGCAAAGAGAGGAATAGACAAGTATGAAGTCAGTTAAATCTTTAATTCTTACTCAATACAACTTTAAAAACATGACATGTGAAGATTTTTATAATTATTTGTTAAAAAACCAACAACTATTTTCCAAAATTGGCAGCTCAGCTAAATATGAATAAGATGATATAAAAAATTGTTTACTTTCTGAATGTCCTCCTTTTTTACAGAAAATCCTCCTTTTTAGACCCATCTGTCTTCCTTTATCAAATTATCATCTGGCAACCCTACTCTTAACCCAATCTAAATACAATCTTAATCTAGTCTTGATCTTAATCATACGACGCGCGAAGTGACTATGGTTAAATTAACCTAATGTTTCTCAATAAAACATTACATTAATAATTTCCTCCGTAAGATTGCACAACTTTTAATATTTCATTGTGATAAAAATAGCTTATCATTTGTCTCGCACAAAAATATAACTTACTTTATTATTAAAACGAAATCAATGTGTAATGATTATTATTTATTTATTTATTGATAATATTGTGATAATAATATATTATTTATCTATCGCAATACTAATTCACAATAGATAGATTGATAGAAAATTAATCTTATTAATTACTAACATAATATTAAACTGCGTATTAAACAAATTACTCACTAATCGAATAATATCTTTAGGTATCATACAGTGGGTAACTATAGGGTGGAAAGGCTGGCAAAATTATTATTTAAAAAAAATGCCATGGCCCCCCGCCCCGATAGGGCCCCGCCCGGTCCGAGAAGCTGCGAGCTCAGTCATAATTTTACATTTTCAACAAATTTTGTAAAAATTATAAATTTTATATAAGTACCTTGTTTGGAGCTAATCAACGATTGTTGGAGAGAAGGTGTTACTCCAGAGGATTGGAGGAAGGCTATCATCTGCCCCCTGTACAAAGGGAAAGGCTCTAGACTTGAATGCGGGAGTTATCGGGAGCTTGCTGAGCTCAATAGGGAAACTGTATGGTAGAATTTTGATTGAGAGAGTACGAAAGATAACTGAGTGTAAGATATGGGATGCGCAAGGAGCTTTTTTGAATGGCAGAGGGTGCACCGATCAGATCTTCTCCCTGCGAATGGTTATAGAGAAGTTTCTGGGTAAACACCAGAGGCTTTTTTGTGCGTTCGTGGATCTGGAGAAAGCATATGATCGAGTGGACCGTGAAAGGTTGTGGCGCGTGTTGTCGGAGTATGGGGTGAGCAGCCGGTTGATCCGCGCAATATCTTCACTTTACGTGGGAAGCTCCGCTTGCGTGAGGGTAAATAACACTCTCTCGGAGTGGTTTGTCCTCACCAAAGGAGTGAAGCAAGGTTGTGTCATGTCTCCGTGGCTGTTCAACCTATTCTTCGACTACTGTATGCGACCTGTGAAAGAGATGGATGTTGGTGTCGAGCTGAATGGGTCTCGGGTGAATGCATTGATGTACGCAGACGATTTGGCGTTAATGGCTGAGAGTGAAAGGGACTTACAAGAGATTGTTACGTGTGTGTATGATAGTTGCAATTTGAATGGTTTGAAAATGAATGTTATGAAGACGAAAGTTCTTGTTTTTGAAAGAGAGAATGAAAAAACGATTTGCGAGATTAAAGTTGGTGACGAATGTTTGGGGCAAGTAAGTGAGTATGTATATTTGGGAAGTATGTTTACGAGGGATGGAAGATGCGATGGGGACATTGAAAGAAGGAAAGTGGCCGGTGCTAGAGTAAACGGTGCACTTCGACCCATTGTCAGCAATGACAATGTGTCGAACATGGCTAAAATGCTGGTGCACAATACCATTCTGGTACCGTCACTTACGTATGCAAGCGAGACATGGACGTGGTTGAAGAAGGACGAGAGTGGAATAAATGCAGTAGAGATGCGATCGTTGAGAAGAATGGTTGGTAAAACGCTGCGTGATAGAGTGAAGAATGAGGATATTAGAAGAATGAGCGAATGCAAGAAGAGTGTTGTGGACAGAATGCGCGTGAATAAACTACGGTGGTTTGGGCATGTTGAACGAATGAACGAGGTAAGAATGACAAAGAGGATATACTTATCTGAAAGAAAGGGTGTGAGGAAACGCGGGCGTCCGAGAACCACGTGGCTTGATCACGTGGATCAAATTCTCAAGGACGGCCGCGTGTTGAGTAAGAGGAACCGACGTGCGTGTATGAGGAACTGTATGAATGTGGAGGAAGCGAAGGAAGTGTGTAAAGATAGATCTGTTTGGCGTTCCGTTCTCTCTGCCTACCCCACTTGGGACATGGCGTGAGGGTATAGTATAGTATAGTATACCTTCTTGTCGTGCTGTACCTGGAGATATGTATCTCCATAACGACACACACATGCACAAACAGGATTTAATGTCGCATTAAAGCGAGAAATGCTGTCCCGAGGGGGCACTCTAGATTTAGCAGCCACACACCAAAGATTTTGGTGCAGAAGGAGGGTAGAAATACGAATATGCCATCTTTATATAAGTAATTGCAATTCAGTCCTGAATAGGATTCAGCGTACGGGGAAAAAGTATGCTCACGTAGTGGACTGGTATAGTGTGGGTCTGGCCAAGTATAATAAATAGTGATGTAACGAATGTGTAATTTTGGATATTGACTTACTTAAATTTCTACCCCCCCCCCGTCACCGAAATTTTTTAAATAGGTATTTAAAAAAATTCAAAACTCCTCGGTTTTCTTTAAGAATATTTTCATGCAGTACCTTTTTCTATAATGTAGGTAAGTATCCGATACTTTATTACCAAAATAATATTCGCAAAGCATTCGCATATTTTTTGCGAATACCTTGAAATATGCGAATATTTGCGAATGCGAATATTAGTTACATCACTAATAATAAAATATATAGTTTGAGAAGAGTAATAATTTCGTCTCGACAGACTAATTATTTTTTTGCTGTTTTTGTGTTTTCATTTATATGACAAAGGTCTTCTGCTGTGTGTTTTTAATTATATAATTGTATAATTATATAATTGTATTATTATATAATTGTATTGATGTTTTTTTTTTCTATGATTTTTGTGTAATATATTGTATTAATGTTGAATAAATACTTTTGAATTTGAATTGTTAATCTAATACTTATCTGTATCTGATTTTATATCTGTAGGTACGTATTTATTTTTTATGTATGAAAAAGCTTATAAATGGCTGTTAATGAATGAATAAATACAATCCTCTTCACAGTATCGTTAGTTACTTGAAAGCGATGATATTAAGCTACCAAAGAAAGTAAAAAAATCTTGAATATGAAAAAAAAATCCTTGTAGCCACTAAGTCTGCATGTCCTATAGGTCCAGAGGTTGCACCACGAACATTTCACAATGCATCTTTCTTATGACTGATTATTAAAAAAAATGGTATTTTATTCTTTTTCCAGGTATTCGCATGCCATTCCTCCAGTTGGCTGGTGACAGGCAGTTTGAAATGTTAAAGAACAATGGTTTCTTATACGATCTGTCATGGCCAACTCAGTCATTCATCCAGCCAGGCATGTGGCCTTACACTCTGGACTACCGCAGCACTCAGGACTGTGTTTCAGGACCACCCTGCCCAACTGGATCATTCCCAGGACTCTGGGTAATTCCTATGATCATGTGGAGAGATCAGCAAAATATTCCTTGCGCAATGGTTGATGCTTGTGTTAATATGTAAGTTAAAAATACCTCAGTTATTTGTATTGACACTTAGATTTATCTTAATTTTCTCTCATTATCCTCATTCCTCCCTCTATCTGGCAATATTTCAACAACAATTCTTCTCAACGATCGCATCTCCACTGCACTTATTCCACTTTTGTCCTTCAGCCACATCCAAGCTTCCCTTGCACACATACCTAAGTGTTGGTACTAGAATGATATTGATGACAATAGGTCTATGAGCACTGTTCACTTTAACACTTTATACATATTTTTGTAAAACATTTCAGTCCAAAAGAAGAATCTGAACTCGTAGATTGGATGATCTCCGAATTCCTCAAGCAATACAATGGTAACAGAGCTCCATTCGGATTCTACGTCCACGCCGCTTGGTTCAACCAGAATGAGACACAATTCAGAGCATACGAGAAGTTCCTCGACTATTTGGGAACATTCAATGATGTTTTCATTGTAAGAACACTTCTTTATTACATTTATGTAAATTTAACATGTGAGACTACTTCCTATACTGTACCATTACAACGTATCCCATAAGATAACCAGCGGACTAAGAGCGTGTAATAAACATGCAAATTATCCTCTCCATTCTAATAAAATTATGACATTCAGGATGGGTAACGTACGTCATTGCTAATTTGTAGATTTTAATTGACTTATACATGAGGTTTAACGCACCCCTGCCTTTTGCAGGACATTTAAAAACTTGTAGAAAAGAGTGGGAGACCTATATTCTTTACCGGAGGTTCCACGGAATAAATATATAATTTTTTTATAAATGAACCTAATATATAAAATTCTTGTGTCATGGTGTTTGTTAACATACTCCTCCGAAACGGCTGGAATGATTTTAATGAAATTTTGTGTGCTTATCGGGTAGGTCTGAGAATCGGCCAACATCTATTTTTCATACCCCTAAAAGTTAAGGGTGGTCCACCCTGATTTTTTTTTATTTTTTGGAGTTTTTTTTTTATTTTTATTTTCTTATGGCAAGAAATTAGAAAATACATACAGCCCTAAATTTTCACCCTTCTACCATCAACCCCTATTTTTTAATAGCGATATCAGTAATTCAATCATTTTCAACTCCGGTCGATATATATTGTATATGGCAAATAAATAATGTATATGGCAAAACAACGTTTGCCGGGTCAGCTAGTATCCTATAAATTTTACTACTTTTCTCACATTTGGGTATGTAACATTTTAATATGAATATACAAAGGTTCTTTCTGTGTCATAAAAAACTTAAGACAGTCAAAATGGGGAAAAAATTGCCTCAAAGACAGTGCGTTCAATGCAAAACAGTATTATGAAAAGTCTAGATCATTTCATTCTTCTTCTTCTTCCAAGTCGGTCCCTCAATGCTGAGGATTGTGACCACCATGACCCCAACCAAGCTACAAGCTCCTCCACCGTGCTCTATCCTCTGCCTGCCTAAACGCCTCACACATTGTACCCCCTGCAGCATCTCTCACATGATCTGACCATCTTGTTGGTATTCACCCCCTACTTCTTCTTCCTTCGACTCCACCAGACAAAATATTTTTTTCCAGATCGTCTGGCTCACGTCTTATAATACATATGTTTGAAAAAGTTTAATATACGTCTATGCAGGTACATGTAAAACATTGCATTTTAACGTAGTCAATTCAGCGATGAAATATTCCACCCATCTTTGATGTCTTAACTAGTGCTGGCACGGAGAACGCGACTTGCATGCTTGTTAGATACATTATTTGGTCTACTGAATCCCATACTTGTGGGAAATGCCATGATAGTATGAATGAGAATGTATATTTATTTTACAGTCCGCACCAAGTAAAATCATAGATTGGGTCAAGAATCCAAAGCCATGGAAAGAAATGATACCAGAATCAGATGAAGATCGCTCCTGTCAAAACACATATAAACCAAACTGCAACAGGATCTCTTGCCCATTGTGCAAACAAGGAACAGTGAGTATCATAATTATTATTTTCTATATTTAAATTTAATTTTATTTGAATTCAAAACCGTTCTCTATTGGTTAATTTAAAAAAAGTATATTCTTTTGTTTCCTTTTCAATTCGTTCAAGCCATTGAGGTCTACTTCAAACTCATTACATATTCATTTATTTTTCTCTATTCTTAATTATAATATTAATTCTTCATCATTTATAATTGTTTGTCTTTATTGTTTGAGTTTTTATACTCATTGGTTGAATTTTTAATTATTTATTTTTTATTTGTTAAGTTAATTGTTAATACCTTACCTTACCTCAGCCTTCTTCTTGTGTCCAGTATTGAACAAAGGCCTCCCTCTTGGACTTCCATAAATTTCTGTTGGACGCAACTCTCCTCCAGTGCAGGCCCGCCACTCTTTTAATATCGTCGGACCATCTTGTTTGGGGCCTACCTACGCTTCTGCGTCCTGTTCTAGGCCTCCAGTCCAGCACTTTCTTCGTCCATCTATCATCAGACATACGCGCCACATGACCTGCCCAGTTCCACTTTAACTCCGCGATCCTTTGAGCCACATCTGTTACCTTGGTCCTTTCCCGTATCCAAACATTTGTTTTGCGATCTCTGAGCGAGATGTTCAGCATCCTTCTCTCCATTGCTCTCTGTGTCACTCGGAGTTTGTGTATTATCCTCTTTGTTAAAGCGGATGTCTCAAATCCATAGGTGAGCACAGGAAGTATACACGCATCAAATGTTCTTTTCTTAAGGTGGATGGGAATATTTCGGGATTTTAGGACATGTGATAGCTTGCCGAATGCAGCCCATCCTAAAGCTCTTCGTCTTTCCAGTTCAGCTTCCATATTATCCCTTCCCAATTTTACAGTGTGACCCAAATAGACATAGGACTCAACTCTTGCAATGTTTTGACCCTCGATTGTAATCGGTTGGGTTAATTCTGAGGTGGACATAATTTTTGTCTTACTCATGTTCATTTTTAATCCCACTTTGCTGCATTCGTTTTTTTTTTTTTTCGTTTTGTTAATAATTGTTAATAATTATGTTTAATTCATTCATTATAGTTAAATAGCAAATTTATTCTTCTTCGTTTAATGATATTAAATTTATTCTTCTTTGTTTAATAATATTAAATTTATTCTTCTTTGTTTAATAATATTAAATTCTTTTATTTCACAGGCTGAAAGATGGATGACATCATGCAAAGCCTGCCCAACATCATATCCTTGGCTCAAAAATTACCTTGGAGAAGATCCCAACACATGTCCCAAATATTGAAACACATCTACAAAATAATAGTAAAACAGAATAAATTGTAAATGTTGTTAAATAAGCATATGCTGAACAAGATCTAGCTGTATTTAAATTTAGTAACGGAATAAAATTATTGCTTATAAATCTCTTTGTATATGTATCTAAAAAAACATTGTCATATGAAAAAAATAAATCCATGAAATATACCCAATACTTGCATTTTTTTTATTACACTCAGCAGGGCTACTCTTGACAAAACTAAACACGATCTTAATCTAGTCTTGATCTTGATCATACGACGCACGAAGTGACTATTGGCCAAAAATACACCCAAACCGATCGCGCGTTAGCGGTAGCGCGGTGTTTTTGACCATAGTCCCTTCGTGCGTCGTATGATCAAGACTAGATTAAGATCGTGTTTAGTTTTGTCAAGAGTAACCCTGCATATTCTTCAAAATGCGGATCATAATAATTATAATATTGTCGTTTTATATTTAAATGGCGTATGTAAATATATATTATGATTTGACATGCCTAGAATAAACTGCTTATTGTGATATTAAAACCATTTTTTAAAGTGATTCTTAGAATCAAATATTAAAATTTATCACTTTAGAATAATATCCTATGGCAATAAAAAGTTCAAACAACAATTTTAATGCCCTACTGAACAGTTTTTAAGAGCATGCCTAAATAAAAAAAACACCACATACGCCATTTTACATATGCAACGGCGATACAGAACATCCATTAAATTTGTCTTTGTAAATGGTAGGTACCTTACTTGTTATTCTCTTGAACCTATCGATATAGGGACTGTAGTCTAACGTTTCAAAGACGTAAGTTGTTATACTTTATATATATATATATAGGTACCATCACGGGATATCCCACAAGTGGGGTAGCCAGCAGTATATAATCAACACGCAAGCTGTCTTCTCAATGCCAATATAAAACCAAGACATTCAGGATGGGTGGCAAACCTCATCGCTGAATTTAAGATGTAAAATGTCTTAATTTTTTCGAACACCTACCTTTTACAGGACACTCGAAAACTTACAGAGAAGAGTGGGAGACCAATTCTTTACCAGGTGCTCCACGGGAACTTCATATATATAATTCAGATTATAATCATTTGACTGGTATTTTTTTTTTAAATATGAATCTGGCTTTCAATGAATTCAAACTCACCTAAAATAGGTACAATCCTCGTTGTGTAAGAATATTGTTGCCACACAACAAAAAGGAATCTTTGTCAATGAATAACTTGCAACATAAAAATCCATAGGTATAACTTAATCTGGGATTCCCAACTCTGTGCCGCAACAAATAAAGATCATTCAGCATTTCAATTTCCTATATATTTTAGGAAATCTGGCAACAGGGTAGAAGAAACATGGAATAAAGGAAATCTTCAAGTTCTGAAAACCACTTCATTATAAACAAATTGGTCACTTTAATAATATTTTTTTTAAAATCAGACTTGTACCTGCCATTATCTTATATCTGTACGCCGCGCTGGAGCAAAACTACACTGTATCAATAGACGCCATTTTTCAGCATGGTGGTTCAAAGTTTTTTGAACAAAATTATATTTGCTTCTCACATGTTAGTTATCATGTAATTTCTCTTAAAAACTATAGTGAATGATTGCTATTTATCATATCTCACACTATTTTCAAAAAAAAAAACAATACTACATTAAAATGGTGTTGTTTTGCTTGAACAAAAATTTGACATATGTTTTTTTTATTAATGGATATTAGAAAATATAACTCGTTTTCAAGATAGATGAATATATCATCAAAAAGAGCATAACAAGGACTACAATTCTATATTCATAAGTTAAATCAGCCAAAATTTCACATAGTATAGTTTCGCTCCCATGTACAGATAATATAATCTCGATTGCACCTCTGCCACAAAAAGGTTGGGAACCTCTGATTTATATCATTACAGTATCTCTTAAAAGTAGGGTAACCAGTAGACTAAAAAAACAATAAAAATATAGATCATTTTCTCCATGTCAATAAAAAATAAATACTCAGGATAGGTGAAAAACAAAACAATACAAAAATTAACAATCAATTAACACAAAACAATATAAAAATCAACAAAACAAAAAAATATAATTAAAATAAATATATCACAAGCAAAAATAAGTTAAATAAAATTATTGGCATTAAATAATAAACCAAATCAGACACCATTCCTTTATGTTTTGTAACAATTTTAATAGAAAATCTTCGTTTTATAAACCAAACGGAATACACTATTAATCCTATGACGAGAGTCACATAACCAATAATATCTAACATTAGATATCTGTAGATGGACATGTGCACTGCGGGAGATCTTAAATGGCCGGCTCCTTTGTGTCTGAGGACGTACTCCGTCCACCACACAGCCCTTTCCATTGATGTTTGAGGAGTGTCGTAAACGAGATCACGAAATGCTGTAACGTTGGATTGATATCTGGAAAAAAATATCAGAATGTTAAAATATACATAATATTATGGTCGACAACTTAGTTTGGTCTAGTCCCCATTTTGCAAGTGCGAGCTCGATTTGGAATCCCTAGACCATGTCTTCTTCGGTTGCCCAGTACGAGAGTTAATGAATTATGAAAGGATAAGAAAGAGGATGTATTTATTTGTAGTGGACATATGAAAACTACATGGCTTGACCATGTGGATCAAGTTCTTAAGGATGACAGCATGTTGAGTAAGAGAAACCAGTGTGAATGTAGAAAAAGTTTAATTTATATTTAGTATTTTTTATACTAAATGTGGAAGACAATTGGGAAATAAATTAATGAACCAGGAAATAAGGAAAATTATTGAGTTCCAAATAAATTTGATAAAAAGAATTAAAAAAAGGCGGCAGAATTGCCATCCACGCTTCTCAGCATTATACAACCAGATAAGTCTCCATATGATCGATCAGTCATGGTCACACAAAAACTTAACAGTCTAATGCCGGGAAAAATTCACCTATCCAGATATACAGGATATCAAAGGATTAGGCTCAAAACGCGGGATCAAAATACCATCATTGTGCCTGAAATATCTGTGTTCAAACACTTTTTTACAATATTACAAATGTTTATTATAATAGATTTTTGAATTTTAATATACAAATTAACCGGTAAATCTAATTTTTGTAAATTATTTATTAAAGATTTCGGAGTTACCCCTGTAGCTGACATGACTAAAGGTACTATATAAACAGATCTAGAATGCCAAATATTTTTTATTTCTCCTGCTAGTTCTGTATATTTACGTATTTTTTCTGCGACGGTTGTTTGTATATTATGTGTATTTGGAACAGCGATGTCTATTAGGTACGTTATTTTATTACGTTTATCATGTAATACTAAATCGGGTCTATTATGATGTATTTGTCTATCTGTTATTATGGTTTTATCATAATAGAGCCTGTAATTTTGATTTTCTAAAACCGTTTTTTAAAGTTATGTATTGTGCAATTAAGTTTATTAGACTGTATGTAAACAATTTACATTGGTATAGACATGTGGAACAAATGGACAATACTATGAAATTATTATTAAATGTGAAAAATACCTAAGATATACAATATCTAGCACTAAGTTTAGGGTGGGATGATGCGGTTATAGGTATGGAGCCTTGAGATACAAATACGACAGTTATGACTCATAAGTAGAAGGAGAAGAAGTGTGAAAAAACTTTTATATAAATAGTCAATATATATGTAAACCAATCTGTATTTATTATCATGCACTTTCACTGAGAGCCATTGGTAATAAGTTGAACTTTAAAATTTTGCTAGAATGTCAAAAAAATATAAGAATAGAAATCTTACTCAGTATTCTGAATAATCTCCATAATATTTTTCTTTAATATATCTTTGTTGAATGTGAGGACATTGAGTCTCCTGCCGATGCCTTTCTTCTCCACTCTGAAGGCATTTGCCTCCTGATCAAACTGCATGGGCAGCACTAACATGGGAACACCGCAATGAATGGACTCTTCCAGAGATTGTTGTCCTCCTTGTGATATGAAAAGCTTTGTATTAGGATGATCTGTAATGTAAAAAGCAAAACTATTCTAAATATTTATCAAATTTATTTTTATGAAGACTCTGTAGAGTAAGTTTTTGAATGACAATATTAACATCTATAACTCAGCAATGAGGCATCCATCCCAAATGTCTTATTTTTTAGTGGCACGGAGAAGACAATCTGCATACTTGCTGTTAGTCCGCAAGCTACCCCATTTGTGAGATATGCTGTGACGGTATAGTAGTAGTATTTTAATGATTAACCAATGTTTGAGGTTACATAGTTGGACACTGAAGATGGACTAAGTCAGAAAAACCTCTGCCAAAATAAAATTTATACAGTGAAAGTTACAGTGTTTTAACTTAAACATTTTAATATTAATAAAAATGAACTTTCATAAGGTTAATTTAAAACATGACTACCCTCTATCTCTTTGATTTTTTTTATACTACTACAGGATAATATGATCAAAAGGACAATGGACGTAAAAGTAGGACCCAGATGATCAGACAGATCAGTGACCACCTGGGTGTCCACAATTGCCAGGGACCCAAAGGAGGTAGAGTTGCGTTCGAAGGATGTAGGGGACCGGAAAACTGGGAAGATGAGGACTAGGAGAGCCAATCTCGAATAAATGGAATAAAGGCGAGAGCGAAAAAAACTACTATACCATCACGGCATATCACACAAGCAGTTTGGCTAATGAACCAAACGCTAAACTACATTGTAAACAGATAAAAAAGGAACATTTCTGTTTTCATACTAAAAAACATCTGCGAAAAATGGATCGACAGGATTTGCGCAATTGAATACCTCAATTAATTCATTATCCGATCACAACTCGTAAATGAGTAAATGAGCTTTGAACATAGAATAGAATTACAATTAATAAATACAAAAAAATAACATAAAATAAATTATAATTAAATATCGTAACAATACAAGCTGCAATCAGGTAATGTATTTACCTTGAATGTGAGTGCCAATGTCTTACATTAGACAAAAAAACAGCAAACAGAGGAAAAATATTAATTAAATTGACTACATAATAATTATTTATTGCAAAATTAAATTGGTATTCAAATAATATTCATATTTATATGACACTTGTAAATTTTGCAAAGATTTAACATTTAAATATAATTATACATATTCATAATAAAAGCAAAAAAAACACTTATTCCACAATTCATTGAGTGCTTTTTGTACAATGGGATTTTTATAAATTGGTGTCTTAAGTCAAATATTTTTCTTTCAATATTACATAAGTTTGTGGATGACAGCTGAGTTAAACGACTTATTTTTATTTTTGTAAACCATATTTATAGTTGTTGTCTGTTTTGTACTTTTTACCAGTAAATAAAATTAAAATAAAATAAATCTCAGACTGACTCAAAGCCTGATGTCTTTCAGGGGAACCGTTAAAAAGGAAATTATTTTTCCAAAACAACCTCTGAAATCTAAAACCCATCCCGTCTCTTCATCCCCCTTATTAATATCAGTTTATATAATGAGTTCTTTAAAATATTATTTTTGGCAAAGAATTGATCTAAGTAAGTGTCCTGAAAAGACAGGTGTTGGATAAAATAGACATTTTTAGTACAGTAAATACAGTACATCTGAACGTTTTAATTTTTTATTGACACAGATAGGACAACTTGCGGGTTTATTACAAGCAATTAATCTACTGGTTGCTCCACTTATGGGATGAGCCGTGATGGTATTAATATATATTTTTTTAATTGAAATTGACAATGTTCTAACAAGATGAATGACTCTCTCTCATCAACTAAATCAAATAGTCGAATAGAAAATTTGTTTTATTTATTTCGCTCTGTCATTAGGACCTTTTATGCAGGCACTTAGACTCATCAAACATATAATGTTCATCAAATTTCAAATATATTAAAAATTAAATAATTTAAGCAAGTAGATACATAATATACACAACTAACTTAGCACAGATAACTGAGGGAACCACTTTGACGTGTGAACATTGTCTGGTTTCTCCGGTAAATTTTCTTCTTCCCATTTCCACAGCACAGTGTAAGGCAGCTCTCGGAAAGTGTCTGTAAAGACTCTCCGTGTAGACTCCACGAGTTGTCTTGCCTTAATGTTGGTACCAAAACTAAAATAGATAACTCCATCTGTTGCATTATCCAGGAGACTTTGCAAATCCTATAAAAAAATATATATTTTATAATCATTTGATAGAATTAATTTGAAGATTACAGTGATAAACTCAGCAATTAAAATAATACTATACTATACCCTCATGCCCTGTCCCAGGTGGGGTAGGCAGAGAGAACGGAACGCCATATAGATCTATCCTTACATACTTCTTTCACTTCCTCTACATTCATCCAGTTTCTCATACATGCACACCGATTCCTCTTACTTAACATGCGACTGTCCTTTTGAATTTGATCCACGTTCTCAAGCCACGTAGTTCTCAGATGTCCGCACTTTCACACACCCCCTCTTTCAGATAAATACACCCTCTTCGTCAATCTTACATCATCCATTCGCTCCACATGCTCAAACCATCTCAATTTATTTATATGCATTCTATCCACGACACTCCTCTTGCATCCACTCATTCTTCTAATATCCTCATTCCTTACTCTATCTATTAAAATGCACATTGTATTCTATAAACACCGATTTTAGAATAGGAAATTAAATTGTTAATTTCAAATCCTAGTATAGTTTTCTACTGTCCCATATCTTTTATTTTTCTTTTGCCTGTTCCATGTTTGAATTATCTCAATCCTCCTATATGGCCGTGAGTCTTGGCACTTAACCAAGGCTCAAGAGCGGAAGATACTAAGTTACCAAAAAAAGAATGTCTTAGAACAGTATTTCCCAAACTATGGGTTGCGAGTTGCGACCCACCAGTGGGTCGTGACCGAATATTGAGTGGGCCCTAATGGACGATTTGCCACCGTATGCGGCATGAATAAAAAAATGTTGTTGGAGCAATGTTTGGAGAAAAATCTAAACGGCGGGTCCCAAGATTGGAAATTTTACCTAGATGGGTCGGAGCCCAGTCAAGAATGTCTATTCGTAGTGAGCCAAAAAGAGCATTGTTATTTCACACACAAGGTTTCGGACAATTTGAAGGTCCCTATTTCACAATTCATCATTCATGTATACAAAAAAAAAGACACAACACAGAAAGATTAAATATTTTTAAAACAGTGAAAAACGTGTCAATAAATTGTAATTACAGTCAAGTGACTAAGTGAGTATAAAAGTCAACAAAAAACTAAATTATTGGAAGGTCACATAATACAAAGTCATTAATATTGTTATTAAACAAATTATCGGGTAACATTATAAATGTACAGTTTTTGTTATACATGTTTTCAATGCCACATGTTGTTTTTAACTTTTGTATTTTTAGTTTTTCAAGATTTTCTATTGTTAGTTACATTTATCTGACAGTGTGCTAGAGCCAATCGCTTTCTAGTCTTCTGTCACAACTTTCTAGTTTTCTGTCACAACTTTTTAGTCTTCTGTCACAACTTTCTAGTCTTTTGTCACAACTTTCTAGTCTTCTGTCACAACTTTCTAGTCTTCTGTCACAACTTTAACAAACTTTTCATGTCATATATCTTCTTTTTTTGTAAATCCCATTTACATTGAGCAACTCTACCTTCCCTCCTTTTTTTCTGGCCAACCCTCCCCCTTGATATATAGCCAGTTGAGTGTTCACCAATTATTATTGTATGTCTGCTTTCAAAACATTACAAAAAAGAAATTACGTTACACAGAAAATAAAATATTTTTCTCTTATAAATATAAAATTAACACTGTTATTTTTCACAAATGATAGTGTTCTAAACTTTACATTTTAAATCTATATAAAGAAAAATGAGAACAGCATTGCCTGATTCTTTTTTTGTTGTGTTCGTAATTATCAGGAGACGGTTTGCATGAAAGAAAATTTTTGGAAAAACCAACAGAAAAGTCGGAATTTTGGATTGTATTTTTGTATGAAAGTGACGTTTGTATGACAGTTTCACTGTCACGTGTTGCTATAATGAAAATTTTAATGAAATTTACCCTGGCAACGCCGGGTAGGAACATCTAGTTTTATATAAAAATGAATTTTCATAACCTTAACGCACCAACTTTAAATTTAACTGTCTATCTCTTCTGACTCCAAATCCTTTGTAGGGTTGGTAAAGAGGACGTAACACTATTTTGATTTTTTTTTTTAAAAAAGATATATCTGGGTTTTGTTATAAACCCAAATACAACCTTATACCTACACCTTTCACAGTAAGCTAAAAGCTTGTGTCGTGAAAGGGGAGTTTGCCGGCACCTGGAATCGAACCCCGGACCCCTTGTTCACAAGGCCGAGACTCTACCTCCAGGCTACCGACGAACTCGACTGTCTTTACAAACTTTCGCTTTCTCCACACTTATGCAATTTCTTATACATGAATGGCGGGATTTCTCCTACTCAACAAACGGTCACTCTCGAATATTTTTTTTTTTAATAAAAGTAAATAAAATGGAAAATAAACAAATACATACCTGAGGTAAAGGTTTTGGTGTTTTTATGTGAATGCTAGCGATTGGTACAATCACAGGAACCAAAGGACGAACACCTTGCCATATGGGATTAAAATTCAAGAACACCATGTCAGCTGCATTTTCACTATCCACATTATCACTAATAGCTTTATCTCTTTCTTCACCAAAATACTTCCTTGTAATACCATCAAATAATGGGACATATTTCATATAGAAAAAATATTTATATCCAAAATGACGAATAAGTAAATAAATTCTTTGCCATATTGTTGTCTCTCTCGCATCAAAAGGAGCCAAAACGTCCGGATATAACGTAGGATGCAGAGGATTTCCAAATTCGTCTAAAATACTCGGAGTCAAACTCAAAGAACTGATCAAAATCAACGGACATTTAAATCGTCTTTTGAATGCAGGAGCTATAGGGAAAATTCCTTCAACGAAAAGTAAATCGTAAGTTTCGTTGTTGTGATTTTGTATCAATTCTTGTACGGAAGGTTCTTTGAGTTGCTTCTCGACAACGTTTAACATTATTTTGCAAGCCATTTCTATATGTGACTTTGGCGAATGATTATTTGGATAATATATATCAGAATTTTTTACCATATTATTGTAAACTTCGTAAGATATATCATGAACATCTATTTTATTATATCCCGAATCGTCTGGATCTGTGGTCATTACGGTAACATTGTGTCCTCGTTTGAAGAGTTCTTCCATTAATGCTTTGTAGACAATCTGATGACTGCTTGAAGGTGTTGGGAAAATTCCTAAAATATTCGCACCACATATTAAACGCACTTTTAACAGAAATATTGCACTTAAAAACACAGCTATTGGAACAAAGTTCTTCATTTTATCACTATTTTAATATCACAATTAAAACTTTAAACACTAACTCAACGATTTTTCATTAATCACATAACTGTTACAAATAAAATAATAAATATAATATAAATCACAAATCATTTTATTAAAATAACTAGATTTTGGGTTGATTGAAAGAAATCGTACTTTTGTGATAAATTTGGAATTAATTGTGTTTTAATTTATGCTATGATACGTTTACACCAGCGAGATTGATAATATATTTGTATTGCATAAAACTGTTTATTTTATACCATTTAAAGGCTTAGGCCGTATATATATTAGGTTGGTTGAAAGAGATTGCGCCTTTACGATAAACTCTACCACTGTGTGTTGATTTTAATATTAATGTATTTTCTTATAAAATTGTTTTAATCAATGAACAGTCGAAAGAGTAGCAAGGTTAAAGTGTTCATGGGCAGGGCATGTTGCACTTAAAGATCAAAGATGGACAAAAAGGGTAGTGGAGTGGAGACCTCATGAAGATAAAAGGAGTAGAGGAAGACCTCCAACACGTTGGTCAGATGACATTAGAAGAATCGCTGGAGACATATGGGGGAGGCTTATGTCCAGCAGTGGACAGGAATAGCTGCATAAGTAAGTAAGAAAGTACATTTATGAATGCATAAATAAATATTAAATAAACTCATCCTATATATATTACGATTATATACAAAGTGTAGGTATGCAATTTTCTGTTTAAATAATCATAATTGGTGTAAAGAATAAATGAATGCATGATGTAATCATTTCTTAACAATTTGTTTACAAGGGAAAATTTTGGTTAAAATTTATGTTTTTCAAAATACAAATACCTACTATTCAAATTTTATAATTTAATTTTAATTATTACGTCAATACAAAATTTGATTATATCATTCGATACCAAGAATACCACAAAATATTCTTGAAGAATATGACGAAATCATCCACAAATAGATGAAGTATTTTTAATAATTAATAAATGTTTAGAGAAGATTATCTGATGGCCGATGTGACGCGGATATAACACTCTTGCTTATGAGTCACAAAATCCCGGGTTCGATTCCCGGCCAGAACGTACAAAGAAAGAATGAGCTTTTACAAATAGGTCTGGGTTTTACATGTTTTTGTGTTTTGTAATGTGATCACTGAGAAAATTGGTAGGTAAAAATATAATGCATCATAGAGTGAAGAATGAAGATATCATGAGAATGAGTGGATGAAAGAGGAGTATTGTTGATAGAATGCATGTAAATAAATTGAGATGGTTTGGTCATGTGGAATGAATGACAAAGAGGATATACTTGTCTGAAAGAAAGGGTGTGAAAAGTGCAGGTGTGCGAGGACTACGTGACTTGACCATGTGGATCAAATTTTCAAAGACGGTCGCGTGTTTAGTAAGAGGAATCGGCGTACGTGTATGAGAAACTGGATGAATGTAGAGGAAGCGAAAGAAGTATGTACGGATAGATCAACTTGGCGTTCCGTTCTCTCTGTCTACCCCACTTGGGAAACAGCATGAGGGTATAACATAGTAGTAGAACATTGTTATTAATAAATTTAACGTCGCGTTAGTACTCGTAACACAAGATTCCTATATTAATTTTGGACTAGTTCGAACTGTGTGAATTATCCAAATGTGGTATGTAATATCTTTTATTTATTAAAACATAAGAGCGCACAATATAATTAAATAATTTGGTGATTATTTAGAAGTTATTGAACCATTGTTTGCACGAACAATTATGATCTCAAATCACAATGAAAGAAAATTAATCTGTATGACTGTTTATATAAAAACTTTATATAAATTTTAATATCTCATTTCCATAAAATCACTGTTAAAAATTCAACTTTGGTATTTAAATGTTTATTGTTTGTTTTCTTTGACTCTGTGCACTTTGATTATAAAAAATAAAACAAAAAGATAATGTTTTAAAAAAAATAACTAAACACTCTACCGTGTTCTTTAACGTAATGCCAGTTTTAACAGTGTTTAAGTTATCTTGTTGAAATATCTTTATTTCTCGGATATTTCAGGAGTCCGAGGACTCCTATTAATTAATGTTTAAGTTATCAGATTAATTAATTCAAAATTCATTTTGAGTAGAAAGTTTTGTAATATTTTAGGTACAATGTGCTTAATTGTTATTTAAAATGTAAGCCAATTTATTGATGCTTTAGACCATGCTTGTCTAAAGTGCGGCCCAAACGCAAATTATGAAAATATTTAAATTTGCTTATTTCTACTGAAAAAATTAATGTTTGCAATATTTTTCATTTTTGCAACATACAAGTAATCCATCCATCCATCACATTAATTTTACATAGGTATCTATGTATAATATATACATTTTTATGCATATGTTCATTTATAATTTTATACATATATATATCTAATTCAAATAAAATAAATATAATAAAAAGAAGTTATTTTTTTAATAGAACTGCATATAGGTATATAGTTAATTTTATTTCCATTTATTGAAAAAATATTTATGTGCAGCCCAGCATATATATTTTTTTGCAATGTGGCCCTCGTATGGTCAAAGTTTAGACACCCATGCTTTAGACCAATGATTCCCTTAGTGGTCCAGCTAGACCCCCAGGGGTCCACGAGAGACTTTATGGGGGTCCACGATGGTGTGACTAAAAAATGGGGATGCACAAGTTGTAAAAGGGGGTCCACGAATCCATAGTTAATGTATCGGATATTCGGTAAAAGCACCAGATATTGACATAAATAATAGTCAGTACAAATACTCGTACATTGTAAAAAAAGGTACTGTGAGAAAATATTCTGTAAGAATACCGAGTTTTTGAAATATTTCAAATTCCTACACCATTTTGAAAATTTAGCGTTGAGGGGGGTAGAAATACAGAGAGTGCACCGGAACCAGCAAATTTTTGAAAGTGGTCCATGAGAAAAAAACATTTTACATCTCAAATTTGGCGATGAGGTTTGCCACCCATCCTGAATGTCTTAATTTTATATTGGCACGGAGAAGACAGCTTGCATGTTTTATATGCAGCTGGTCTGCTGGCTACCCCACTTGTGGGATATGCCGTGATGGTATAGTAGTAGTAGTAGAAAAAAAGTTTGGGAACCTCTGCTTTAGACAAAATAAGGAAAAAATTAAGGTCTTTTTGTAGTAAAAAAGTATTAGTATTTTTAACCACAAGCATTATCTTGTTAGAGAACAAGAATTAAATATCTACCACTACTACACCACCAAAACAAGTGAGGTAACCAGTGGACTACCTACATGTAAATAATTCTCTCCATGCCAGTAAACATAAAAACATTCAAGATGGGTGGCATACCTCATCGCTAAACAGAAGATTAAAAGTCTTAAAACGTGAAGCACCCGACAAAGAGTCCGTCTCCCACGCTTTTCCATAAGTTTTAGAGTGTCCAGTAAAAGGCAGGTGTTCAAAAAAATAAAGACATTTACTATCTAATATCAACTATGAGGTTTGCCACCCATCCTGAATGTCTTATTTTTTTTGTTGGCACGTACAGGACAGCTTGCATGTTTATTAAAAATGAAAAAATCGGGGTGGACCACTCTTAACTTTTAGGGGTATGAAAAATAGATGCAAAATGATGAAATAGATGAAAATAGCACTCTGCTATCTTAATGCCAACACTTATGTATGCAAGTGAGACGTGGACATGGTTAAAGAAGGATGAAAGTGGCATAAATGCAGTTGAAATGAGATCACTGAGAAGGATGTGTGGTAAAAGTCTGAGAGATTGTGTGCGTAACAGTGAGATACGAAAGGAATGTGGAATGAAAGTTAGTGTAATAACAAGGATGAATGTAAATAACTTAAGATGGTTTGGGCACGTGGAAAGAATGAATGAGGACAGAATGACTAAAAAGATATATTTGGCTGAGAGGAATGGTGCTCGGAGACGTGGACGTCCGAGGATTAAATGGCAAGATCATTTAAATCAAATCCTACAGGACGGTCACGTGTTGAGCACGTTGAACAGGAGAGCATGCATGAGGAATTGTATGACAGTGACGGAAGCGAAAGATGTGTGCAAGGATAGAAGGAAGTGGCGCTCGATCCTTTCTGCCTACCCCGCGAGGGAAGCGGCGTGATGGTATGTATGTATGTATGTAAAAATAGATGTTGGCCGATTCATGGACCAACCCGATAAGCACACAAAATTTCATCAAAATTGGTTCAGCCGTTTCGGAAGAGTATGATAACAAACACCGTGACACAAGAATTTTATATGTTAGATTCTCATCATATGTAAGATTTCTTCCAGGCAACCTATACGAACATGTACATTTTTTTGTTTAGTTTTTACGGTTTAAGCAAAATTTTAATGCTGTGACCATGTAACGGAAATAAATAAATAAAAATGTTCAAATTATCACACATTCACTGCATAAGTATTTATTTTATTATATTATTTACTTTGACACAACATTACGAACACTGCCTCAAATAAAACATAATTATTTTAACAATAAAATGTGATACTGATTATGTAAACAGAATATATTATATTCTACGTCTGAGTCTCACTACCACTGTATTCTAGTACGGAATGTTTAAATGAGAATCACAATAGTTCCTAACTAATAATATACATAAATAATACGATATTTAATTGCGTTTTTCAACTGCTAATAAATATTATGAACAAAAAATTTATTGGGTGGTTGTCATATAGGATATTAACATTCATATTTTATTTATTCTTTACTGTATATTGATTATAAACAATTACATAAAAGGTGTATATTCAAGTTAGATACAATCAATATATAAATATGGTGAGTTTATTGCAAAGGCATGATCTCTTACAACTAACCCAAAAGTTAAAAAAAAAACAAATTATAATAAAAAAAAAGTAAAACATATCTAACATAAATTTAAGTATATGAAAATAGCCATAAATAAGAAAGAAAAATGTGAGTATCAAGTCCATGTTTTAAAATTTTAGTATTAATTTAACATGATTTATTATTATTTATATAATTGAGTTCGTCGGTAGCCTGGAGGTAGAGTCTCGGCCTTATGAACATGAGGTCCGGGGTTCGATCCCAGGTACCGGCAAACTCCCCTTTCACGACACAAGCTTTTAGCTTACTGTGAAAGGTGTATAAGGTTGTATTTGGGTTTATAACAAAACCCAGATATATCTTTTTAAAAAAAAAAAAATTTATATAAAAAAAACTGAATGACTCACCATAACAGCGGCAGTACAATATATTTCTCTAATCTATATCTATATATAGTGAGTTACAATCCATCAGATTGGTCTGCAACGAGTTTAGATTTTCTTCTCCATTCCTCCCTATTTTCAGCTAGTCTCTTTAGTTCTGCATATGTGCCACAGTTCAAGTCCTTCTTCAGTTAGTCCATATAAGTGTCTCTTGGTCGGCCTCTACAGTTTCTGTCTCTCCCTCAGCGATGGTGATAAGCAGGCCTGGGTGCCTGACGTTGTGGCCAATCCAGTTAAATCGTTATTGGCTGATTCTTTTAAGAAGTTGCCTCCTTTCACCTACCCTGTTTAACACCTCTTCATTTTCGACGTATTCATCTATACCATCATGACATATTCCACAAGTGTAATAGCCAGCGAACTAACTTCATAAGCATCCTTTCGTGAGTTTGTAATTTATGTTTGTATTTTCTGTGTCTCTTTTAAAAAATAAAAAAAACTTTTCAATGTAATCCATTACTTTTTGTGTATCCATATTAAATGAATTAAAAAAACTTTAACTTTTTTATACACACTATTTATTTTTATTTCTGTATGCAATATTGTTTCGTCTCTTAATGAGACATTATCAATACTTAGTATCATTACAGTATTGATAATGTCTCATTAAAAGACGAAACAATATTGTATACAGAAATAAAAATAAATAGTGTATATAAAAAAAGTTAAAGTTTTTTTAATTCATAAAAAAAAGCTCATTTTTAATATCCTATATTCCATGATGAGGACATGCTATCCATTCTGAATATTTTAAAACAATCAATTTATTATGACTTGACCTTGGAACTATAGCATATTATAAACTCAATGTTTACCTTAAAGAAGATTGCACTTCAAAGGTCACCATTACAAATATGCATATGATCTAAGTTCATTTCATTATATGAAAAGTATTACATATTTTAGATTAACATGGTGTGCCATTGGTAATGTTAATGTAATTATACTCTGATTACATATTTGGGTTATTATAAGTGAACTATTCTGGCCCACAATCTGTAAAATGTTGCATTGTTACTGTTTTTTGTAATCGACTGTTTTTTCTTTGGAAAATAAATAAATAAAAATAAACACATCACTCCACACCTCACTCTACCTCTACTGCTTTCTGACCTGATCTAGATACCATGCAAACATATAACATACATATTCAATGGATACTTTTAGGTGAGAAAGACAACCCAACTAATAATGTTCACCTATTGAGTTCATCAGTCGCCTGGAGGTAGAGTCTCGGCATCATGAAAAAAAGGTGAGTGGTTTGATCCAGTAATATTTAGGTATTCCCGCCAAATTCCTCAATTTCATCATTGGTCCAATCTGTCGGATGTACTTTACCAATTACAAGAAAAAAAATCAAAAATAGGCGTGTTTAGACCTTATTTATCGCCTATACAAAATGTCACGTGATCGCCGCTTGAAATACCTAGCCGTCACTCGCGGTTGCAAACCATTATGCTGCGTGCGTTCGTGCGCTATGGGTGTTATTTTGTGGAGTGTTTTATGGATTTTTTTTACTTTTTGTGCTAATTCTGGACGGTTTAATTAGTTTTTAGTACCTACTTAAGTTTTTGTTAAAAACAAATAAAAATAAATATTTTTAATAATAATAAATATTCTTATGTTGAACCCATTGTTGACAATACCGGAGCAGACATGACGTATCAAAATTGTTTTTGTTATATAACGCCGTTATTATTAATTTTTGAGAGTTGGTTCCTTATAAACATTTATTCTAGGGATCATTTTCTATAACATGCAATAAAAAAATATTCAAAAAGTGAAAGTTGAATTAATTCACTCTGCCATACACTTTTATTTTTTCTTTATTCACTCACGGACAGGTTAACCAAGAACTTTTAAGAGATGGCTCCTTAATACAATAAAATCATGTGAATTTACTCAATATAATATGTTTCATTTTAATATTATATAAGTAATAATATTGCAACACAGGCAATAAAAAGTAAAATAATGAATAAGGCAAACTTCAAACTGTCTAATAAAAATAAACCACAAAATTATGTGCCGGCATGATCATTACTTTTTACTGTGAAAATCAGTTTAAACGTAATGAAGTAATTTATATTATAATGTGTGCAAAATTACTTGAGAGTTGGAAAATATCGGAAGACAAATATTCCTTGTGTAAATAAACTGATGGAAATCAACTGTGGCTATTATATTTGGAAAGACATTTCTATCGCCCACACTTAGAATATAAATACATTTTCTAAATATTCATGTGATTTCTCAGGTATGCATGCCATTTTTTCAGAAAAGATGTCTAGAATAAAATAATAAATTATCTATAAAATTAATAATTATTAATATTGTTTTAATGTTACATTGAGTATAACTAACGCACGACCGGTTTCGTGGTTCATCAGGTGCTGATCTATATTTATTGTAACATACAAAAATGTAACATTAATAAAACACTATACCATCTACTACACCATCACAGCATATCCCACAAGTGGAGTAATAAACTGCATATAAAAAACATGCAAACTTTTCTCTCCGTTCCAATATAAAATCAAGACATTCAGAATGGGTTCACAATACTAATAATTATTCATTTTATTATATCGTTTAAAATGAAGTGTTACAAAGTCAATGCCGATACAATCAATAAAGCTTGGATGTCCCTCTTTCAAAGCATTAGGAGTATCTTGGAAAGAGATGGCTCATTTGACATAAAGAAGCTTTGAATGGAGGAGGCTGGCTCTGCTCTCTGTTCTCAGGGAGACCTTTGAAAGACGATCGAGTCAAGTGATACATAGTAGCCCCAATAAAATTGTCTTACAAAAGTACAGATAAATAGAAGTCCCCCAACTCCTGAAATATTGGAGAATGTGGTAATGTCAATATATTCATTATAAGAAACTTATTCATAAATGAAACTGTCAGAGACATCTGTGAAATGATTCTTGAAGTTATTTTGATACCTGCTAACGAAACTGAATGCATTTTGACAGTAAACCAAATATAATATAATGAGAATTTTACTCATAACCTGATACAATTGATTCCGCTTAATTGGGACAAATCTCAAAGAACAGAAACCAATAGTAAATTTATATGTTTAATTGGGACAACATTCCGCTTAATTGGGACATTTATTTAAGATCACAGCATATACCTATTATGCTAAAACAAAAGACAGGCTACACATGACTCATTTTTGCATTGAATTAAATTGTATGTACCTACCCATTTATAAATTTAATTAGGATTTTTTTTTTCATAAAAGTTTATATTACATATTTGTAATTTATATAATTTATATTACCTGTATGTAATTTACAGTTTCCAAGAGTTTATAAAATAAAATTATTGAAAAAAAAAATACATTTTTTAATTTTATGTGTCTATTACTGGTTAATGGCCTTAGTTGCCAAAACCAAATAAATGTTATAAAACAATGTGAAATTCGCTTAATTGGGACAGCCGCTTAATTGGAACAAAATGCCCAAGTCCCGATGTGTCCCAATTTAGCGGAATCGACTGTACTAGTTAAGGCATTACAATGAATAAGATTGTGATAAATCCATATTTTTATTGACACAGTACAGAAAAGACATACCTAAATGAAACTCAAAATTTATAAAAAAATAAACGATTACTACAAAGGAAGAACTATGCTGAAATTCATAATATATTATTCTTCACATAAAAACAATGATTCAAAAAATCAATACTTCTGTTAAAACACATTTTACTAGCAACTGAGAATCATTATTAACCATAATAAGAATCATCCAAAACTTTGTATTCACAAAACTAACAAAAAAATATTCACCATTGGGTCCGTAAGTTTGATAATAATCAAAGCAGAAAATTACTTTGAAAACTTAATCACCTTCTCCATTTTTCAAAAATAAATACACAGTTTTGGTGACACGCTGAGAGTGTTTAGTGGTTGAATTTGTGCGTGTGTATTATTTTTAATATGTATATTTTTTCTTTACAGTAGTTTAATGTAACAGGCACATGTTTAGTGTGAGTCCAGTTAGACTGGACTTGCATTGGTCGAGCGTTGTTTCTTCATCTCTAATTGTTACCTTTTCGTATGTGTAGTTTATACTTTAATACAGCGGTTCTCAAAGTTGACTGGGCTCCAACCCATCTAGGAAAAAAATCCAATCTTGGGACCCGTCTTTTAGCTTTTTTTCTCCAAACATTGCTCCAACAACATTTTTTCATTCCTGTCTTATACGGTGGTGAATTGTCTATTAGGGCCCACTCAATATTCGCTCACGACCCATAGTTTAGGAAATACTGCTTTGATATGTATGCTGTAGACACGCCTAATTGGTGGGTTGGCCTCATCAGATCAACATTATTCTCTCTTTTTATTTTTCATATGTTTTTAGTCAACCTACTGTGTGTGTCTCTATGTAATAAATAAATCTTTAGTGATATTCAATCTTTAAAGAAGTTTTGGCCTCTTCGAGTAATCACTTTTTTGTTGTAGTAGTCTTGAATCTGCAAAACAATCTCGAAGACGTGAAATCTGGATAAATGAATATAATACCAATATAAAAATATTGTGAGTGTGTAGTAAAAAGGGTTTAAAATGCGTAAGACCTTCTCTGTTTAATCTATCCATTTCTTTTCAGTATCAATCTCACAGGATTGCTTACCAACGCCACTGAGAGAAAATCAACCTGTCACCAGCTTCAGGAGATTACTTAAGACTACATTCTTCTTCACTAGCGCTCTTGAAATGGTGTAAAGGCTATTAAACAGGGCCAAAAGTAAATCATTCAGAATCATCATTGTTCTAATAGTTTTCCTACCACTAATAATAAGTCTTGTATAAAAAGTCCTTTAAATGGATTGTTAGTTTTAACTTAGAGTATTAGGAACGTACACAGAAAAAGATATACCTACACAAAATAGATTGTGTCCATGTTACAAGGTATTGTCTTCTTACACTAAACACTGTTTTGTATGAGTCAATTCATGTTTCCTCAACAGCGCAGCTCGGTTATATCTCTTCAAACATATTTTACACTGAAAAGGTCTTTCTCCAGTATGAACTAACTTATGAGTATTTAAATGCGACGGTTGAACAAATCTTTTAAGGCATATTTCACATTCGTATGATTTTTGTCCCGTATGTATGAGCTTATGAATATCCAATCCAGATTTTCGTGTAAATTTCTTGAAGCAGATATTACATTCAAAAGATCTTTCGCCTGTGTGAGTCAATTTGTGTGTCTTCAAATGACTCGGCTGGACAAATCTCATAAGACAAATGTCACACTTGTAAGCTTTTTGTCCTGTATGAATCAATTTATGAACATCTAAACCAGATTTACGCGTGAAGCGTTTGAAACATATTTCGCATTCGAAAGATTTTTCACCCGTATGAATTAAACTGTGCGTTTTTAAGTGAGCTAACTGTGTAAACTCTTTAAAACAAATTTCGCATTCAAACATTTTGTTTCGTTTGTTGTTTACAGTCTTTGTTTCTGTTGATGGGATTGTCAATTTTTTTGCGCAAATATCACAACGATACGGTTCGGTGATTTCGTTTATCTTGTGATTGTAATTGTAGGTTCTAGAACAGGACACACATTGCTGATGTGTGAAATGTTGGGCTACTTTTTCTCCTGGTTTCATCAGATCTTCCGTCAATTTATCCACGCATTCGAAACAATAATACTTGCAAGATCCTTCGTGATAACTTTCGTGCAATTCAGAGCTTAATCGTAATTTTCCGCAGGTGTCGCACTTTGAATGATGATTTGTTTGTACATTATTATAATGCTGAGAAGTACTTGGCATAATATGTGAATTATTTTGCAACCTATTGTGGTTTACTCCATCATACTCTATTTTTAAATGGGTTTTGTACTTGTACATCTGGAATGCCATATTTTCTGGGTCACAATTCAGATTTAACTTCTCGTCTTTAATGTTTGGAGGCCAATCAACATCCACGACAATAGACTCAGTCTTAGCACTTTTCAACAACACAGCAGTATCATTCTCTAATTGTGTATTTATTGTTTTGTCCATTTTGCTTCAACATAACTAATTGTTTCAGCCTAAATTTTGTCCTCATATTGCTTTGTATACCTATTGAAAATCCTGAAACATTAATAAAATATTAGGAAGGTTTGTAAAGTATTCCCAAATCTCCTCGAATTAGTTAAGAATATTTTGGAAAGGTGATACATTAGAGAACTTAAACACACAGATTTAAGAAAAAGACTTAAAGTACGCGTCGGGACAAAAGATCGTACATCGGGACCAAAAGTTTCATAGATTTACGTGGGAATACGTAGACTTGGCAACTCTTTCTATTTGAGACTTCTCTTGGAGACAAGTCTGAAATGTGCATTTGAATCATAGAAACTTTTGAATGGAAATTGAATTTATGGAGAAAATTATGAATATCTCACCTTTCAAGCAACAGGGCTGATGAAATAGATGGAATATGTATATCGATATTATGAAAAAAAGTTAAATAATTGCAATCACAACAAACTCCATATTATCTAAACGATTTGACAACTTATTTACGTTTGACGGTGACAGTTTGTTAAATAACACTATCCATAGACAATTGTGAGAAATTGTTTATGATTTTGTGGCATAAAACATGTTCCTTGCCTCATCAAATGTCACACGGGAGTTCCAAGACTTGGAAATTTTCATGACGTCTCGCTAATATGTCTATTGATTGGTCGACAGGAGATGTGAAAAGATGGCCGCCTTGCCTTCTCCTACGCAGGTAGATTCCGTGTTTTTATAATATTCACCGGGTTTAAATGTATTATAATGCTTTTAAAAAATAATTTGATATTCCCTGGATAATATTACATAGAAAAATTTCCGTTTGAGCCGCTATTTTTTAAGTCGTTTACCGTCAATGTTATCGGCAGTGATTTGTTGGGGTGCATTATCGAATTTTTATTCAGATTTTGTGTCGCTCTGTTTTTCATTTAGATCAAATTTCGTGTGATGTCTTGTATGAAATTAGCGTGTTATTTATGTGGGGTTATAATATAGTAAAGTACACGTTCATTCGAATATTCAATTAAATGTGATTTCACATTTTTATTAGTAGTCTTCCAAACGTCAAAGTCATTTGTATAATGTCGCACCCTCTGATTGATGTTATTTCAGATAATATCATTTGTTGAGTGTAGTTTATTATGTTTTACATAAATGTTACGTTATTTACAGGTAGCTGGTAATCACAATGCCATATACGAAGCGTATTATAATCAGGTGAGTGTGAAATTGAGCAATATTATTATATTATGATTATTTTTCACTGTCCTTGTGCATTTGCAACCCCTAGGCACGGATGAAAGTATTAAATTTCCGCTCCCTTTTATGTCCTTCACCTACATTGTTGCACAATGCACTGCACAGGATGTAATACACTTTTTATTCACATCTTATTGAATGAGAAAACAAAATGTGATATCATGCTTAGGTCATTGCAATATCCTTTTTCACCATTACCTGTCACATTTCTGTTTAAATTTAACTCACAAATAAAAGTTTATAAATTGTATTATTAGCATAAGTAAAGCTTCAAAGAAAACTCTATTAACAATAATATACATATACAAATCAAAACATTTATTACTAAGTGCCTAAATTTTGTTCTATCCCTTTAACCCTGTTTGCTCACTAAATTGTTTTCATCCTCCCGTACCATACCATACCATTGCAGCATTTTCTATATGTGGGATAGTCAGTGGACTAACTGCATGTAAAAAACATGAAAATCGACCTCTTTGTGCCAACGAAAGCTATGGACATTCAGGATGGGTGGCACATCTCATCACTGAATCGAAGGTGTTAAATGTCTTACAAGGGTTTTTTATGAACACCTGGCATTTGCAAAACACTTTAAAAACTTACAGATTAGAGTGGGAGATCTATTCTTTACCAGTGACTGCACAATGTACCTGCATTAGTTTGATGGAGATAGCGCACATCTGTTTTGTAGAATTTCAACATTGCAATTAAACTATTTTCCCGAATTTCATTCTCAGAATTTAGGAAGTTGCATTATGGTATCCCCCGACAATTAGGTACGGAACAAGTACCTACTAACCACACTAGCTACGGTAGTACCTACATCCGACATTATACATTTCTTGCTTCCATTCAGCTTGTACACACCACTCCATGACTGTCTCATTCTTGTATTAGAATTTGCATTCTTATTATTAAATTTATTATTGTTATCAATCATTGCTGTGTGATTTATATAACTTCAATAAAAGATTGCCTTACATTGTCAATCCATTTATTATTTCACACTATCTGAACACTCTCTCTGTACCATAGGACACATAGTTACATACCTTTACACCCTATAATTGGTGACCCCAACATGATCTCATATCATCTTATAATTGGTGACCCTGAGGTTCAAGTGAATAATAAGACAAAATATGTTATTTCAGGAAGCGCAGGCAAGGACCAACTATCACAAACATTCTATTATAAATCGCCTTCACATTCTCGGAAATAAATTCAATAATTTAATAGACTTGTTCCATGATCCAATCCACATACTAAAGTTAAATCTATTTGCACATTACAGTCACATTTATATGGACAATAATCAGGAATCAACATCTTAGCAGGAACCCTTCCTCCTTTATATACCTACCCATGTTTTTTTTATATATGTTTGTAATATTGATTTATTAATATTGTGTTTGGTACCTATGTTTTGTTTTGTTATGATATTGTACCTATGTAAAAAAAAATATTGTGTAAAAGGCTAATTAGCCGTAAACAAATAAAATAAATAAATAAATAAGTGTTGTAAATTTTCAGTAAAATAAGTGTAATATTTTGTATGTGCTAAACTCGCTATCAACATGTACTCAACTCAAAGAAGGATCCAACGATAGTAGATGTAATCCTGAGCTGGCAACGCCAGCGGTCCTGACAACACAACGAAATAATGCAGACATTCAGGATACAAGCAAACAAACATATACACTGGCTCCAGTATCTTGTAATCAACACGATTAAGATTTGTTTCTGGTGGACATCACCCGTACAACTGAGGCACTGGGATACTTGGTCAACAGGGCGGAAATTAAAAGCCAAGGTGGACATCACCAGCAGTCCAGCAAACGCACACACATCTACACATTATGTAACCCATTGACACATCATAGTCTTAACACACACTTTAGTTGGCAATACCTGCCAAGATAAAACAAAGAATCTTAATAATTTTTTTGATTACTCAAGTTTTTATTCGGTTTTAATTGTTGTAGTGATCATGCAGTTGTGTTCTCATCGCTGATCTCTTTAAGACCAAAAACTATGTTTTTTTTCGATTTTTCTCTTTATGCATTTGTACCTTTAATATGATATAAAATTGATATTACATGTTTTGTTATGTATTGCAGGTGGACCCTAATGGTAGCGGCGTGATCCAGGCTCTGGATGCCGCAAGGTTCCTCAAGAAGTCTAATCTTAGTGATGTAATTCTTAGCAAAGTATGGGACCTTTCAGATCCTTCAGGGAGAGGATATTTAGACAAGGTCAGTCACTCAATCAATCACTACAAATTAACAATCGCTCAGTTTCTTAAGCTGGCAACTCTAAATTTAAATATTCAAAGAAGTGAATTTAACACGAGACTATCATATAAGGCTTAGAAAAGACAATTTCACTTTATTTGGTCGTGCCTCGGATGGGACTTAAACTCGCAACCCATTCTTTTTGAGAGTTGTGCTTTGTCCTTTTAAGCTACCGGGCGAAATTTCAAAGGCTCCGATATTCTCTCTTATAAACACCAATGACAGCTTCATGTGTCGGTATTGTTCTAGGATACCTAGTATAGGTACCGCATGCTGGAAAGATTTGACAATAATTTTAATGTCCCGATGAATATTTCTTTTAGAGCATGCCTAAATAAAAGTATTTTCACATCTGTCATTTTAAATATGCAATAACAATGTGATAACCGATGTACTATAAATGAAAAAAAAATTAGACAGAAAATATTTTTTATTCATTTGATGATATTGATTTGTTTCTATTCTAGGGAGGGCTGTTTGTCGCTCTAAAACTGGTGGCACTGGCTCAGGCCGGAAAGGAGATATCAATGTCAAATATCAATTCAGAAACTCCACCACCTAAATTGGTAAGTTCAGATAATAAGCTTTTGTAAATGTGTATGAATTGAATTTTAAAAAAACAATACTCAGCAGAAACCTCATTTACACCATGCAGTGGATAGTTCAAACTCCTCTATAGAAGGAAACAATGTTCCAAAAGTTATGCATTGGAGTAAGCTGCTTTTTTACCCATAATATGTTCACCAATTTCTGCTTCGATATATTATATTTGTCATTTGATATATATTTATTTCAACTAACATTAATATTATGATAATTATTATATTATGGGGTATGGTATGCACTGCGACCTATAAGATCTATTGTACTCCCCCTACTTAGCTTTCCTGGTGTTGCCAGTCAAAGCGAACCCTCAAGTCCTAGACATCTTATGAAGTTCAGGATCTTGAGGGA
This sequence comes from Athripsodes cinereus, assembly GCA_947579605.1. Taxonomy (NCBI): domain Eukaryota; kingdom Metazoa; phylum Arthropoda; class Insecta; order Trichoptera; family Leptoceridae; genus Athripsodes; species Athripsodes cinereus. The sequence goes on from OX388318.1 coordinate 1,831,123, forward strand.
GTTCAAGGGTTCTACCCAGTGTCTTATATCAATATTATAATAATGGTGGTAGAGAGTTATTGAAACAACCCTAATTGATTTATTAGTATCAGGACATGTCAAGCAATCATTTTTTTTAAGAATAAGAATCACCTCAACAGACCTTTATGTGTACAACTAACAGATTGTGCAAACTCCTTTTAATTAGGAACGGGAGAGGTGTTTCAATGCTTACAAGTTTATTTTGGCTCGTTTAAATGGTACGGTCACCAATCCCACCAACTCCTTTTATAAAGTGTGGTTCAACCAGTCAGCCGATTTGTAAGCATCGGAACACCTTTATTGTTTCCTGCTAAAGAGAATTTGCGCACTCTGTTGGTTGCGTAGATGAGATGTCTGTTGAGTAATGTTCATAATATCTTCACTCACGCATGTGTGAAAGATCCACTAAAATGCGAAAACTATGTTTAACTTATTTTTTATTTGTAAATTATTCCACATCACAAACGACCCTTCTTTATAGACAGATCTTAGAGGCTAATTAAAGATTATAACAATGATGAAGAAAAGTTGTTGTTTCATTGTTCAAATGCAGTAAGACATCAGAAAGAAGTGTCGTTAAGCTAAACTGATTGTAAATATAAAGATTGTATGTTAGGATAAGTAAACCTCACGTGGTCGTGTACTCGATAGTACACCTGTATTGTGTTTAACAGCAAGCATGACTGCATTGCCGTACAAGTGCTAGGTATTTATAAGTATATCGTCTTATTCTATGTACAGTGAAACCTCTTATCTATCGTTCCTTGAATAATTTTTCCCGTATTTGTCGTTATTTTTTACAGTTCCAAACTAGTTTCAAAGATTGCATTTATTGACCGAAGGTACTTGTTGGAAGCCCATTTCAAGGTTTCCGGGTTGGAAGGTTGGAACTCAATTTCATTTCACATAAAAATATATCACATCCATCGTTTCTCTATTAATGATTTTATGACATCGACCGTTTAAATTAAAAGCAAAAATTTCGTATTTACTGTCAATAACATTGAAGAGTGAGCGAGAAAGAAAGTAAGAACGGTTTGTTGATTCTGTCGGTTGTCGTTTATGATAGTATATCAGTAGGTACAATGAAAAAGCCACAAACCAAATGATGATGAAAGATTACAATATACAGTATAAAGTATGATTTTGGTTATCATGTAGCTTCCTTTTTTTATTTCATTACTAAGTATATCTTTTATTTCAACAAATTGATTTATAACATTTGAAAAATGTATCATTTTTATTTAAATATTAAAATACATATTAATGGATTTTTTCTATACTCCTGCATTCATTGTTTTCCCGCATCCATAGTTTTCTTCAATAGGTCCCTTCAATAACTATAGACAGAGGTTTCACTGTATGTATTTATCACTGATGTAGTAGATATATGTATATATATATTAGCCATCCACATGATAGTGCGTCACACATAGGTACATTTGTAGTTTTGTAATACCTGTCTATATTGTAATAGTAATCATAATCCCAATATAAATATTATTTATACTTTGTCCGTGGAATTATCAAAATAGTCTTTTCTGCAATTTTTCCAGTGTCCTGTAAAGTAAACTTAATGCAACATAATATGGAGCAAATGGTGGGTTTATTGCCTTGAGGCAATTTCTGACAACCAATCAGTTGTATGAGAAATATACATTTTGCGAATAAAGGTATAAATATTCGAGAAAAGTTTTGAGAAAAAAAAAATATAATTATACCTACAGTCATCCAAGGTTCCCCAACTATTTTTTATCACTGTCCACTTTACGAGATAACCATACTAGTGCCTCCCCCAGAGCGTATCTTCTTGAGGCTATTGTTTTTTCAGCACCTCCCAATTAATAATAGTAAACTTTATTGCTCAATATATAATTACAAAGTTATAAAATTATATGATACAAATGATATTGTGCAATGGGTGAGTTTGTGGAGTGATATCTTCCAACTAATATGTATGTACCACAGTTCATGTCCTTTACTTGATCCATATAGGTGTCTCTTGATCAGCCTCTACCATTTCTGCCGTCGGTCTTGCCCTCCGCGATGGTGATAAGCGGCCTGAGTCAATAACACACTTTCGCGTCACGTTCCCGCTCCGTTAGCGTTCGGGTGCAGACGATGTTGCGCCAAAGTGTTAATTTTCGTAACTATTGTGTATCTTAGTAACGAAATTGACACTTGCTTGCAACTTCGTCTATACTCGAACGTTAACGGAGCGGGAACGTGACGTGAAAGTGTGTTATTGACTCAGGCCTCTGGACGCCTGATGTTTCGGCCAATTCAGTTAGTCCGTTGTTGGCTATTTTTTTTTTTGAGGAGTTGCCTACTTTCGCCTGTCCTGACATAGTATGTGATAAAAAACACTACAAAATAAATATATCCAATCAAATAAGTACATAATTATATGAAGAGAAGGGGAGGGAAATGGGGAGGGGTGATTAATATGCTTAAGACGGATTATGTATGTTGTGTTAATGATATTAAAATACCAGTATTTGTAAAACATTCAGCTTCTGTGTCACCGAGCCAACTGTCTGGAACAGATTACCAGAACGAACCTGCATTCAGGAGCAAGTTGATAACAATATCGTTTAGGGGAAGCCACAGCGCCCTTAAGGTGGGCACGAATCATTAAACGGTGCCATATACAAATTGTCCGTATTATTATTTTCATATCGTTGTATGTAATCTCGTACTTATGTTATTCCGACTACGATGTTATCAGGTGTGAATGATAATGAATGATTTGTTTAGATTATGTTCTACGTTGACGCATTACATGTTGTTTTATTTTAGTTGAAGATAATGTATCGCTAATCCCTGTTATTAACAATGTGTACAGTAAAACCTCGATACAACGGACTAGTTGGGGGGGAGGGTGTGTCTGTTATAAAAAAATGTTTAAAATAAATCCAAAAAAAACATTTTTTTAAAAATACACTGTATGTATGTGTAGCCAAAAAAAAGCACTGTTCTTCCGTCTGCAAGGGTTGCGATGGCAATGTCATGGAGGTGACGTGATTGGCACAGAGACGCTCTGAATGGAGGAGGCTGGTTTCTGCCCTGTGCTCCCGAGAGGAGTGTTGAGGGTGATGATGATGATGATGTATTTAGATATAAGTCACAAACTAAAATTCTATTTAGTTTGTCTTCGGACATTGGTCGTGAAGTGATATTGCACTGTCTGATATTGATGCACTTGTTGTCGGTAATCCTAATAAAAAGGAATCAAGTTTCTATTAAATTGTCTATCATGACCGCTAAAAATTATTTACACGTGGCGACACTTGAATTCAAGCATGTATAATATAGACAGGACATTTTTAAATATTTTGCATTTGACCAGATTTTTAGTCCGTTAAATAGAGGTCTGTTATTTTGAGGTTTTACTGTGTTTTTACAATTCAGTTAAGTGTTCACACCTACCTTATTATCTGTTGCCTCCTTGGTTTACTTATATTATTTGTTTATAGCATTCCTTACAAGACACAGTCATCACAGAATTAGTTCAAGGGTTTTTTGGCAAAGTCTCCAGATTTTTATTATTAAGTAAACTTTCCCATAATGAGCGGAGATTGAAAGGGGAGAAATCCAAAATTACATTTTACTCAAACTATCACATTATTTTTTTTTTATATATAAAGGTCAAGGGACATTGCATCCCTTGTGTCACTGCGACCATAATAGATCAAGACCCACGTGCTTCATGTAACTCATGATTTGTCCTGATGTGAGAGCTTCATCTTATCAGAGTCCAGCAGTGGCCTGCCAACGATGTGACTACGATTGCTAGCGAGTGTGTCACAATTACGAAAGATTTGGATAGTGTAGTACATGAAATATGGAAGCATATTGGATGTGAAAGCAAAATATAACCAAATTTAGGGGCTAGCTCGATATAAGCATCACTCTGAGGGCAAATTGAAGTATTGGGCTTCAATTAAACAAAAATATTGATATTGTTAATAAATTGAAACACTTTTTGCTCTTCAATATTATTTATCAATAAGAGCATGTTGATTATTATAGTCAACCATAGTGGTTATGGCTTTATGTGATTTATATATATGTATATGTAATACAAGGGGAAATATTATATTCTGTAACAAATTACTTCCATGTAGGTATTTCTTTATCAATGCTTGCGGTATAGTAGTGTTACACTACGCCGCGTGGGCGACATTATCGCATACATATAAACAATAATTGTTGTAACAAATCATTTTATTAACATTACCAACATCAAATGCGGATTGTCAATATGATAGTGCATGTAAGTTAAATCAATTATGAAACTGTATTGAACATGTAATGGCTAAAAATGATTAATTTATTATGATAAATTTGAAATGGAAGTTGCTTTATATCAGTTGCTTTATGAAGGCTCTGTTTTGGACTTTCGATTGAACAATACCTGATCTTTATGTCGCTAATAAGCTAGTTGTATTACTGTCTTAGAGAATGTTCTAAAACTAATTAGGTTTAATTATATAAACTAAGATTCATTTCAAAATAAGATTGTCGTAACATCAGTTATGATATTGAAAAAGGAAAGCGTTGATTAGTAAATAAATGTAATATCCCAAACAATTGCTGCAAGGTCTCAAGCTAGGCAATGCACTTGAGGTTCCGGATGCATCTACCAGGATACCCATAGCATACAGAACTTGGGGATTCATTTCTCCAAGTTGCTAGTCTAGAGGGCGATCCTGACACACGATAATAGTTGGCAGGCATAATAGACATTGTTAATGAGTGGTTATGACTGTATTTGTAAAGAGTTCTGTTCGATTAGGTGTGTGATTTATTTATTGTTGAATAAAAACTATTGCGAGCCACATAAGTATGATTATATGTTGATGACGTTTGTATCTTTTTGATTTGTGATAATTGTTGTCTGTTTACAGGGTGAACTGCCCAAGGTGCCCCCGAGTGTGCCACCTCCCCCGGCCAGTGACTGGTCGGTGAAGCCAGCGGAGAGAGACAAATACAATCAACTGTTTGACTCTCTGCAACCCTCCAATGGACTTATACCCGGAAACAAGGTAAATACAATTGATATTCTCCTGGTGAATAAAGTGGCAATTCCCTCTGATATTGATTATCACTTTAAAGAAAATGTCCCTATTCTGGGCAGCCTCAAACAACTTCTGAATGCTTTTTTTCTTTGGAAATTTCACAATGTCCTGGGTTCGACTCCCGGTCAGGGACAAATGAAGAATAGTCTCTTTTTTTGGAAGAACAATTGACACTTTTTTTTCAATAATAATATCATTGAATATTTTCAAAACGTGATCCAATCAGGACAATCATCCCTCATATGTACAGATCTTTACAGAATGTGTCGGCATGTAAGGCACTATTCATTGGTACTTTGACAGATATTCCACAGATAGGATTCTCTCTCTGTCTTCGCTCTATAATTCTCCTTCCGGTAGAACAGGGCAGAAACCAGTCTGCTCTATTCAGAGAGAACTCTTAATATTGCGTTCATAGGAATAGTGTACTATGAGAGAGGGATGTCCTTGTGCATGGAAGAATAGTACTATTTTGGCCAACTATCATTGAACATTCTCAAAACATGACCCAACAGGGACTATCATCTCTCTTGTATTACATAGCCTGCAGATTTTTGCTAAGTGTGCTGGTGCACGTGCATCATTTGTGACAGGTTTACAATTTCCTAAATGTAAATTATTATTTTTTTTAAAAAAAGATTGCCGGCACCTGGGATCGAACCCCGGACCCCTTGTTCACAAGGCCGAGACTCTCCCTCCAGGCTACCGACGAATTTTACACATGAAACTACCATGTGAGGCTTGGAAAAGAAAATGTCAATTTATATTAGTAATTGTATTAGGAAAATAAATGTATTGTGTTATTGTTCGATTATTGTAAATTGATATTGTGTTTAATAAACTATTATTATTATTATTATTATATCAATTTCCTAGATATTTTTTTGCTATAAAATGGTTTAATTTGGTATGAGTACTTATCACATTTGCCAATTGTATTGTTTTCAGGTAAAAGGTGTGCTGATGGAGTCCAAGCTCCCCATGCCCACCCTCGGTAAGATATGGGACCTGGCTGATCAGGACAAGGATGGCATGCTGGATAGACACGAGTTTATTGTTGTAAGTCTTCTTTGTCACATCTACGAAGCAACATGATTGTATGGATGTTTGGTTGTTATTCTATTAAGATAAAGAGTAAATTTGTTATGCAAATATTATTCATAGATTTCTGATTTACAATTTTCTGACTCACCACTATTTATAATCATTATTCGTCCTCTGTATATTGATTGTATTTAATTTGAACGCATTTCTCAATAAATTATATGTCTTGTAATCAATGTACTGTAAATAATAAATAAATAAAAATAATTTTAAACAGAGAATTAAGTAAATTTTCAAATAAACATTCTCGTTTGTCAACAGGCAATGCATCTGGTATACAAGGCTCTAGAGAAACATGCCATACCCGCAGTGCTGCCCCCTGAGCTGAGGGCTCCCGGAGGCTCCCACCACGGGCCTCCGCCCCCAAGACCTCCCTCTAGACCACCGTCAAGACCCCAGTCCCCCTCCCCATCGAGACCCCCGCCCCCTAGACCTGTCACAGCTTCCTCTTCAGTTCCTATAGCTCCTATCATACCTTCCCTCATTCCTGACTTACAGGTAAATATATTTAATATTTATTTTACAAATATGCTCAGCCTTTTATAGATTTGCACAAATGTGAAATGAAATATCTCTTAATAATAAATATCTAGCTCAACAGCAATATAAACATTAGTTAGTAGCAAATCATTTTTTTGTAAAAAGGTTTGTTGATATTGTATGAATCGACAATATATTGAATATGCCTAGAAATAAAACTTTTTTCAATTATGTTCACCAACCGATTGAAGTTTGTTGTCAATCAAGATACACTAGAGTTGCAGGTCGTTTAGATTATGAGATAAGAAAATTAATACTATGTTGTATTATTGTCTATTGCAGAGTGCTCCGACTGCTAATCACGTGAAACCTTGGGTGGTGACCCCAGCTGAGAAGCAGCAATACGACACCCTGTTTGTGAAGGCCGACAAGGATATGGACGGCTTTGTGTCGGGGATGGAGATCAAAGATACATTCTTACAGTCGGGACTGCCTCAGCAAACTTTAGCTCACATATGGTAAAAAATATTTTGTTTGAAGATATGTGTTAGTTCTGGGTTCGATTCCCGGCTATAGCAAAATGAAAAATGGCCTTTTTCAAATTGTCCTGGGTCTGAGTGTTACATGTATATGTGTTTAGTGCATTATATTATATATGTGTATCGTCGCATTAGTACCCAAGATACAAGATTCACGTCTATGTTTAGGACTAGCTCGCTCTGTATGATTTGTTCACATACATTATTATAATCTGATGTAATCCATCCTTAGAAGAAAAAGAGTTTCATCAATATCATTTGAGTGTTAATAGACATGGCCCTAGGTGGTTCTCTGCGAGCCATTCAGGATGGGTGGAATTGAAGAATTCAACTGTCTTATTTATTTATTTAATGCAATAGAACATTACAGATAATACATGTACAATTTGTACAATAACACAATCACAAACAATAAGGTATACAATGTTATGTCCAATTTATGAGTGTTCACGTATTATTGTATTTATTTGTATCATAGCCCACTCCATTTCCATACATTCTAAAATAATAAGAATTAGAAAAAAAAATACCAAGCAGACATCTTGTTTGGAGAACCATGTTTACACAATACAACATTGTGCAAAATATAATCGGAAGAAGTGAGAGATTTAAACAATTTTATCCCTTCAAATACTTACAGTATAGCTCTAAGACTGGAAACTTTGAAGACACTTAGTCAAAATAATAATGTTTACAGGGGACTGTGCGACTGGGACAGCAGTGGTAAGCTGAGCATGGAGCAGTTTGCCCTAGCAATGTGGATGGTACAGAGAAAGCTGAGAGGGATAGAGCCCCCGGCAGCACTAGCGTCAGATATGATACCACCATCAGCTAGACAGGAACAGACGCAGCAGGCTGCGTTGCCTAAGGTAATCAACATAAATTATATTCTTCTTCTCTAAATGCTGTCTCCTCTGCGAAATGTGGCTATTTCCACCTTGTTAAGTGTGACCCTGAAGCAGTTAAGAAATTCTTGTAATATACTTTACCCTCACGTCTTATCCCAAGTGGCTTAAGCAGAGATGGCAGAATGTCATATAAATTTATCCTTGCATACCTCTTTCGCTTCTTTACAATCATACAATATCCCATATATGCAAGCCGATTTCGTGTACCCAACGTGCTGCCATCCTGGAGCGGAAAATCTGAGTTACAAAATTTAATTGCTTAATCTTTCATGTCAAACCTCTTTTTCCATTTAATGTGATGCACTTCATTCACAGCGTAATAGTAGAAAATTTTGTCATTCATCTGCACTTGCCACGTTTTTTTTTTTCACACTTTCTACAATTTATCAATGTGATCATTTACGGCATAGTAGTAATAGTAGTAGAGAATTTCATTCATCTGCACTCGCCACCGTGTCTGCCTTTTCAATTTGTTTCTGGTCACCAATTTGTTTCTGGTCACAATATCTATTGTCATCCTTGAGTCTGCGGTGCAGTAGATATATTTTGATATTACAAAATAGCAATACAGCCCCCAACACACCGCATATTATAAAACTGAGGATGCTCGAAACATACTTCTCCAGAATGTGACCGGGATACACTTTTAACTTTACATGGCACACTAGCTCATCCAGCTTCCAGCAACTGAAATAACATTTTTTTGAATTATTACTATTTGATTCATTTGTTTAACTGGATTTGGGCATATTATTATTATTATATTGGATGATTTATTCGGCGCCGTTTAATGGAGCATCCATCTCAAGGGCGCGGGAAACTATGTTGGAAGAGCGAAGTCTTCAGCTTGCTCAGATGACATTACCAATCAGACATCTGGATCAGAGAACCATATTTGCACAATGTTGTCTGTCGATGCCTGCTCAGTTTTGAAATCAAATTGCCATAGTAAATTTTTGTCCTTTGTGGATTGGCAGAGAGGACTCGTGTGACTGTTTCTCTTCAATGGCAATTTTATCGATCTCCCAGTTCCAAAACTTTAAAATTCCTAAATATGGCTTGTCACAATTCTGAAACACTATTACGTTTGACCGAAACCACAAACCAATAAGTGCTTCTAATATAAAAAAATACTATGTTGTTAGAAATAGTTTCAAAAATGTCACTTATATTCAAAGATATTATACACAAGTATATTGTGCATTTCCTTGAAAAAGAAATGCCCCCTGAGATAGTAATTTTTAGAGATCTATCCCTTTCTAACACATGGGTGTATTATATACATATACTTAGTGTACTTGCTGTTAATATGATAGAAAGGGACACTACTAATTGCTATCTCATGTAGAACACATTATTTTTTCATAGAAATTTAGACTTTTTCTCGACAGTGTAAAACATATTTTTGCTTGTATTTTGGTCGACAGCGGACTGTCTTGTTCTTGTTAAATATCTTTGCTTAAAATATTGAAATGTCAGGTGAAAATTTAAACTACACGCAGTTAATCATCTGGTTAGCACGCTTGTGGGAAATGATAATTTGAAAAAGTCTGATAAAAATTATGAAATGTCAGAAAAAAAATTGTTAAATGTTACCTGTAAGAGCCGCTGTCGGCCACCCTGGCGCTATCTACAACCAGTTTCTGTGTGGGAGTCACTCTGATCCTCTCCTTCTTCTTTGTAAATATCTCCTCCCGTATTGTGTTACCATCATCATCATCTCTCGTCCATCTCTTGGTCACATCGGATAGGAGATGTCTGCAAAATATTTCCAACATTGATCTAGTACTATTATACCACTACACTACTACTACTACACCATCACGGCATGTCCCGCAAGTGGGGTAGCCAGCAGACCAACCGCATATAATAAACATGCAAGTCGTTTTCTCTGTGACAAAAAATCAGACATTCAGGATGGGTGACAAACCTCATCGCTGAATTTGAGATGTAAAATGTCTTAATTTTTTCGAACACCTGCCTTTTACAAGACACTCTAAAACTAACGGAAGAGAGTGAGAGACCAATTCTTTGCCGGGTGCTCCACGGTTTACTGTTATAGGTACCATTATGGTATATCCCACAGGTAGACAAGGGACTAACTGCACGCGGATTGTCCTCTCCGTGCCGATTAAAAATAAGGCATTCAGACAAGTCAACGATGAAGTATTCCACTCATCATGAATGTCTTAATTTTTTTTGTTAGCACAGAAAAGACAGCTTGCATGTTTATTACACGCGGTTGGTCTGCTGGCTACCCCACTTGCGGAATATGCTGTGATGGCATAGTTAGTTAATTTATATTGTTCAAATATTGATCACTGCTTATTGCCAGCAAAGATCTGTAGATGTCTGTAATACACTAGGAGTGACTGATCCTGGTTGGCTTATTTTTCACTGAGAATGTTGGATGATAGTTCCCTAGGAAGAACACTAGTTTTTCATCCACAAGTGCGCTGATGGCCCTGGTACCCAGTTTTACAATATGCCACCATTTTTATGACAATGATGTCAGAAATGTCATGGGAAGACGTGACTCAATTGGCAGAGGCTGGTTTCTAGCCTGTGCTTCAGAGAGGAGCATCAAAGGACGAATAAGGAATAAAAATTACCCATGACATTCTATAACGATTTGTTCCCCCTCGTTGGCATGTCTGGCGGACATGGTTGGCAAGTGGAAGCTGACAGGCATCCCTTCTAGATGCCCGTGCTTGTTCTTCATGTTGGGGTGTGCATCCATCTCACGACCCTCTGTCACTTGTATCTTACTGTCGTTATTACATTCCATCTGCGACAGAAATATATTTAATTTTTAAAATTTATAACATTTTTTTATATTTAGCTGAATTTGGATACAATGTGCAGAAAATAAATCCAAAATTACTTAAACTAACCTAAAACCAATTTGTAAGTGTTAACACACTTCTTTCACTTCTTCAGATTATAAGTTTTCACAATAGATGGCAGTAATGTAAAATTAGAGAAAATTTGGTGCTACTTTCTTATTATTGGCAATATTTATACCGGGTTAGTTGGAAAACGTTGTATTCCAGCGATAAACTCGCCTTCTGTACATTGAATTGTATAACTGTTATTTTTATGACACATTGTATTGATTTGAAATATTGTAACCAATGCACAGTGAAGAATAAAATAAATAAATAATAATTTCTCTGCTAAATATAACATATAGAATATGTACAATTTTATTATTCTTGAATATGATCACAGGATCCAAGTTTGCATTTGGATATTGTTTTTCTTGTAAAAGTTAATGTAGATGATTCATAAACAAACATACATATATTTCAACCAGAGGCGACCGGCAATATGCATTTGCGGGGGTTCGGTAAAAAAAAAACATCCTAATAAAGAAATTCTACCCTTCTCTCTTTACCATTAGCGAACACTTCATTTACTCTGGTATTTTCTGTTCTTAATGTATTCTACATTTAAATCACCCATTTTAATAGTAATCTATAAGCTAAAACGATAATAATTAATATTATATCAATTTTATATAGGTATATCGTAGATTCTTTAAATTGCATGTAACATGTTGATATAAGCGCGCTCGAATACAAAAAATCTTACAAATAACTAATTATCTGCATGACACAATCGCGACTAGCGGTGACTGTCTATAGAAATTTTACCACTAAGTAATAAGTAATAACAGTGTATACGGCTGACCTATGAACCTCACGACGTCAATCTATGCATTTGACACGCTTGGTAGGTACTAATTCATCGCGTCCACATAACTAATAACAGGAATCCCTTCACATATAAAAACACACTAGTCAAAAAATTTCCGTCAATGTATGACAAAATGCTACAAGGCGTATCTCTTACTCCTTTTTACGTGTGAGCATAGTTGTGTTCAATGCTCAAAATGTCCCATATATTTTTAATATCTCCATACACTTAGCACCACGAACTTAGTATTGAAGTTTTACGTAATGTATGGGTTATCGGTGCAATATTAGATTTTGCACCGTTAGTTCGCTCAACATCCGCACTAAAATATTCTAACGAACAGTAGCGCTGCATGTTGCAAAGCAATAGTGAATGTGATGACTGTGTTGTTCATATGGTAACTTGAATAATATTATTATATTGTTCATGGAAAAATTTATTGATATTTTTTAATTTTAATTATTACATACTGTTAGGTTTCTATCTTTTAAATTGGGGGTGCGTTTGAACCGCCGCTCATTATTAAAGAGCCGCCTCTGATTTCAACAGTCATTTTATATACCTTGCATAGTCCAGTCATGATTTCGTTTTTCCTCTTTTTCACTTCTGATATCTTTTTATACTGCGCCGGCAGTATTTTGGAATGACACCATATCCCGTACTTAAATGCTGAAACCACAATGTTATTATAGCACATTATTATTGAGAATCAAATAATATATCAGCACTCCATTCAGGTTATAAATTTAGAAAAATAGACTGGCATGTTTGTAACTACAACGAGTGATCTCTTTCCACAACATTCCTGATAGTGAGATGTAATCGCCATAGGAATTGTGTATTGTGAAAGAGGGACGTTCAAACTGTCAGAAACCTCGAAACGCAGTACACTCTTTAGTTATCTTAGTTGGATATTCTCAGTGATATGGCTAGGAATGTCACCAACCCTGTATTAGGTGTGGACAAATACTATACAAATATTTAATGAATGCATTGATACACATTATTATTTGCGCTCATACCATCTAATATCGTCATATGATACATACTTTTAGGTTATGTTCACATGGTAAAATTAAGACGCGCGTTTTGAGATTGCGCGTCTAGTGATCCTTATATTTACCTAACAAATCACATACACACGCGTCAACGCAGCGCTTAGAGAAAAAGTCTCTAGACGCACGTTTCGATTACTGACCAGACTGACAAGGAGCGCTGAGTACTCTCGCAATGTACGTTAGCGCTCGACATCTGAACTCCCTTTTAATTTGATCGCATGTTGCATGTCTTTCAACGCATGCATTTCACGTCACAAGCTTTTAGCTTACTGTGAAAGGTGTATAAGGTTGTATTTGGGTTTATAACAAAACCCAGATATATCTTTTTAAAAAAAAAAAATGTGAACTTAACCTTAAAGATACACAGTATGATTTGTTAATTCTAAAACACAACATCCACATGACATTCTCAAATACTTATCTATCATACATGTTGTATTAAACTCACTCTTCCCCTTGACGGTCGTTGTTCCATTGGCTTCTTTAACGTAGCACGTCCCTATGGAGTACCTTATCCCAACACTACCCTCATCACAAGTACTGCACAACGACCAGGGAGTCCACTTGGTGTAAACGCTAACATTTCCTGTGATGAATTCTTTAGCTGGATCCTTGCCTCGAATCGCCTCTTTAGTTTTCACCTGGACGTGATGAAAAATCAGAAATCAATTATGTTCAGAAGAACATTATTTTTTTTACATTCATTCCTTCATGAGAAAAGAATGACTTACCGGTATGAGAGAATAATCTTTTTCTTCAATAACTTCCAGAATATTGGTTCTCCCTTTATTCAGAAACACAATACACGTGTAGACTCCTGCATCCTTGGATTGTACGTCATATATTTGCAAATTGCCATTGCTGTACAGCACCATGTGTTTGGTGTACTTCAAGAGAACTCCATTTTCATTTAAATTCTACAAAAAACATCCCTTTCACACAGATTGAGCTATACATGAATCTTATATTATTGGCACTAACACTAAAATGCACATATAAACATGTAACACCCAGACCCAGGACAACTCGAAAATGACTATTACCCATTTTGCCTTCACTGAGAATCGAACTCAAAACCTCGTGACTCAAAGGCAAGAATATTACCTCTGTACCACACTAATCATTAAATCTATATCATTACATTTATTTGTGAGTAGGGTATGAATATAAGTGTGGACAAATCTGCTATACAGCAATTAGCACAGAAATGATGTGACAAATACAGAGAAACATGTGGAATGGTGAACGTTTCCATGGCTTCAAGTGCTTAACCCAAACTAAACCGATTCATAAGTGTCAGAACACCTTACATTCTCTCTCTTTATCCTGCAAGTGTCACATATCTTACGATCAAATCGCTTCTATCTATTGTGATACATAACGTATATAAACACTTATGTAAATGTAAAAAAAAACAGTTCATTACGAAAACAAAATACTTTTTTTTTTAAATACAACCTTATACACCTTTCACAGTAATCTAAAAGCTTATGTCGTGAAAGGGGGCTTACCGGCACCTGGGTTTGAACCACGGACCCCTTGTTTACAAAGCCAAGACTCTAGGCTACCGACATTCTTTTATTAAGTAATTAAATATAATTACCTTTGCATACATCCAAGTTGTATTAGGCATGTCAGTCATGTGACATATATTACATGAAAGTAGAACTGATTGTCCAGCATATGTCACCACAGATTCACTCTCTGTTATATCATCTCTTTGAGGCTCAGTGCATCCACCTGTAACATATTGTTATTCATTATTTATTTATTTATTTTATTCTTCACTATGTTTTGGTTATAATGTCAATTTTTCTGTGTCTGAGTTCTTCGGTAGCCTGGAGTCTCTGCCTCGTGAACAAGGGGTCCGTGGTTCGATACCAGGTGCCGGCAAACTCCCCTTTTAGACACGAGCTTATAATAGCTTTCTGTGAAAGGTGTATAAGGTTGTATTTGGGTTTATATCAAAAACCCGGATACATCTTTTTATTTTTTTAAATGTCACACTGAAAAATTACATTTCTCTGCATAGTTTTCCTGTGGCATTCGGAATTACAATGTGAGCAGTAGGGTTAGTTGGAAGAAATAGTGTGTACCTAAATCAGCAGTCCATTTGTATTTGGACACAACACTCTCTGAATCCCATATGCTCACTACATCCTTGACAATTACACTTAAAATAATCAATAATATCACTGCAGACTTTCTCATTTTGTATTGAAACTGTCAAAATATCTTGTTGACTGTTTTCATTTGTTTATTTTGAAATTCGAAAAGTATTCTTTTTTAACATATTTTTATTAATTTTAGAAAAGTTAACGAATAAATTATATTATTATTATTATACCATCACGGCACATCCCACAAGTGGGGTAGCCAGCAGATCAGCTGCATGTAAGAATTACTTAATTACTTAATTAAATAAAAAAAAAAATTAAATTAATTTAATTTTTTATTTAATTTAAAAATTTAAAAAAAATAAAAAAATTATATAAAAAAATAAATAAAAAAAAAATTAAAACATAAATTACTTAATTTTTTTCGCTTTTGATATCAGCACACTGCCGTTGTCTATCGATCAAAGACCTTTTCCATTTCTATTTATTTTAAAAAACAAACTTTTAGCCTTAAGGTTTCCATCTCTCCCACAATGAGGCAGCCACTAAAAAAAAACAATAATCTTGCAGGTTGCTCTCATAAAAACATTCATTGTTCTACTACTACTATACCATCTCTGCATATCCCGCAAGTGAGGTAGCCAGAGGACTTACTACATGTAATAAACTTGTAAATTTTCATTTGTATTCCAATAAAAATAAGACATTCAAAATGGATGGCATGCCTCATTGCTTAATTGTAGATGTTAATTGTCTTATACTCAAGGTTTTGTGAACACCTCCCTTTTACAGGACGCTGGAATAATTACAGAAATAGTGAGAGGCCTTTTTTTTACCGAGGACTCCATGTAACAACTCATTGGTTACGTTTAAATAATGTGATTTTTCTTTTCTCTTTTACAGGAATTACAACCATCATTGGGCCCTCAGCCGACACCCGAGATGGAGGCGCTCGCTCGGGACATGGAACAGCTTGCCAGGGAACGGCTGACGCTCGAATCTGAGGTCAGCAGCAAGGAACAGAGCATCCGGGCAAAGAACAGTGAGGCCAACAGTCTGCAGAGTGAATTGGACACGTTAGCTGCCACACTAAAGCAATTGGAGAACCAAAAGGGTGAAGCGCAGAAGAGATTAAATGATTTACAAGCGCAGGTAATTGTTAAATTCATTCTTTTATACTACCACAGCATTTCCCACAAGTGGGGCGGCCAGCGGGCTAACTGTATTGAAGAAAGCATAGAAAGTATCCATCTCCATGCCAAAAAAAGTTAGATACGTATGGGTGGCTTACCTCTTCGCTGAAATGAAGACATTAAATTCTGATATGGGATGTTTTAAAACTTTTACAGGACGCTCGAAAACTTGCAAAAAGAAGATAAGGTTTCCCATTCTTTGCCAGGGACTATACGAAACAATAATAATAGACAGTTGAAGATGTATTAGTGAAGA
Source organism: Athripsodes cinereus (assembly GCA_947579605.1). Taxonomy (NCBI): domain Eukaryota; kingdom Metazoa; phylum Arthropoda; class Insecta; order Trichoptera; family Leptoceridae; genus Athripsodes; species Athripsodes cinereus. The sequence goes on from OX388318.1 coordinate 1,847,579, forward strand.
ATGAAAATATTTGAATGAGTTGATGTTAGAGAAGTGTTGCGCGTAAATGATTTGCAATGATTTGGACGTGTGGAGCGAATGCATGATGAAAAATCTACATGTCTGCAAAAATGGACTGTGAGATAGTACGGACATCTGAAACTATGTATAATTTTGAGGAATTAATAGATACAACACAGTTTATTTAGATTAATTCGTAAATACAACAAAAAATCATAAAGCTATTCCAGGATAAAGGTAACAGTTACAGGTGTGATCTTCAGTGAGAACATGCAGGGCACATATAAATACACATTGGTGATCATAACTCGAATTTGCCAAAAATGTCAGCTACGACAGTTAGTCAGGAGTTAAAAAACAATGTTGTAAAATAAAACATTTGTTTTATTTATTTCGCTATGGAATTCTACTAAGTAAACACCGACACAGTGAATAAGAATAATTGTATACAGTGCACTAAGCCTCCCATGTACAGATTTATAGATTAGCATACTTAAAAGTATTAAATCGTTCACATTATTTTAGGAGATACGGTATAAAACTCTTAGGTATAAAATGAAGCGACAGATCACAAAGTGATCCAATTCTTTTCTATGTGTGTCGAAACTGTTACATAGTTATTATTAATGCCTCAATAACATCTGAAGTAGGGTTATTGACTCGTAACGTCCACTAGCACTGCATTGTTTAGGAACTAGAATCAAATTTATCGGTCACCAAATGGCGGGTGAACGGACCATTGATTGTCGATTCAATATCTATTCATTGTATTATTGTACTTGAATGTAGTTTTTGCAATTAAATCAATTAACCGATGATGTCATCTCGCGCAGGCCAATGGACCGTAACTACGGGACGATCTATTTTTATTATATTATATTATGCTTACAGCATTAATTCCCAATTTTAAATTAATATTGACTATTAATTTATTCACAAACACTTGGACAGATAAAGTTAACAATGTGGGTGTATATCTGGAGAACTTTTATATAGCAATAAGTTCTCTCCACCTACCTCACTAGGGAAGCAGCGTGGAGGAGTAGGTAAAGTAGACATGCAAGTGTATCTATTTTTAGGGGTGTATTTTAACCCGGTGGCTTCACTCAGGAGATAATAGTCGGCCGGTGTGGCTCAGAGGTAACACTCTTGCCTTTGAATCACGAGGTCCTGGGTTTGATTCCCGGCCAGGGCAAAATGAAGAATTACCTTTTTTTAAATTGTCCTGGGTCTAGGTGTTACATGTATATGTGTTTAGTGCATTGTATACATGTGTATCATCGTGTTAGTACCCATAATACAAAATTCAATCTTAGTTTGAAACTAGCTCGATCTGTGTGAATTGTCTATCCATGTTATGTTTTAAAAAAATATTAAATTGACAAATTAACACTTGCAGATAATGTAAATCATTGGTGAATTCGTGAAACCTACGTGCATTTATCAAGTTTTCATGGAGTTAAAAAAAACTGTTGTACTAGATGACTCTTTCTTCGTCTCTGATTCGTCATGCGGAAGATGTCTTTGAAATTGTTTAATATATTGATTTCTCGACATGATTGAAAAAATCTTTTTTTCACACAGAATCCCAAACAGAAAACTTAAGACATTCAGGATGCGTGGCAAACATAGCTGAATTTAAGATGTAAAATGTCTTCTGCCTTTTGCGGAACACTCGAAAACATACTGAAAAATGTAAGAGACTTATTCTTCGCCGTGGACTCCACGGATGCGTTTCTTTTAATACCTTTTCCAAATAAATCTTGTAAAGCATCCTGTATAGATGGAAATAGAGATATATGTAAGTATGTGTGAGAATTCTGTAATGATGTATAAGTATGTGTCCCATTGGAGTACAGATGTCAGTACAGCTGTGAGCTTGTAGGGTGATAGACAATGTTGTTTGTACACACTCTGTTTTGGAATGATTTATTGGTACGTTATTTCATAGATGCGAATCGCGTAGTTCCGTCTATTTTGAGGTTGTTCAAAGCCTGATGGTAGGGATTTGAAATTACTTTATTTCAATTTTTATTATTGGGGTATAGTATGCACCGTGACCTATAAGATCCATTGTACTCCCCCTACTCAGCTTTCCCGGTGTTGCCAGCTAAAGTGAACCCTCAAGTCCCAGACATCTTATGAAGTCTAGGATCTTGATCCAAGGTGTGGAGAGATTCCACTTCTACCCAGTGTCTGCCTGAATCCCACGGCATCGCAGTGCGCCAAGAGACATCGAGGAGTCTCAGCATCTTCTTCACAAAATCTACTAATGCCATTATTGAAAAAAGGTTTATTTCTAGGCATATTGAATATATGCCGTGGAGCACCCGGTAAAGAATTGGTCTCCCACTCTTCTCTGTAAGTTTTCGAGTGTCCTGTAAAAGGCAAGTGTTAGAAAAAATTAAGACATTTTACATCTTGAATTCATTGATGAGGTTTGGTACCCATCCTGAATGTCTTGATTATATATTGGCACGGAGAAGACAGTTTGCATGTTTATTACATGCAGTTGATCTGCTGGTTACCCCACTTGTGGGATATGCCGTGACGGTATAGTAGTAGTAGTTTTTTAAGCTCCTCAAAATGTACTAATGTAATTCTGTTAATTTTATTGCATTGTAAGAGACCTTGATGCTATGGAATGGAAAATATCATATCTGCACCATAGTAGAAAAGGTCCAATCACCATATTGTCGCTTGTTGGGAAAGCAACAAGTTGCATAGTGATGGTCCTTCAGTGCTATATACATTTGTCAACTAATTTTTTTTCTCTGTAACTATAAATTCTAAGTCTTTAGATAGATGATGATGATGGATGATTTCTTCAGTGCCGTTTATTGGAGAATCCATGTCAAGATATAAATTATGTTAAAATCTTATATAAATTTTGTTCCGGATAAATGGAAGTACCCAGACTTCTACGCTATCCTGGTAATCGATGGTCTCCTTCAATATATTTTGCTATTGCAGGTGGAGAAATTACGCACGCAAGCCAAGGCGCAAGAGACTGTGGTGAGTGCGGCCGAATCTGAGGCCGCTGCTCGCAGAGAGGCTGCCACGGGGCTCAAGAGAAGAGAGGAGGATCTCAATACACAACTGGCACAGCACAATACTACTGTGGATGAGCTCAATGCTCAGTTGCAGAAGTCTGTGTTGGCCATTAGTCAGGTACAAAGACATTTTGTTAGAAAACTCACAACTTTCCTTAAATGTCTACAATATTTTTCTTGGTGGGTTTCTTAATTTGTGTTTTGTTGTTTTTTAGGCGAATTTGAAAATGACACACTTGGAGGAGCAAGAGCGCCGTAGCAATGAGGCTGTAGAAGCCCTAGCTGCAGCACTTGCCGGGGGCCCTGCACCCTCACACCAGCACCTTCAGTTGCAGCCTCCTCCAACTGCACATCAACTCAGATTGCTCGTCAAGGGAGATGAGGTACATATTTCTTCACTTTTTATGAAGTTTTATCCTTTAATGTTCCTATTGGAACATAAGAAAGTGACAATATCTTACATATTGATGTGGCAATTTTGGTGTCACGGTAGCCACCATGGTTGCACTGCCATGGGTTCCCTGTGAAATATGGGCCTTACCATCTTAAGACTACTGATCGCTTGTGAAGATATACTATTAGTTTACAATGTTTATTTTTTCCAGGACTCCCCTATAGATGATGGGTTTGGAAATATGAATGGACCAAGTAAAGGGGGCGAGGGAGGTTTCTCCGGCGACCCCTTCAAGGATGACCCCTTTTCCTCGGGGGCTGCCCACACTAATAATCAAACTGTCAATAGTCATAGTAAAACAAACAACGATCCCTTTGCTCCCTCTAGTAATCCCGTGAGTAACAAAATCATATTATCTATTTATAATTTAAAAATTTACAGAATTAGTGAAATTGTTCACGTCATGTAATTGTTTTGTTACATTATTATTTGACATTGTGTAATCGTTATGTTACATTATTATTTGTCATTATGTAATTGTTATGTTACATTATTATTTGACAATGTGTAATTGTTATGTTACATTTTTTATTTGACATTGTGTGACTGTAACTGTTCTGTTACATTATTATTTGACATTGTGTAATTGTTATGTTACAATATTATTTGTGTAACTGTTATGTTACACCATTATTTGTCATTTTGTAATGGGAACTAATGATTTGTACGGCTATGAATCCATTCGTTCGGCAAGAACAAATCAGCATTTAAGTCATTTGCACAGCAAACAATGTTTTCATCGGCAATAAATAAAAAATAATCGCAACACTTGTTTTACAAACAAACTTGGTTATATCGGCAAATTAACAAATTTTAACAGCTTAATAAATAATCGCACAACAAAATAATTAATTGACCAGCAGAATTGTTATTTGAGCAGCAGAATTATTATTTGAGCAGCAGAATTATTATTTGACCGGCAGAAAATATAAGATAAACAATATTTTTCACACACCTTCGGATCCACATGATTTACCTTCGGATCCACATGAAGTTTTTGTGATTTCTTACCAAATTAATGATGACTACGAAAATAATGCCAGTTTCCGCTTTGCTATATTAACGAAATATCTAACTGAAATGTCGTAAAACGCTAGAATCGTTCATTCAGATGCTACATATATAATCACATAAAAAGATGCTACATACAAAGATTTATTATTTGAACATGATTAAAAATTTAGCTTTCACGAGTTTAATTAAAATAAGCGCACGGTTTGCTGCTCATTTATTTATTTTGCTGCACAAATAATAATTATGCTGGTCGATTAAATTTAGAGTTTTACAATATCATATTATTTGCAATAGAAATATAATATTCTGGCTGGGCATAAGTAGCATATCAAAATGATATATTTGTTGGCGGAATACATTTTTCTGCTGAACAAAACATCAATATTACGTTGATCGTTTAAATGATAGCCTTTTGTAATTGTTATGTTACTTAGGATGTGTAATTCTTCTGTTCTGAACTATTCACTTATTTAATTTCTTATATTGCAATATAATTCACATCTTGCTATTCTTTCATCGCATAATTGACATCATGAAATTCTTATATTGCATGACTGGTTACATTGTGTAATTTTTTTTATATTTATAATAGAAATAAAAAATGTTATTTAAATATCTATAAAGATTTGCATACTAATAGGTTTATTATTTTGGTTTGCAGAGTGGCTTTGCATCTGATCCGTTTGCGAGTAATTTTGGAGGATCAACTCCAGATCCATTTGGAGGTGACGCCTTTAGTTCTCAAGACAATAAATCTAAAACAGAAGATGTAAGTGTTTGTGTTATATGTTGTAATTGTGAATTTATGTCTATTTATTATGTTGATTTTGTAGAATATATTTAACTAATAACACTCCTTAATTTTATATATCCTATGTATAGAATATTCACTTATTTTTAATACGCTTTGATAATTTAGAAACCATTTTTACTGAAAGAAATTTGTTATATCAGAACTCACTCCAAGATCTCTTTGCTATAGCATGTGATCGCCATGAATCCCTTCTTTACCTCCGTGGGGTTGAACCCCACTCTACTACTACACCGTCACGGCATATCCCACAAGTGGGGTAGCCAGCAGACCAGCTGTATGCAATAAACATGCAAGCTGTCTTCTTTGTGCCAACATAAAATTAAGACATTCAGGATGGGTGGCAAAAACCCCTGAACCCCACTCCTGTTACGATTATTTTATTCAATGACTGAATAACAGCCATCTCCACTTTGAAGGAGCTTTTTCTCGGGCAGTGGCTCCTTCACAAGGCTTCCACAGATTACAAATTTCAAAAGTAGCCATGATAGGGAATGGATTCTCAGTCATGGTTTCCCTTATCCTCCACCTGTGCCTGGTTGAGGTCACATCTCTCCTTTATCGCTTGAGCGAACTCTCACTCAAGCGAGTCAGGAAAGAAATTACTCTTTTCAAATTGTTCTCGATCTGAGTGTTACAAGTGCATATATGTGTTAAGTGCATTGTTTATTTATTTATTATGTAAAATTAACTATAAGTAACATAACAGTTGCAATTTTTGGGTATCGTCGTGTTGGTACCCATAATACAAGATTCATATTTAAGTTTGAAACTAACTCGATCTCTGTGAATTGTCTATACGTGTTGTGTTAATTAACATAAAAACTTACAAATATGTTGTAATGTTGTGATTAATTTGAGTTTTTATGTATGTGTGTCCGCAGAACAAAGATCCATTTGGATGCGATCCGTTTGCCATCCTGCACGCTCCAACAAGAGACGGCTCCTCCCCGACCCCCTCCCTGCCCCCCAAGAAGCACAAGCAGCCCCCTCCGCGTCCTGCGCCTCCCCGACCAGCCCAGCCCCCCTCCAATACAACGTCGCAGTTCAACGCAGACTTTTCAGCCTTCAATAATAAGGTAAGTTATTCTACCGAATTATTATATTTTTTTACATAAAAATATATTCTAGTCAATTTTATGAAACTGCTTATGTGACTTTTTTTTGTTAAATATATGAAAGGCTCTCACTTTTTTCCTTTAGTTTTCTAGTGTCCAACTGTAAAAACGAGGTTTTCTTAAAACATTGAGAAAAGTATTTTTAACACTTGCAATTCAAGAATGGGATTTACGCACCCATCCTTAATGCCTTATTTTTTTATTGGAATGGAGAGCATAACGTGTATATTTACATTCAGTTCAGCTGCAGGCTATATCATTTGTGGAATATACCATGGTGATATAATGATAATAATAATAATTTGAGTTCGTCAGTAGCCTGGAGGTAGAGATTCGGCCTCGTGAACAGAGGGTGCGTGGTTCGATACCAGGTGCCGGCAAACTCCCCTTTCACGACACAAGCTTTTAGTAGCTTACTGTGAAAGGTGTATAAGGTTGTATTTGGGTTTATAACAAAAACCCAGATATATCTTTTAAAAAGAAAAAAAATGTTAGTGATCTCCTATGATTGTGCTATTTTCGTAGGACATCATGGGAGCGATATCTTCCAACTAAATGATATGTAGGTTCTAAATTAATAACTCACTTGAAGTACATACATAGAAAGTTTCATAGAATTATTACTATTTGAGTAATATCTAGCTGGTTGCAACTTTGTTGTTATTCAGTCTATGCAGTTTGTTAACTGACTGCCTTATTCGTTTATACGTTGAACATCTATTAAAACCTTTATTTATTTAGTTATTATTGGACTACATTAAAGTGTCGTTTACGTGCCAAAGCATCTCAGGGACACTGAACGATTCATTAATTCTAGGACATTACATCCATAATATGAAATTCCTTAGAATTTTCTTTTAATTATCATTGACAGAAAAAATTCAATAAAATAACAATTGAGAAAGAATGAAATGAAATGAACAAGGTTTGAAAAGAAAAATGTAGTTTGCAATCGAAACTAGATGTTACTCATTGTTGACTCATCGATATTTTTCTTTAGTTTGTAGTGAAATAGCTATAGACAAATTGCTCTAATTCGTCATTCTAATTCATCTAACGACGCCTTATGGGAATTGTCTAATTATTATTATGTATTATCTTTTTACAATGTCTGTCTTTAATAGCGCAGAGATTCACTAAAAAAACTTGCGTTTAAAGAGTTGCAAAAATAGAAAATGTTTGAAGTCCTTTGTATATTTACTTGCAAATTGTCTATAGTTCCTATTATATACATATTTAATTAATATTTTCATACTTGTACTTGTAATTAGAAGTGTGTATGATGACTGTTACGCATGATCGTATTCTTATAAATAGTAATACTTTGCGCACTTGAAATTAAAGATATTTTGTCTAGTGTATAGTGCTGTTGAAAACATTATAAACGACTCGGATTGGTTACATACCGTAAAATAATATAATGTGATTATTATTGGCTAGAATATTTACAATTTTTTTTTATTTTTTTACTGGATTTGGGCACAACAGGAGATTGTTTCGAGATCTGAAATAGAAAATGCCAAAAAAATTATTTCTTCCTTAGTAATAATGTGACGATTTATGCAGTCCCGTATTGTGGTAATATCACTTCAAGGTCGCTTTACAACATCTAGGATCAACATCCACGTCCATTTTGAAAATTACATGGTATCAATTAAAAAAATATGGTTTGCATTAAATGTTTCTTGATCGGTAGACTTTATGTTGTGGCAGTGAGAATGGCGGAATTGGTAAACGTTGTCAGCGGACACTGAGAGCTTACTTAAAAACTTAAACCAACCTTAAGCTAATTTGTAAGCGTTAGTACGCCTTTCTCATTTCTTTCCATTGGATTTTGCACAATGTTTATCCTTGATGAATGTATATTTTTTTTTTTATATATTTTTTACGCAGCACGCCTCGATACAGGGCAACCTAGTGAGGCTGCTGCAACTTAATTGAAGATAATTGGTGATATATTGTTTCAACGTTTGTATGATATTGATTGAATAAAGAAATATTTATATTTATATTTATTTATATTTTATTTATAAACATGTTTTTCCTATAGACATCTGCGTTTGGTTTTTTACCTTCATGCTGCATCTCTAGTGGGGTACACAGAGTGTATTGGAAGCTGGATATACGTATCCTCGCATTACAGAATTTGAGTGAACTGATATTTAAAATAATTTATTTGTCAAAAATCAAAGTGATTTATGAATATTGTTTTCATATTTTTTGATGTTTAAATAGATTTTCATTATATTTGCAAATTTGTGTTTTGCAAAACAACGCCTTGTAACGACTCCATTTTGTAAAATATCTTTATTTTCAAGTGTGCAAACCATTTTGTTTATTTTTATTTCTATCTCAAGACAAACAATTAATTTATGTTGAATAATAGTTATTTGTCTTGATATTGACGATGATTTTGTTTTTCTACTTTTATTGTACTTATATTGTATATGTGAAGTTTCAGATGATAATTAGGTATTGTATGGATTGTAATTTTTATATTATTTTTATAAATTTAAATGCATAGACATATTATCATCGTTGCATATTTAAAACAGCGCATGTGAACTTGATCCCAGATGCTGGCAAACTCTCCTTTTATGACACAAGTTGCTTTAAGCATTCTGTGAAAGGTGTATAAAATTGTACGTAGATTTATAAAAAAAAAAAATCTATAAAAAAATGTGTTCTGAAATTTAACTGAGTTAAAATCTCTAAATTTAAAACTAGTTTGTGAAACCGGATGTATAATTTGATTGTTTCAACCAATTCTTAGTGTGAAATATAAAAATTTAGTGTTTTCAAAATATTATCACACAGCAATAAAAAACATAAATAAAGAATTTGACACGCTGATGAGCATTTCTTTTAGAGCGTGCCTAAATTAAAACATTCGCACACGCGTCATTTTAAATAGGCAACGACAATATAATTTCATTATTTCTGAAAAAAAACATAATATTCTCATTTACATACAATTTTTACTTTTGATGTTCCCTTTGAAAAATTCGATACAACCTATCTGATATTTCAAAACTTGTATACTTCAAAAGAGAATCATGTGAAATTTTCACATATTGAAAATATATATCACTATATTAGCTTTGGATCTAAGCCTGCAAATGTCTCTCAAGTATATTTATTTATTTATTCATTCTTTACTGTACATTGATTACAAACAATTTCATTAAAAGTATAAATTCAAATTAAATGCAATCAATATACAGAGGGCAAGTTTATCGGAAAAGCGCAACCTCTTAGCGAAGCATATTGCTCAACCTCTTTGAGTGATAGTCGCGTGATGTTATTGTTGCGAATTTCGTTTCTGCAATTGACCATTGTCTGCATCTGCCTTGCAGACCTGAAAACCTGAAGCAAAAGTGATTTTTTATTATTGGACAACAGTAAAGTGTCGTTTATGTGCCAAAGCACCTCAGTGACACTGTTCATCATTACATCCATGTCATAATATCTACGCTGGAGCGAAATTACACCATGTTGAATTTCGGCCGAAATGAAATGTAGTATTGTAGTCCTTGTTATGCTCTCTTAAATGACATATTCATCTGTCTTGAAAACGAGTTATATTTTGAAATATCCATAAATAAAAAAAATATGTCAAATTTTTGTTAAAGCAAAACAACACCATTTTAATGCAATATTGTCTAATTTTCCAAAAAAGTGTGAGATTTGATTAAAAGCAATCATTCACAATAGTTTTTAAGAGTAATATCATGTTAACTAACATGTGAGAAGCAAATATAATTTTGTTGAAAAAACTTTGAACGGCCATACTGAAAAATGGCGTCCATTGAGATAGTGTAGCTGCGCTCCAGCATACAGATATAAATAAATAGAGTTAAATACCTTTTTTGTTCTGGATTTACACAAATGTATAGTGTAATTAGTGAGAATGTTATGTTATTTTGAATGATACATGTAATCGTACTGTAGGATGTATACTTTTAGTAAATATTGTACTTGTTTACTTGTCTTCTCTCGTCTTGTGCTCATGCCAGCCGTGCAAATAATTACAACTCTACTCCTCCTACCGTGTCATAATAGGTACGCATGCCTAGTTTATTATTACGGATACCTATTTATTTATTATTGTTACTTTAATTTGTTTATTTTATGTACTGTTATTACACCGAGCACAAATAAAATAAAACACTTGAATTGTATTATATTTATGCTTGCAACACCCGTACCCACAGTCACGGTATAACTTTTATTTAAACGGTTAAGTCTGGATAAGTGACACCATTACTCGTAAACAGAGATTAGCTTTGTTATGATTTTATGACTGGCAAATAAAAATACTCCTACACTTCATGAGATTGTTGAAAGGATACGCAGTAAAAGTATGATAGATTGTATGCGTAACAGTGATATACGAGAGGAATGTGGAATGGAAGTTGGTGCAATAACCAAGATGAATGTAAATAAGTTATAGCAGTATGAGCTTGTGGAAAGAATAATTGAAAGAAAATATAAACTTGGCTCGGAGAAAGGGTACTCGGTCGATGATCAAATGGTTTTAAAATGTAGTTCAGATCTTAAAACACGTCCTGAGTATAATGAACAGCGTGTATGAGGAATTGCATGGGTGTGACGTCTGCAAAAAGTATGGACAGGAGGAAACAGCGCTCGATCCTTTCTGCCTACCTCGCAAGAGAAGCGGCGTAATAGTATGTATGTAATAATTATTATTACTGTTGGTGTAAGTGTTTTTGAATTATGAATTTTTGCATAGAAACATTAAATTTTATCAGTTTTCCTTTTATTCATATTTATTTATGCAATGTAAGCCTTGGTTTTTTCAAATTATTGTCATTTTACACAATTTTTTTAAGTTTTCAAAACTGAAAAAAATTACAGCTTAAAATTGCACATTTTACTATTTACCATTTATGTAAAAACACAAACACTTGCATCACATTTTTATTTTTATTTGTGCGTGGTGTATTAATTTTACTATTATTCATTGTTTATTCTTATTTTGACAGCTATTTGGATTTAAAAATAGAATGATCCGTCATTCTTTTTTTAAATTCAAATAATTTTGTCTTATGATTTTTTTACAGATTAACTATTATTTTTTTATTATTTCAGCCAGTTTTTTGATTTAGCCACCCCCTCCCCTTCCCATTGATTGTTTTTATATTTATATTATTTATTTTTATGTTTTATTGTTTTTTATATTATAGGTGTGGTAGCAGTGTACTCCCAGTTGTGCCTTTGCAAGTTTATTGTAAATGTGATGAAAGCGCTGGCTTATTTGTTTCTAGTACTTTTTTATTATTTAATTTTCTTTTTCAAATCCTATATATATATTTTTTTGTTTAAATTTGACTAAACAGATACAAATAGAAATCCTTTGCTAAAAAACCACTATCTCTACCTATTTAGCCTTCACAATATAAGCATATTTCTTATTGGGAGGGCCTTCAAATGCGGGAGAACAAATTAATATTATTACTATTTTTGAATAGTTCAAAAAAATTAACGTAGGTACGGTAAGAAAAAGGATTATTATGTTAATCCAAATATATATGCACACCAAACAGGCAATGGGGGTGTGCACGTGCGCCCGTATAATCATGTAGACAATGACTATGCAATCAGAACCCTCAGTAGCCTCACTAGAGAAATGCTTGCATTAAGGCAAGCTGCTAGAAACATTACAAAGAGATCTAGCAAACACAGTAATGTCACATCGAAACCTGATGAAATAGCTTCTTCTTTGCTTCCTCTCTACGTGTGCAGAGTAGCAATGCCCTTAGCCCCCAACCGAAGAATCCCCATTCGCTTAACAACTTTATATGTTTGGGAATGGAATTGTAGAGCCTCGAGGCAATACATGTATATACTTAAAAAAAATATTTTCGTTTGTTAGTTGTCAATCTTTTTTGTTTTCCATATCCCTTTATTTATTTATTTATTTTAGTTTGTTTTGTAAGCATGGGTCAGGTTTAGGCGCTTTTGCTATTTTTAGTAATTGTTGGAATGATCCTTGATCTGTTAGAAGGTATTTTTGGGACGCTGTATGTAAAAAAAAAATATAGTTTTGTTTATTACAGTATTTCATATAAATAGATCATTTTGTAGTTCTGTTAGAATTTGAGAACCGATTAACTATGACTAGAAACAAGTATGCTATGTTACTAACAACTAACTACATTATGTTTTTCAGCTTTAAGGGGAGGGGGTAGTGTGCCCCATACAGTGGGAGAGTGGCGGTCGCTCGCACATCATCAATCAGCGCATAAATGTATTACAAATACCATCCAATGTGTAAATACCTTGTGTGTTCAGCTTCCCAGCAAACCGGCACCCAGATTGGCAGCAGCCTCACCCCCCAAATCCAAGTCTCCCATGGACTTCACCGAAGACCCCTTCAGAGACTACAGATACGAAGATCCGTTCAATCTTGACGACCCTTTCTCCGACACCGTTGACTCCTCCAAGAAGCAGCCAGCTCAGGAATCATTTGGAGCTTTCAGTACCCTCCCGTCAACAAAATCTTCTGTCCGTACTTTAAACAATAACAATACAAGCAACAGTTTTGCCGCTTTTGATGCAGACGACTTCTTTTCAGCTTCTAACAACAAAGAAAAGAACAATAACGATTCGTTTGGAGGTAGACAGTCTGTTCCTTTACCAAGTAATGACCCTTTCAGTAAAAGTGGACGCGTCTCTGCTCCTATTCCAAATAACAATAGCAGTTTATCTTGGGCTACTTGGGAAGAGAGTAGTAACACAACAAATAACGATAATTGGGCAACAACTGATAGCTGGGCAAACTCTACAACGGTTTCAAACAATAATAACAACATCAATACGTCTAAAACATCCAGTCAGTTCAACACTTGGAGTACGAGCAGTAGCAAGACTAAGTTAGAATTACCAGGGAAGAAAGAGAAAAAGGAAAAATCACCGAAACCCAGCAGATCTTTCACGCAGGCGTTGCATTTAGGCAGACACAAGAACAAATCCAAGACATCTGCTAATAATAGTACCAATAATTCCTCGTCTAGTCAATCCACAGCTACCGCCCAAGATCTGTCATGGCAAGAACAGCTGTCTTGGGCCGAAGAGGAAAGCAAACGGATGGAAGAGGAAAGGAGGAAGACTCAGGAAGTGGAGGAAAGGCAATTGAAACTGGCCATAGAACTCAGTATGAGGAATCAGTAGCGATGAAGGGGCTCCAACGTTCAAACCTTCTGCTAAATAAATATCATTATTATAACGTATAACTATCAATGGCACTGTAGTAAAAAATGTTGGTTGAGCGTATCTTGTTATGCAGAAACAAATGGTTTCAGAAAAAATTCTATTGGTCGTACTCACGAAAGAAAATGCGAACTAAGACTTACTAAACTAACCCTGACAAAATGAAAAACCTCATACACCAAACTTATCATCTATTCAATATTACGCGGAATTGTAACATTCATGAAGAATATAATAATTTCAAGTCTCTGACAAAATTCTATGAGTTCTGCAGTTATTACTATGAGTTTTTTTCTGCAAAATATTTAAGAGACTGGACTCTAAAGTTGTAAGGTTTAAATCTATGAATGTGGCGTCATTTTATTAGGTCTAACGGTTGAAATAGCTTTTTTACACCTTTGTGAGTACGGCTATAAGAAAATATTGTTGGTATACAAAAGAAACATAGTATGTTCTTTAACTTGTCTTAGCTACGGGATAACTGTCATTTTTATTGTTTTCTATTTTGTTCTGTTCTGTTCTCAAACACTAGGAGATTAAAAACTTTAAAGGCGATTGTATCATGATTGAGTTCATGGACTTAGTAGATATCTTACTCTCGTGCCGTATCCCAAGTGGGGTTGGCAAAGAGGTTGGAAAACCACACAGCTCTGCCCTTACATACTTCTTTTGCTACCTTCACATTCATACAATTTCTTGTACATGCACGTCGCATTCTCTTGTCATTGAGAATTTGATCGTCTTGATTAAGCCACGTTGTTCTCGAACATTCGTGCTTTCTCATACCCCTCTTTCGGTAGATTTCTTCTGTATACAAATTATCCTTTTAATGTGTTTATGGTAAAGGGATACTTTTTTGTAGATTGACTATGTTTTGCGTAACAAGTTTGCTCAATTTTCGCCCATTTTGCAATTTAATTTGACGAAAAAACTTCTTTTTTTACTTTTATATTAATTTTCATAGTTTTGCCATCAGTATTGAAACAAGACTGTTGCAATTTTGAAAAAATTGATTTTATATTAACATCAGTTATACGTGAGAATTGATATTTTATATTTTTTTTATTCATTCTCATATTAAAAAATATACTGTCTACACGCTGCTATCAGTATGAGAAATTTCAAAAAGTATGATTGCACATAATTATATAAGAGAACATGTTCTTTGAATATTACTCTCCCAACAATGCAGGCAGTGAATCAATTCTTTTTTTTTCAAATTCGAATTGCAATAATGGCGGCATCAAAATTTATTCAAAGTGTTGCAAGTAATGAAAAAATATAGTGATATTCAGTATATTGATTATATTATAATGTTGCTAGTGTAATAAAAAATTATTGAATAAAATTTAGTCAAGCACCCCATTGTATTAAATATTATTGTAAAGTACTGTGTGAATTGTTGTACCTAACTAAAAAAAACCTGTAATTTTTTTGTTTCTCTATGTCGGAGGGAAACTACGCTATGACAAGAAATGTCGTTTTTTCACTATGGCAATTTTTTGGCAAAGTTTTTGCAACGTAATCACATTTACTGCTTCTGACATGAGGGTTTTAGATGCAAAAGCACTTTGATGCATTTTTTGCAAATATTGAACTATGAATGGAGGAATGTTTATATTTTAGCTGGTTACAATGTAGTAATTAATTGGATCAAAATTCACCTCTATCATTGCAAAAATTGTTCTTAAAAACTGATAAAAAACAAAAGTTCCTCAGTCCATTTGAACCAATTAAAGACCTTTATTAAAAAAATTTCTTATAAGCCAGATTGCACAATTGTCATGTGACTTAAAACATACAATGATATTTCCCTCCGACAAAGAGATTTGTGTATTATCTATGTATTATATGATTATTGTTCTCTTGGTTACTGTCTTAAATAAATTTTATTAAATGATATTATTGCAATATTATTACAGTTATGACTATTATTTATTCTACTCCATCTAAGAGTCATTAATTGTGAGGTTATTATACACTCACCATTTATTAGGGTGAGTGACTGTCAATAATTTTGAGGTTATATAACTGTCATTGATGTTGAGGTTATGTAAATGTCATTATTTTTGAGCTTTTGTAATTGTCATTAATTTTAAGGGTTAGTTACTCTCACTAATTTTGGGGTTACATAACTATCAATATTTGAAGTTATTTCACACTGTTGCTAATAAATTGTCATTGTTTTTGAGGTTATGTCACTATTATTGGTTAACTTTGAGGTTATGTTATCATCATTAACATTGAATTGTTGGCTGTTTTACCTCTGCTTGTACTGTACTATTATTCTCTTTATACATTCCTGTTGCTTTAATATAATTGTAATATCTAATGTTTATTATAATATCATCACGGTACCTAAATATAATGTTAATTAAATACATTTTTATTGTTCTGTTATTATTGCGTACAGATAATTCTCGAGTTACAATTTTATATGACAAATCTGGTTAAATGTTTTAATCGCAATCAATGACCAACTGTTAACTGTTAGAACATTTAAACTGTTCAAGTTTAAGAAATAAATTATATCAATGGCTGCATTGATCACCTAGTTCCATAGATATTTTACAAAATGCATAGTTTTTTTATCTTTGTTATTTTGCAGAAAGTGATATTCTTTTGTTTCCACAAACAAAAGATTCTAAAACTCAAGTTTTTTTTTTAATTACAAGCACTGTTTCCGGTTTTGGTTATACATGTTAATGCCTCGAAACTTTGATGCATTTTTTGACAAAATATTAGGATTTTGAGTCGTCAGTCTATGGAACTGCTATTGTTGTATCGTAATCAATCAGCCAGTGATAAAATACCCTAGAAAGAATTGTTAAATATTTGAATTGATTTGCTGTATCAATCAATGAACTGACATAAATGGGACTTGCGCTAAACCTTAATAAATTTGTCTGTCGTAACTCAAATATTGTTTGTGCAATTATTGTGTATTATTAACTATTCTTATCGAGCTTCCAGACTGTTTTACATCTGACGGTTGCTCGTGTGCTGACTTTGTAGGAAATTATTAATTTTATTGTTAATTGTTAAGTCATTATATTGTTATATTTATTAGTTAAGATTCATTATTCTTTTAATTAATTCTTTAAGTTTTATGTTACCTTTCACAAGATTCACAATCGTATCATATTACTTACATTGTGTAGGTACTATTTAAAACAATAGATGTTGATATTGTTAAAAAAATTTGCAGTATTTTATGCAAATTATTTATTGGTCCATAGACATATATAATGACAAGTAAAAAAATGTCCTAATTAATTATAGAATGATTTTAAATTCATTTTATTTGAATTTGGAATGTGATGTTAAATGGTGGTGCCATTTAAATTACACATTCTTCCCATATTATTTATTGTCATAATCCCCTCTCCCACTTTTTGTGTATTTAATTTTTTTATTTAAATTATAGAATTATTTATCTATTTTTAAACTATTTAAATTGCATTTGAATGCGTATTTTATCCGTGTTTTTAGACCAAAGATATGGAAATATTTTGTCAGTTTTAAAACAAAATGAGATAGACAACAAACTCCTCAAAATAACTGCAGTACAAATTGTTTAATAATATGTTAAATTGTATAGACTGCTTTAATAAATAACTCTTTGTTTATTTATCATTTATATTTTCAGTGATGGCAATGCTAATTGTCATATTTCAACTATTGTTTGTTTCTTTGTTCATTTGTTAAAACAGAAACAGTTTATTATTATACCAAGTGTAGTGTGTAGATATGTACAAAGATTTTTGTAAGTAACCGTGCATAAATTTAATATTTTTAAAGTCTTGCTAATTGTGATAGTGAAGATACAATTTCCGTCTGTTATTTCTCTTCTATTATTTAATTGGTTAAGTGTTTAGATATTCTCCGTTTTAATTATTTTTTTCAAATTTTGAATGTTTCCTTTCAAATTTAGAATGTATTCTTCTTGGAGGCTAATCAGCTAATATAAAGTACCTATTTCATCTCATTTTATTTATATTATTATTTTATTTTTTGTATGTTTGTTTAATAAAATTATTTTCCAGTGTCATTTATTTAATTAATTTTTTTTAATTATATTTTATTATTAAACTGTATTTTATTTTTATTATTATTATGTTTCATCTATATTTTCTGTTATTTTTATTATAATTATAAAATTAATACAGTGAAATATATACTCGTTCTGTTATAAAAAATATTGAAGTAATATATAATAATTTAATTAATTATTATATTGTTTTTATTCATATTGTAAATATACATACTGTGTACTCAGCAAACTTCTTTTCTTTTATTTTAATATAATTTTCTTTTTCTCTATTTTTATTTATTTATTTACTTATTCATTTTTATACATTCTTCATTTGCAAGGTGCTTAGACTATATATTTGTGTGTTAAGGGAAATTTTGCAAATGTGTTAGTATAAAAAAAGATGTGAATAAAATATACGTGCATGCGGTAAATGATAATCCACAGATAAAATATGTCAAAATTCACTGTTTATTATCTATGGATTAAATAAAATTATGAAGTAATAATTTTGAATCAAATTCAAAACGTTTACAATTGAAATATCTGTCAAGGTGGTCGGTAGTCCAATGGCAGAGTCTCTTGGACTTTCAGGCAAAGGATTTCAAATCCTGCTGCAGAACTACTGTCATTGCAACACAAGCGTAGTGTATTTAGGTTTTTCAAAAACTAAAGTTATATTTTTATCTATTCTATAAATTCAAGGTTTTTATAAACTGTATCTATAGAATTCACGTTTTTCAAAAACGTTAGTGATATACCTAAAAACACTCCAATTAAAATGATATTCAGTATCTGAATTCTATCCTATGAACTCTTAAATAGTCTGAAATGTTGGAATGGAGCGTCTGACTTTCTGGAACAAATCAAAGATAATCACGACAATCTTGTTTCTACTAAATGTTGGCAGTGGGATTTGAACTTTCTTTTAAAATCCAAAATGCTGCTGTCAGAAATAATGAAAAACTTCTCAAAGAAATGTGCACAAATGACTTGTTCGTCTCTGAAGATTTTTGCTGTCCAAGGATAAAGCACACACTGAACACTGTGTTAATACACTTAACAATGTATTTCTACATTAAACGATGTGTTAATACCATGGATAATGTGTTAATACATTAAATAATGTGTTAATGAAATATATTCTCCCATTCTAGCCTTCAACTTTCATTGTGTAATAATATATTAGTAAAGAATTGGCACTAATAGCTTTAAATGTTCATTTCACTATCTGCTTTTAAATGTATAACAAGTTTTATATGTGTATATGTAAGATTGTAACTTCCGAACTAATTACTTCATTCTAAATATTAGAAAAAACAGTTTAAATTTTCAAAAAATTTGCGATGAAGTGATTGTAATGCGAATTTGTAATATATACAAAATTTTAATTAAAATGTTTTCTACAATGGCAACATTTTAATTTGAATGAAAAAGAATTGAAAAGTGTTCTATAATGGAAGAATTAGTGTCATTGTTGTTCTCAATGAAGATTGAGGTTATGTAATTGATTTTTAATTGTATATTTTGGTGACGCAGGGCCAAATAACGATGATTAATAGTTTGAAGATCTATAGAAAATGTAAGTAAACCACCCGTAAGAGGGTGTGGAGCATGGAGAATGATTATTATAATAGAATATTGATAAAGTTATCTTGTATAATGTAGAACTGAACATGTTATATTATCGTGTTTTAGAGACTTTTGGACCCACCTGTAGGAGTTTAGTTTCACTTTATATTGATAATAATTATTGTCGTTTTCAACATATCTAAATAGATAGAAGTTTTATTTTATAGAATGTTTAATCAAAAGCAATGTTAGAATGTGACTACAGGCATTACTCTATTAACTATAGGATAAAAATAATAATTGCAAAATTGTTAAATATTTTAATGTTTCAATAAACATTTGAAAGGAAATATTAATATGGATAAATTGAGCTGCTTATTGCAACAAAAGTCCTGACCCTCTCACAATTTATTCTGTGATGTGAAGATTAAAAAAATCATCAATATTTGTCGCTTTTTTTCAATAATATACCAAATTTTAATATAGATTTTTATTTGAACAAGATGTCTTTTGACTTCTTAGGTTGTTAACAATAAGAAGTCAAATGATGTCACTCTTGATAAAAAAAAAATTGTAGAAGAAAACGCTTGTTTTCAATTTATCCAATGGAATTCTGGGTTTTAAAATTTTGGCAATATTGATACATAACCCATAATTGACATGTAACATTATATTTTGAAAGTGGAACATCATAACATAAATTTCATTTGAACAAAGACATTTAACATTAGCAAGACTCCGCACTCCCTTGAAGAAACGTACCACCTGAGATAGTAATTGGTAAAGACATGTCCCTTCTAACACATGGTTGTACTATATACACTTACTGTATAACTATCATAACTGATGTACTGGCAATAATATGTTGGAAAGGGACACAACTCTTATCAATTGCTATCGCATGTGGTACACTTTACCTTTTTATAGGAATATAGACCTTATTGCCACTGCAGAAAGCATATTTTTGCTTGTCTTTTGATCCAAAATGTACAATCTTATTCTTGTAAAATGTCTTTGAATTTGGAATTCAATTCAAAATATGTTTTGAAGTAATGTTGCCATGTCACACAAAAGAATGTCTAAAAATTCAAAAAGCATAATAATGACATTCTCTTTTTTTCAGTTTTATTGGAAGTTTTTTGAGTATGTATAAATTGAATTTAGAACATGTTGTGAATAGTATTGCCAGATCACATTTATATGTTATAATTAGTGTTGTGCCTGTATTTTATAAAACAAAATTGTTTCTATGAGATTAAACATTCTTTATTTAAAAATCATATCTTTACATTATTAAACTATCTATTATGATTAAAAAGCAAAGACAATATGTAAAAAAAAAACTATACTTAATTGCTTAGCTTTTCCTTATGTGAACACACTGATGAATCATTGTTAACTCTTTTCTAGGTATGTGTATAAAAAATATTATATAAATATAATGATAATATTTAACTGTTTGTCGTGTTGAAATAATATTATGAAAGGTATTTTTTATCTTTGATAAGTAAATATTAAATTAAGTATATATTATTGGATATTGTAAATCACATGACACAATGCATTATTTCTTGTCTATTATCATTTTGACATTAATGTTACCGTAGAAAAAAATCTTTGCTAACTTGGAAAATCAAAAAAATATTTAAAAAAAATAATGAGTGATTCGAAGAGTGATAGGGACTCTTTTCCTTTTGTTAAAACCACGATACGCTGTAGGAATTTTTAAATTTTGTAAGCCGGAGCAAAACTATACTATGTACATCACGAAACGCCATTTACCAGTATGGCCGTTTAAGATTTTTCGACAAAATTAAATTAATTTTTCACATGTTTATTTGCAAGAAATTATTGTCAAAAATGATTTGCATGGGTTGCTCTTAACCATATCCCTCATTACTATTTTTTTGGTGTTACTTTTGTCCAGAATATATTGATAGTCGATAGAAAAATAATGATAGACCTTTTTAGAAAAATGTTTAGTTGTCAACTGTTGTCGATTGACTCACAAGACAAACTTCCATACAATGGGTTTCCAGCAAAGTTTTGCATCTTTCTTTCTATTCCAGTAGGACCCTCTTCAGCTCCTCGTGTGATCTGCAGCCTACAGCTTATATCTTTGAACACACTCAAGTGATACGAAAAAATTGATATTTTTAGATTTTCTATGGTAGCAAAATATAGGCGAAACGTAGTATTGAAATTTATTTTATTTTGGCTATCGATAACACATCACTTATCACAGATTATAAAAAAAAAATTAAAATAATTATATCAAGATTATTATAATGATAATAAACAATAAAAAATAAATAAACAAAAAACAATGTGTATTCATAATTATTTAAATATAGAATTTATATTGTTGCGCTTTTGACAACCAATCACCACGTGTTAAAAATAATAATTAAAATGTTGTTAACAATTTTTAGAATAAATAAATAAATATAAATATTGTATGATGAGCATTATCAATAATAGATTGTAAACTGTAATTATTAATACGGAATTAAGTGTGTGTATAAAATAAAACTATGATAAATATTAATTATTGTATTCTGTGTAAGGCAAGTATTAAAATAAAAATCATAAAAAAATCTCTGTTCCCTGGCGATATTAAATAATTAAGTAGGTATCTAATTTTTTTTTTTCATTTGACAACATATTGTAATATTTGCATATTTTCAAATGGCAACATGTATTAATTCTTAATTTGAATGAATCAACTGTAAAAAAAAGAACTTTGATTTTATTATAACCTTATTTTGAAGAAATAACAATTATCTAATTCTTTTACATAAAGTCATTCCCACTTTATTTGAATAAGTTTAGGTGCCATATTTTATTTTAATTACACAATTTTGTAACGTCTGATTTTACTGTTACAAATTTGTATTATACTCATTTTAGTTCTTCCTTCTGCCTTTCTTATATTTCTCCTAAACTATAAAGTTTGCTCTCAACAACAGAGTTATTGTATTTTGTTCACCTTAACCCATTTTGACAGATGTATAAATTATCATTTTCACCTGAATCCGTTTTGACAGATACATATTATTTTCATCTTATTCCATAGACCATTAAAGGTCACGTGGTCTTATCTATGGATTTGCTTTTGCTTGGAGGGCAAACAGTCAAATTGCGCAAATCATCCTTGTAGGATGTTATGCCATAAGAGAAAAAAAAGAAAGTCAGATGACAAAATAATAACAAAAACGACACTGACAGTTTTTTTGATTATTAGGTATTCTTCAGGCGTTCCACCCAATATTGAGTGATTTTGTAATACTGACAGTTGGAAGAATAATACCTACATGACAACGCTCTTCTTTGAAATAATTTACTATCTGAGATAGCATGTGCTATGGTACTTTATCTCTTTATCACGCATAGTTAGAACTGCACAGTTAAAAAGACATACCACCTTTTTGTTTGTTTTGTTTTTGTTTTAGAACTGCGCAGTTAGAAAGAGATACCACCTTTTTGTTTGTTTAATTTTTGTTCCGTTGATGTCCTCCAAACATTTTTCTGTGACGTCATCCTTTAATGGTTATTTTGACAGATGCATATTATTTTCACCTTATTCCATTTTGACAGATGTATATTATTTTCACCTTATTCTGTTTTGACAGATACATATTATTTTCACATATGACATACATAGCAACATCTTAAAAAAAAATTAAATGTTCTTATTTTTAAATGGTTTCAGATTTACCTGACAGACAATATTTCTTTGTCGTGTTCTTTTTTATTATAAATATAGAAAAGAAATGAGAAAAAATGGTTAGTTTCATCTTTTTCTTTGGTCTTTATTTATGGAGGGAGGAAAAGGAACAAACAACATGTTCTAATTGTCTATCGAAAATATTGTGAAGCGTTTCCTTCACGATAAAATGACTCACCTGTTATCATACAAATTCATACTTGGTTGCTTTCTTTAAAGTACTATTATTGTATCAAACGAAATTGTTCTTAAAGAAATACTAATAAATTTAAATTGTGTTTAGCATGTATTAACTTTAGCTTCCTAGTTATGTATTGACCAATATCTGATTTCTCTATCTTAAATATAAAATATTCATAATTTATAAGTTATTTAAAATTGATATGGAAAATAGAGAATCTCTTGAATAACTCCATGAATGAATGATGCAAAGGAACACTCTTTACCTCTTTTGTTTTTTTAAGATGGATTTGGATTTGAAATAAACCCAAACACGCCCCCAGATACTATCACATTTAATATACTAGAAAATAGATTAAGTCGGTAGTGGGTGGAATCAAACCCGTTTCTCTTAATTGAAAGTTGATTACTGAATTGTGTTGTCAACTGTGGTATGCATTAGGCTAAATTCACATGTAACATGAGATCAAATAAATTGAGAGTTCAGATGACGAGCACTAACGCGCGTTGCGAGAGTACCATCACTACTTGTCAGTCTGGTTAATCAATTAGTAGGTCGATGTCAATATCTACAGATTCAGTAATTTTACTGCAAAAACAAGTAATAATTACGAAAATTAATAAAATTGCAAAAATAGTATGTGAAATAGTGATGAAAGCGCGCGCTCATATGAACAGCAAACGGAATTTAAATTAGTATCAAAACGCACATCTTGAGACTTTTTCTCTAAACGCCCATGTGAACGGTTGTAAGGTAAATATAAGGATTTCTAGATGCGCGATTTGAAAGCGCGCGTCAAAATTTTGCCATGTGAACATAGCCTTAAAGGCATCTTTGTAAAATGCTTGTTCAGGTATAAAATTTCATCCTTAGATGTTGCACAGATTTTGAATTGCTTTGAAAATGTTTTATTATTACTGAAGTATTATAATGGGATTCTATATTTTCCATACAAACTCTTCTATATCATTTGTTCCTCTTGTAAATTAAAAACTATTTTATCTTTTTTGAACATGAAGTTTGACATTTCATTGCAACGCTAAATTTTTGTTCATATTACTTTTAAACAAATGTATGTTAGATTATCAATCAACAATCGACAAACTGTAATGTGAACAATTCATAGTTACAAACCCATCAAATAACACATGACAAGTTCCTTTTTATGTTACAAACCCAACAACAAAAAATATTAAGTAATTAGGTTGCAGAAGAAATAATCTGTTTCAAATAGAACAAACAAACCCCATAAATAATATTGTATTGTGTGTGACATCAAATAATTACAAATGCATCAAATATTGTAGCATGTTTCAATTCAAACTACAAATCTATCAAAGTAATATTTAACAAATTATATTACAAACTTGTCAAATTAAGAAGCTTGCGTGTATTAAAATACTCATCAAATTATGTAACGCGTTATAAAAGCAAAATAATTATTTATTTTTGCCGTAACTACATATTCCACATCAGACTAAAATTACAATTTACATTACAAACTCATTAAACAAACTGACATGTTACAGACTAAATTACATACTCATCAAATGATAAAAATAATTGTCTGTCATACTATGGTTACCTACCTTTTTCACAGTTGATCAATGTTAAAAGTTACATTACTAAACAAAGTAACATGTTACACATTACAAACTCAACAAATAACAAAACGTCACAATACAATATAAGTTTCTGCAAATATGTAATTTAATGTGAATTAATATTTCCTGATAATAGTTATAAATGAAGCTGAGTATTATAAAGTAATATATAATTATTAGCTGGCCATATACCCTCGACTGTAATAACAATAATACAACGTGTATATCTATGTTAATAAATATTAATTGTACATCTATATCATCAACAATAACAACACAATAAGAAATAATTATGTAATTATATGAATATTATAATTATATTATAATACCTTGTTTGTTTTCTCTGTTGAATTTGTTATTAAATATACTTATATCATTAAAATATATGTAATTACAAAATGTATAAAAACGATTGTCCATCATTTTTAGTTGTATCCGTTTGGATCCACGTTATTTCCCTCTTCTTAAAAATTGTCATCATGCCCAAAATGTAACGTCGGATCTACAGATTTTACAAAAATCTTACATATTAAGTCGTAACGTTTTGTAATATATATCTTCTTACATAATAACGTCATTACATTCTACATATTATAATGTAAAAAAGAGAAAAATTTATAATTCCGTTGTTAGGACTAAGAGTCCGCAGGGGTTCCATAGGCCCGGCCGTCCCTTTTTCACAATACACCGTTCCTATGACAACAATATCAGAGCGCAAGGAATGTCGTGGAAAGAGGTGACGCAATTGGCACAGAGACGCTCTGAATGGAGGAGGCTGGTTTCTGCCCTGTGCTCCCGAGAGGAGCGTTGAGGGCGATGATGATGATGATGATGTTAGGACTAATAAAATTATGCATTAATTCCACTTTATTTGGTTCTCCTGTAAAATGACAATTTTGCAGATACGACATTACATTTTGGGAATGACAATATAATCCAAAAAGAAACTAAATTGTTGAGTGGCTCAACATCAAAAAGTGGATAAATCCGTTTGTTGTCATATTATGTCAGTAGAGACTAGATTTTAATTTGAGTTGAACTCACTATGTTCCAAATTTAATAATAATATGCTGTCTCATTCCATAGCATTAAAATGTAAATGATCTCTTTTCTACTCACACTTAAGTATCACACATCCTATATACTTATCTGACAAAGCAATAAAAGTACTTTAATAATGAAAATTCTTCAAGTCTGCAACACAAGAGAAATTATTATTAATATCATTATTATCTCAAAAATGTCACCCTGCACTAAGACCATAACAGCTTTTAACCAAGGCGATCTCAGCAGGAAAAATGAAAAAACAAACTAATTTTAAAAAATCAAAAAGACAGCAAGACAGAAAAAAATACAGAAGAGACATTATCAAAAAAACAACAGAATCAAAGTTTATGTAGAAAATATTGGCATGAACATTCAAATTATTAAATAATTTTATAGCCTTGCTGATAGGAGAATTTGGTATTATGTTTGTTCTGCTAGCCGGGGGGGAGGGGTAAAAAAGTATATGCTGTCCAGAACGATTGTACGATACTGGGACGTAGATACTTAACTCACTCAATATCATTGGATTACTTATAAAGCACAAAATACATCTCGGTGCCTGATCATTTCAAAAAGGTAGGTACATTTCAAATGTCGTGGGCTCAATACTATAACCAGATATCTCAAAATCAATAGTTTTGAGGTACCTAATTATAGTTTTAAGCACATTACTAAATATTGACTATAATATTTGTTATATTTAGATCATTTGCATTTCTTCTTCATGCCTACATCCTTCATGTTGTGATCCTCCTCATCGAAGAACGTCTTGTATAAGTTGGTAAAGGGCACCTCTACGATGAGGTAAACAGGGAGAGCCAGAGCAAATGTGAACAGTGTGGATATAATGCCGTTTTTATACTGAAAATAAAAAGATCAAGAATTATTATTTTCCTTGTTAAAGTGAGAAGATCATTCTGGACATAGGACAAGATTCTCTTATCTTATCCTATTACCTCACACCACATCCTTTGTGGGTTATGCAAAAAAGACGGAACACCTATACAACGTGTACCTGGACCTGTCTAGCAAGAGTGTTATTTCTAATTAAACCAAACCAATCACAACAACTGGATAGTTTCTGTATTTAGAGAATGTAAAACTCACATTATAGTAATGGCCAAAGTAAATCTTCTCCATGGAGGCTGTGAAGTGAGTCTCTATTTCGAAATGAATCATCAGAGCCGAGTAACTAAGAGAGCCAAAGAACAACATAGGCCTGGACTCTAATAACTGCTTTCCATGATCTGCAATATAAAACATTGATAAGTAACAATCCATAAACCAGAGTAAGGTGATGAGAATGGCTTTCCATTTGAAGAGATCACAATGACAAATGAGATGCCGCATGGGAAATTTCAAAGATTGCATTTACCATTTACAAAATATTATGAAGGAATATTCCTAAATAGTTGTCCTGTATTTCCCTAATTTCAGTTATCTTCATACTTACATGGTATATTGACTGCCATGGCCATAAGAAATAGTGCGACAGCCGCGGCTACGATAGCCTTGTTAAGGGATGCGTATAGAGCTGCGAATAGTCCGTCATAACCAAACATTATTGATCCAGATATTATTCCCCACATTATTGTTACAGCCATTATAGGATTGGATTGCATCACTAACCACTAAATAAAAGAAAAATATATTAGTATTAAGAGTAGCAGTAGGTACATTATCTTTCGCTGTTCTCCGTTGGAGAAGATATATTTATTTCGTGGACAATACGTCAGACGTCTCGATTGGAATGCCATGCGTACACATCGTAACATTGTGCAAAATCTAATTGGAAGAATTGAGAAGCGTGTCCCAATGCTTACGAATTGGCTCTAGGCTGGCTTAAGTGATCGTTTTCGGTGTCCATGTACAAATTAGTCGGGAGATTTTGATCCATTCAAGATCTAAAATATGAAATCCCAAAAAATAGCCTTTATGCTTTGCATTTATTAATGTTTCTCAATTGATGGACCTTATATTGTGACAGTGAGATGAGTGGAATTGGCGAACGTTGTTTATGATGAATACCGAAAATGATTACTTAAACCAGCCTAAAACCTTTTTGTAAGCATTGGGACGCCTTTTTCGATTGGATTTTGTTACATTTCCTGTACATGGTTCTCCAATCGAGATGATGATTTAAATGGAAGGAAAATTATTGAGGATTGTTAATAAAAACGAACAAATCCTTTACATTCATCATCAAATTATTGCAAATCCAATCAAAACTGTCACTTGTTTATCTTTTAAGTGAGATTTGGGTTTCATCAGCTTACACTAAAGTTACAGACTTAAAGTCAGTTAAATTTCGAAACACCAGATGTCATTATACAAGCATACAATATGTTGTTGAAACATACTTTGAAACCTATATACCTAATTCAAATAAATCAATTTCGATATAATATTTTTAACTATGGTGTATATTAGTTTTTGTTTTTATAATTCAAGCACCGATTATACCCTGGACACCTCAACAGTACGAATCATTCATTAGGTTTATCAATATTTTCTCAGTTATTTATCAAAGATTTCGTATTATTGTTACTTGAATTCTCAACACCCTCAGAACTTGGATAATAAGTTTCATTTTTATCTTGGCAGAATGTCATATTCATCAGTAACTAGGATTGTTATGCATTTTTTAAATTCATTACCTTGTTTTTATTCAGAAATACTTTATTCTCCTTGGCATATTGATGGACATAGTAGGCACCTGCAACTCCAATGAGATAAGCTGGAGCATTATTGTATGTTTGAGTGTAGAACTCAGTAAATGCTCTGGCGAATCCATCTACAGTGCTTAATGTACTGCAAATAATAATCAATCGCTGAGAATTTTCGTTTTTTTTTTCTCACATAAATCGTAATAACTGTAATTGGTTTAACTTTTCGGAAAAAATTCTTACGCTAATTTAAAAACAAGCACAGAGCCAAAGTTATTGACATAGACCCGGTATGTTAAGAAGACGATGGAGAGCAATACAGAGCCATTCAGGATATACTTGGCCAAGTGCTTCAGCCTCCACGTGACAATAAGGAGGAGAGTTATTAAACAGTACAACTGCATGTCTGCTGCAAGGTACCTGTAAGAAGCACATTCATTTTATTGTTTTGCTATAAACATATTAAATGGTCACCGATAGTTTCAAGAGAAAATCAGCAATTAACTATGCCACGATAACTCACCAACCCTGAATAATGCATTGAACCGTCTCCGAATTTCTGTTATTGATGTAAAGTATATTGTTCCACCAATGCTGTGAACAAGCCTTCTCTTCCGATGTGTGAAATGAGGGATAAGGATGATCTCCATTCACTTGTCTGCTCCATAAAATGGTGTAACCAATTACCAACATATAAACTGGCGTATACCTTAAATAAATGAAAAAAAAATATATTCATGATCAAGTACCAATTAACATACCTTCTGTACCTATAATCTCCAAAAATGGCATTTCAGTGAAACTGTACGCTCATATTAGTTTAATTTAGTACGCATTAAGTCTCAACTGCTTTTCAGAAACAAACCCATCACAAATGTAGATACCTATGTATATAATTTTAATTTCTTGAATTATATCACGTCAAATTATGTGTCAAATTCAAGAGAATAGCGACTACGCAAAACAACAAAGTTTTTTTTAAAGACATTCTAATACTTAAAAATCCACAAAAGTCAGAGAAAAATTATGTCGAGCCACTAACGGCTCTAGTGAAACGAATTTCTGAATGATAAATATAGAAAATATGGCTAGTGTTAATACCTGAACCATCTCTGAAGAATCAATCGGAAATACTGTCTGAAGCCTACATCCCCATGTCTGTGAACAAATTTGTAGAAGTTCTGTGCCATCAAATAGCCAGATATACACATGCTCATCTGCATTAAAAATCCGCTGTTGTAGAAAAGTGAAGTAACTCTGGACCCATATGTCTAAAAAATTTGTCATTTAAAGTTGACCATCTTTATTTCATTCTATCATTCATATTGAAATTTCATGATCTCAAAAACATTTACGATGAAGGTTTAAAATAGGATTGTCAGTCGGAGTGATGGAAAGGTAATGCTCTTACATATGAGTTACGAAATCCTGAATTCGCTTCTCGCCCATCCATCAATTCAATACTATCACATCTGCCTCTTGCCAGAGCAAAATGAAAATGTTCCTTTTCAAATTGATCAGCAGGGCTACTCTTGACACCCGGATATCTCAGGAGTCATTAACTCCTACTTATCCGCACATTCAAACCAAAATTGTCCTCACGGGCGGGCCATTGGGAAGCCCTGAAGGGCCGGCTGGCCAAAACTGCCGTCGTGGGAATCTTTTATACTATTTCTCTCTTCGATGTCCCTTTTGGGTGGTTATAATATTTATTTAGGACAATATAATATCTACTACTACTACTATACCATCACGGCATATCCCACAAGTGGGGTAACCAGCAGATCAGCTGCATGTAAGAAACATGCAAACTGTCCTTTTCGTGCCAATATAAAATCAAGACATTCAGGATGGGTGGCAAGCCTCATCGCTGAATTTAAGAAGTAAAATGTCTTAATTTTTTCGAACACCTGCCTTTTACAGGACACTCGAAAACTTACGCAGAAGAGTGGGAGACCAATTCTTTACCGGGTGCTCCACGGGATGAATATACAATATAATATACATATA
Organism: Athripsodes cinereus; assembly: GCA_947579605.1. NCBI lineage: Eukaryota > Metazoa > Arthropoda > Insecta > Trichoptera > Leptoceridae > Athripsodes > Athripsodes cinereus. The sequence continues at coordinate 1,878,102 of OX388318.1, forward strand.
AGTAAAAAAAAAAAGAAAGGAGAAAAATAAACAAATGAGACAAACGTATACAAAAAATGAAGTAAAATAAAAAAAAACATGTTAAAAATATATACATAAATATTATGTAAGAGGGTCGAGGTGAGGTATCCAGAGATGCGCAGTTAGGCGTTTAATAAAGGGCGCGAGCCCGAGAGTCGCCAGCGCCAGCATGTTGTGGAAACATTAAACCCTCCCGAAAGGGACATCTTTAAAAAACCTACTCTCCACCAAGGGAGACAGGACGAGACAATAAAAAGACGACTGAAACTACTCTTGACATAATCTAAAACGATATTAATCTTGTCTTGATATTAATCCTACAATGCGCGATTTGAATATAATAAAAAATACGTGCATATCAATCTCGCCATAGCGGTAGCGCGATAATTTTGACTATAGTCCATTCGCGCAGCGTAGGATTAATAAGAACGAGGCAAGATTAAGATCGTATTTAAATTGTGTCAAGAGTAACCTGCATGGTCTGGGTGTTTTGTGTATGTATTATTGTCGCCTGGAACTAGCTCAAGCCGTGTGAAATTGTACATATACCTAATATATGTTTTGAAAAAAACAACATTTTGGATGCAAAAATCATATGCGATAATAAATACGCAAGTAAATAATTTTCTTACCCATTCAGCATATTTTGGATTTCCTACATATGAGTGAATCACATAAATGTTAATGTGTATGATAACCACACTTAAGATAATAAAAACCCTTATTCCCTGAATACCAGGAAGATATGTGATAGGAGAATTATTGTCGTTGTCATTAATTTCTGCATCACTCTTTCTGTTTACATCCATCATGAATTTGTTCCAATTTCCTTTCAGCGAAAAAGCGTTAAGTATCTTCAAAATTATACCTGAAATTAAATGTGTTGTTTTAGAAATTTATTTTAAAGAATTTGCAAAACAATGAAACACACGAAAACAGAATCGTCATTTACTAAAATCGCCCCGATCCAAGGACAAATTAATGCAATACACTGGACATTGATGGATTGGCCACAATTATATAGGTAAAAAGAACTAGCAGGAGAAATAAAAAATATTTGGCATTCTAGGTCCGTTTACATACTACCTTTAGTCATATCAGCTACAGGGGTAACACAGAAATCTTTAATAAATAATTTACAAAAAATTGATTTACCGGTAAACTTACACACCAAAATTTAAAAAAAAACTATTAAAATTGTAATATTGCTAGAAAAATTTGGAATACAGATATTTCAGGCACAAGCTGATATTTTGAACCTACGTTTTGCGCCTTATCCTTCGATATCTGGATAGATGAATTTTTCCCGGCATTAGAGACTGTTAAGTTTTTGTGTGATCATGACTGATCATTTGAGATGTGTGGATGTCAATCCTACAGCTACGTTAAAAAAAATAATCACTCTCAATATCTTCATACTTATATACCTTCATGAGAATGTTGTTTATCCACAAAACATCCTAGAAGAGAGAAGAGGATTAGACCTCCTACAGCAGCCAAGTAAATCCACTGCTTGGCGCTGATAGTCTGATGTTTGTGATACTTGCAGGTCTCTATCTCCACACTGGCAGACAGCTTATACTTGTCTGACAACTCGGCAGACACACACTCCTCTAACTTGCTGGTCACTATGGCATCCTGCATTATATTATATATGTACAACTCCTTGCTCAGGTTACATCTACTGGATGCACACACTCCTCTGTGGAGGATATCATGTCTGAAATATTGTCTCTCGTTTTTATTCACCTCCTGAAAGACAGAAACCTTCTTTTATAATAAAAAATAATATTTACTGTCTACTGGAAAAAAGCAATAAGATAATAATATAATATGTTACATTTATTACGAAAAAGGCAAAACAAAGCAAGGCTTGGCAAGTGATTTTTCAAGGGGATGACATTTTTATGATACAGCTGAGATATATTTGTGACCATAATAATGGCTGATAGCAAACAAATTATATTGAGATTTTCAAAACAAATTTCTTCGAGAAACAAAGCCAACAAGGACATTAACATTCAATAGCAAACTGAAGACATCTCTCTTCCTGCAGAACTTCCCGTGCCCTTGAGATGTATACTCCATTAAACGGCGCCGATGAAATCACCTGTCATCATCATTGAGAATAATTCTTTATATTTTGTCAAAATTTCCACTTTCAAATAAGTTAAACACCATTATTTTTTAAAGGCAAACAGTTTGTTCATTACATACTGTCAATCTACGAACTACTACATTTCTAGGAGATGTCTAATAGTATAAATAGCTTGATAGATATTTCAAATTTACATGAAAAGTAAGGAGTTACCAATTTTTTTCGAAATAATGAAATTGGGCGCTAAAGTTACAGTTTTATTCTAAATCACTCGCAATTATTTTATGATACTTATTTTGAATGTTGTTCATCGCAAATGCTTAGCGTAGGTACTATAGTGCCTAGTGAATACAAGTTCAGCATGTATCGATTTCAGTATGTATAATATATTTTGATGTTCTTTATAATTTTATTGTCACCAGTTGGGTAGAATTTTTTTTTTTTTCATCTTTTATCGATTCAGTGGATTTACTATAGTAGCAATGATACCTATAGATGCATAATGTTGTTATTGTATGTATACCCGTAGGTATGTATGTTGCATTAATGTTGTACAGTTGAATGTAAGATGTATGCAAGTATATGTTTTTATAATTTGTATTTTTGTAGCAGACGTGAAATGTAATTTTTTTTATTTTATCTTGTAATATTATTTTTTGTACAAGGCAATTGCCGTATATTTAATAAATAAATAAATACATAGAATATGTATATCTATAGTCGAGTAAATATTCATTGCATCAGGAGTTTTTCTCTGGAAACTCCAGTCCTGTCTTTTTCCATGTCCAGTACCTTTCAAAAATAGATTATTTTTTTAAGCTTAGTTTTATTTTATCAAAGTACCTGAATGATGTCCCAGACTTCTGGAGGTTGTGTTCCATTCTTTGGAAAGAGTTTTATCTTCAGTTTACAGTACAGAGCCTCTGACTTCTCCATACATTTCTGATAGTCATCCAACTCAACCAGTGCTGGCATCTCATCATATTTCTCTGAAAGTAATCACATAGATAATTATGCAAAATAATTTCATAGTTTATTAATTTAACGTAATACCAATTGCACAATTTCAATTTAGTCGCTCTTTGACACTCCTTTCACAGGAACCAGTGTCCTCCTCCCACTTTACCCATTACTATAGTTACAGTGGGAAGGCAGTATAGTCATCTTTCTTAATGATAGAATGTCCAAGCTCATGTCCTTCCAGAAAGACCTTCCGGCAGGATAGAATGTCCAAGCTCATGTCCTTCCGGCAGGACATGAGCTTGGATTTCCATACTTAGATTTCCATACTTCTGACAGTACGACTCCACGCGTTTCCGCCATTTTGTTCGTCGAAATATGTTGCTTTAGTGCGAACGCGGACAGCACGTCTTATACTCGCAGCCATTTCGAATCAACTGATTGTAGAAAGATGATTCAAAAACTCGCTAAAAGAGAAAGAGATGCACTATATATCTGCTTTTATTATATCCTGCTAGCAGGCTTAGAAAGCCTTCAATAACCAAAGACATTGCATCCTACCGGTAGGACATGTAGTCCTTCTAGCAGGACGCTGGACGTTCTATCATTAAGAAGTTAAAAAAATAACATTGATGCAGGCATTCGCCCCTCGTGGCAATTATTTTCAGAGGGAAAAAGTGATCCTTTAAAGATTAAATAAAATGGGAAAGAATGGAAGAAGCTCACAAATAGTAGTAGAGAAATGTCTTATGAAAAATGTGTTGTTTTTTTTTTTGTTTAACTGTTTTTTGTAACGTAAATCGTTTTTCTATAACTTGTGTCAGGGAAAATAAAGTCTGAATTCAATTAAAAGGATGACATCTTGAAAATTAACAATTTTTTTTTTTTTTAAAAAGATATATCTGGGTTTTGTTATAAACCCAAATACAACCTTATACACCTTTCACAGTAAGCTAAAAGCTTGTGTCGTGAAAGGGGAGTTTGCCGGCACCTGGGATCGGACCCCGGACCCCTTGATCATTTTTATTTAATATCATCTTTATTTAAACGTTTTTATTTATTTACCATTATTATTTATTTAAAATACATATTACAACAACTATTATTTATATATACGTCACATATTATTTCAGTTCACACAGATTTCTTATATACACATTATATAACATCTTTCTTCAAGCATATCTAGATCTTTCTTTTTTTTATCAAAACCAAAACAACCACCTGTCATTATTTTCCAAAAACATTCCATAACCAAAAATAATATAAAAATTCAAATTCATTAAACTTCCAAACTTAAGTACCCTCCTAATGGTGATTACGTAACATTGCCTCCCTCTTAATTTAGTTCGTCCCGAACGAATTCTCTGGATGAAGATAGGAGCATCCTGAATCCTCTCTGCAATGTGAAGTCTTGAAGAAATAACAAGGTACAGACTTCTTGATGTTCTCACTATACCCTGGATTAAAACAACAAACTAAAACATTAATTCCAGTATTACAGAAGATCTCTTCTATCATATTTCGAACAACTTTCCAATCCATACTGCCACTTATCCTTGGTATGCCGAGCTTCGTAAGATTCATTTGTAACATTTGATCCCGCAAACTTTGTAAACAGTGCCACATCTGAACATACTCTGTTTGTTCTTCAGGGATTGCTTTATTTACCATGTAAAATATATGTCGTTCCCCATGCTGTAGATGGACCGCTTCTCCAATTTTCAAACTCTTGGCCTTAATCTCTTCCAATATCCCGTACTTCTTCTTGAAAACTTTGGCTATGCCATTAGTAAATTTTGCATTCTGAGCCAAGCAATGAGCCAAAACATAATCCTCTGAAGTGTCAAAAAGATCTTGCTCAACTTCGATAGTGACACCATGATGAATTCTTCGTTGAGGCGTCTTCATAAACTCTTCAAAACTCTTCTCTTCACTTAGGACTTTACAGACTTGAACAATCGGGTTGTTTCCTTCACTTTTATTGTCTCCTAAAAACGGTGCTAAGCGATTGAAATGTACCACCCTCGGCTTGCCATTTGATTTTCGTCGTATTCGATAAATAACGTCATTTATTCTTTTAATCACCTCTTACGGTCCTTCCCAGGATTTTTGAAGCTTCGGTGAATATCCTCGTCTCCGTTGAGGATTGAACAACCAAACTAAATCTCCAGCTTGATACCCTCCTTCCACAGCTTTGACATAATATATTTCCTTCATCCTGTCACTAGCGACTTGAATATTAGCCCGCACACGTTCATGGATGTCGTTCATCTTTCTCCGAAGTTCCGATACATAATCTTCTCCAACAAGATCCTCTCCAGGCTTAGATCCATACTGCAAGTCGCAAGGTAACCGTAGTTCACGGCCAAAAATCACACTCGCTGGTGTTTGTCCCGTTGTCTCATGAATTGCCGAACGATAGGCCAATAAGAACAAGTGGATGTATTCGTCCCAATCCTTCTGATGATCAGACACCGCCTTCGACAGATATTTTCCACATGTTCGATTCATTCGCTCCACCATTCCATCCGACTGTGGATGCAAAGCAGTTGTTCTCGTTTTTCGAATTCCCAATATCTCACATACTTGCTGAAATACGGCTGACTCAAAATTTCTTCCTTGATCCGAATGAAGCTCCAACGGTACTCCAAAACGACTTATCAGCTCTCTTACCAAGATTTCAGCAACAGTGGTAGCCTCTTGATTTGGTAATGCATAGGCTTCTGTCCATTTACTAAAATAGTCCATTGCTACTAAAATATACTTGTTCCCTCTTTCAGTTGTGGGAAACGGTCCTGCTATGTCGATGGCTATTCTTTCAAATGGACTACCTACATTGTACTGTCTCATTGGCGCACGCCTCTGTTTTTGAGGTCCGTTCGAAGTAGCACAAGTCACACATCTTCTACACCAATCTTTTACATCTTCAGTGTAACGGACCCAATAAAATCTCTGACGAATCTTTTCTGTAGTCTTTTTAACTCCCAAGTGTCCACCAGACACATCATCGTGAAGCAGCTTAAGGACATCAGGAACTCTCTTCCTTGGAACCAATAGCTGTTGTTTCTGCTGTGTTCCATCTTCACTTTCCAGAATACGTTTCAACAACCCGTTTTCCACAACTATGGATTGCCATTGTGCCCAATATGATTTAACATTTGGTGAACATGAAGCTATTTCTTCCCATGAAGGTTTTCGATCATTTTCTTTCCACTGCATCAAAAGTCCAAGGTCAGGATCTTCCAACTGATGCGCTCGAATTTCATCATCTTGCCAAAAATTATCGATGACTGTAGTTCTACGAATCATGACGAACCTTTCCTCCGCTTTATTACAATGCTGGCAATCCTCTGGACATGGACGCCTTGACAGTGCATCAGCATTTTTATGACGAAGTCCAGCTCGATGCTCAGAATCATAGTCATATTCTTGCAATCTTTCTATCCATCTTGCAACCTGACCTTCAGGATTCTTGAATCGTAACAGCCATACAAGCGCCGAATGATCTGTCCTTAAAAGAAATTTCCGTCCATATAGGTATTTGCGGAAGTGCTCAACTGACTTGATTACAGCAAGTAACTCTCTTCGCGTTACACAATAGTTGCGTTCCGGCCTTGACAAAACTTTACTGAAGTACGCAATTACGCGTTCTTGACCATCCTGAACCTGAGATAGTACACTTCCAATGCCGACGTTGCTTGCATCCGTATCCAGAATAAAATTCCCTTCGGCTCGAGGATAACTTAGAATCGGGGAATTAATCAATACCTTCTTCAATTCTTCAAACGCGCATTGGCATTTTGAATCCCATATAAATTCATTACTTTCTTCTGTGAGTTTTGTCAATGGTTTAGCGATATCAGCGAAGCCCAAAACAAATCGCCGATAGTAAGTGCTTAAGCCTAAAAAGCTTCTTACTTCATGCTTGTCTTTAGGTGTAGGCCAGTCTTGAACAGCTCTAATCTTCTCAGGATCCACCGCCACTCCTTCCTCAGAGACAACATGACCCAGATAGTTGACTTGTCTTCGGAACAATGTACATTTCTTAACATTGAGTTTCAAGTTGGCCGCTCTCAATCGTGAAAACACTTGTTCCAAATTTTGTAAGTGCTCCTCAAAACATTTTCCAAGCACGATGATGTCATCCAGGTACACTAAACAGGTCTCCCACGACAATCCTCTCAGCACGCTTTCCATTAAACGCTCAAAAGTAGCCGGAGCGTTACAAAGTCCAAACGGCATAACAATGAACTGACATAATCCACTTCCAATAGAGAATGCTGTTTTCTCTCTATCCTTAGGTTCCAGTCCAACCTGCCAATATCCACTCTTCAAATCCAACGTTGAAAAGATTTTACAGACAGCCAATGTGTCCAACGTATCATCAATACGAGGCAAAGGGTAACTGTCCTTCTTAGTAACATTATTAAGTTGGCGAAAATCAACACAGAACCGAGTTGAGCCATCCTTCTTCCTAACCAGCACTACAGGTGAACACCATGGACTGCTTGACGGTTCTATTACCTTGTCCCGTTCCATATCTTGAATAATTTGATCTGCTTCCGCCCGTTTTGCTAAAGGTAATCTTCTGGGTACTTGACGAATGGGTCTTGCATCACCTGTGTCTATTCGATGACTAACAACACTTGTTCTTCCTTTGGGTTGACTTGGGTTCTCGAAGACATCCTGATTTCTAGCGATGAAGGATCTAATCTGTTTGCTCTGTTCCTTGGTAAGTTCCTTACAAGCCTCCTTCACTAAGTCGTCAAGGTGTTTTGGTACCTCCTCTGAAGAAACTTGGCCACCGCTCACTCTACATGTTACTGACGAAACCGATGAACACATACTTAAATAAACTCCTTCTTTGATAGTCACTGGATAGTCATTGATATTCATTAGCCTGACCAAAATATCCTTTTTAGCTTGAATCAGGACTCTCGCAATCAACACTCCATTTCCAGCTTCAGTATTAGCGTTGGACTCCACTACTAAAACATGTCCATTTGGAATGTCACAATCTAAGTAGGCTCGTACTAACATTTCACTTTGTTTTGGAATAGTAACAACTTCTGCCGCAAGCACACGTGTAGCGAAATCTTCATGCTCTTGTACAAGAATATCTTCATCCCCAATTTTCAGAGTTCGCCTCTTCAGATCCAGTTTGAATCCATACTTCGCCATTACATCCATTCCAAGAATAACTTCCTCCTCTATCTCAGCCACCAACACCTGATGATCGAAGATGGTGCTTCCAATGTGAAAGTTGGCAACTGTCTCACCGCATACAGACGCCGACACTCCAGTTGCCGTCCATAATGTCCATTTAGTTGATTTTATTTGTTTTTTTTCGCAAACTAAATCAGGTCTCATGATTGTCTTTGTTGCTCCAGTGTCCAACAAAAGTTTCAAATTCTTTCCATTTACTTTGCCATTTATAAACATGCTGCTGACTTGTCCGCTGAACGACGCAACAACTGCATATCTCTTCGAGGCATTGGCAATGCGGGTCGATAGTTGCCCCTTTCCATCAACCCTTTTTAGTTTTCCTGAATCTGCTGTTCGTTTTTCCTTGGACACCGATTACGCAGGTGTCCAATTTGTCCACAGTCCCAGCAACGTAGTTGTCTCTTCTTTCCTTTCAAGGCCTCCAAAACCTTCTTAACTATGTCTTCTATTGAAAGTGGTTGATTTTCTTGTACAGCTTCCATCACACGGGCTTGAGCGTGACCTCGTACGGATTGTCTTACAGCTTCAAATTCGAGTGCTTGGGTTAATGCATCACTAAGAGTTTGTGGTCTAGCCAGTTTTATAGCTTGTTGTGTCTCACTTGCTCGTAGTCCATCCAAAAACTTGTCTACTGCAAGACTTTCACATACATCATCAGAAACTGTAGGGTATGCATATCTCACTAGACGCGCTACATCCGCCTCGAATTCCTGTAGAGTTTCATTGGGCCTCTGCACACGATTCTTCAACTGTGACCTATAAACTTGTTCCATATGCTTATGTCCAAATCGCATCTCCAGTCTCTCAACCAAAGATTTAAAGTTTTGTCTATCCGCAAGCGGAATCATCTGAAGGACTCTTAAAGCATCTCCTCGTAAAGATATACTCAATACTGATGCTTTTCTTGTCATCGACCAGCCATTTATCATAGCTACTGTTTCGAACAAAGTTAAGTACTCTTCCCAAGAGTTCTTTCCATCAAAAGTTGGCATATCACTACGCACATGCACCACCATTGAAGTTGCACCACTCTCTACACACTTGAACTCTGTGTCCACCGTTGTGTTCTGCTCAAAATCCGTTCTTGCTGTTGAAGAAAGCGCCTGATTCTCCAAAACTTTCACCTGCTTTGTTAACTCGCTAATCCTTTCATCAAAGGACACAGAATATTCTTGAAACTTCCTTTCAATTTCTTCTTTCGTTCCTCTAGAATCTTCTCGAAGCCTTTCTATTTCTTCTTTCATAGCTGTAGCATTTTCTTGAAGCTTCTTTTCGATTTCTTTCATAGCTTTATAAAGCTCACTGGTGGTTATAGGCAACTCGAAGATATATGTTTCCGGATCTTCACCTGCTTCTTCCATCACCTTTCTTAGTCGAAGTTGGAGCACACCCTTCGTTCCAGATGTATCCGCGTCTCTTTCTTCTAGTTCGCGCTTCAGATCCACCACTTTCAAGTCAAGTAGAGTTAATTTTTTTGATGACATATTTTACACAGTCTTTATTTCCACTAAGCACTTAAATATCTGATTCACAACCCCACACCTGACACCAATGTAACGTAAATCGTTTTTCTATAACTTGTGTCAGGGAAAATAAAGTCTGAATTCAATTAAAAGGATGACATCTTGAAAATTAACAATTTATTTAAACGTTTTTATTTATTTACCATTATTATTTATTTAAAATACATATTACAACAACTATTATTTATATATACGTCACATATTATTTCAGTTCACACAGATTTCTTATATACACATTATATAACATCTTTCTTCAAGCCTATCTAGATCTTTCTTTTTTTTTATCAAAACCAAAACAACCACCTGTCATTATTTTCCAAAAACATTCCATAACCAAAAATAATATAAAAATTCAAATTCATTAAACTTCCAAACTTAAGTACCCTCCTAATGGTGATTACGTAACAATACACTCAACGTTATATGGAGTTCCACAGGGTTCTGTTCTTGGACCAATCTTGTTCAACTTATACACCAATCAATTAGAGTATGTTATTCAAAACTTAGGCTTTACAACATATTGTTATGCAGACGATCGCATTTTCTTTAAATCATGCACCCCGGAATCCAAATCTGCTCTTGAACAAGAAGTCGTTTCGTGCATAACGGACATTTCATCCTGGATGTCTAACAATATGCTTAAAATCAACCCCACCAAAACTGAATTTCTCTGGATAGCGTCTCCACGAAGACAACATCTCATAAACGCTGACCCTATTCGTGTACAAAACGTGGACATAGTCCCATCTAACCACGTTAAGTTCCTCGGAGCGCATCTTGATAACGCCCTTACGATGGAGAAACACATATCATCTACTGTTAGTAGTGGTTTCTATACTTTAAGGCAGCTCAAGAACATAAGGAAAAATATATCAACCGACGGAGCTAAAACCATAATTAACTCATTCGTCGTATCACGATTGGATTACTGCAATGGCATCCTCGCAAATCTTCCGCAATATCAACTCCAGAGGATTCAGTCCGTTTTTAACGCGGCTGCACGTTTCATTTACCAACTAAATCGCTCTGCACACATATCTGCCACCCTTCAATCTCTTCACTGGCTCAGATGTCCGGAGAGAGTCGAATTTAAAGTGTGTTTGACAGTATTTAAGGCACTTCATGCTATGGCCCCAGAATATATCATGGAACTCTGTGGTAGACAGGCGTTAAGTCATAGACAGACAACACTTAGGTCTTGTCAAGATACTACAACTAAATTGGAGGTGACCAGTACTGTATCGAAACCAGTGTACGTGGAGCGTGCTTTTGCAATATCGGCACCTGTAGTCTGGAACAGGCTTCCACAAATGATCAGAGAAACGCAGGACATATCTCGTTTCAAGAACCAACTGAAGACTTATCTATTCAAGAAATCTCACGGAATAATCCAAGCACAACCTTAGTTAGCAAAGAGCGCCCTTGAGGTGGATTTTTTTTCACAAAACGGCGCTTTACAAATCATCCAAATAATAATAATAATAAAAAATAATATGTACCTCAAAGAATAAATAAATAAATAAAATATCCAATCACAATTGACTGTGTGAATCAAATAGATGGATTCTTACATGTCTTCTTTTAGATAAAAACCCACATTTTCTTTCTCATCCTTTCATCATTCATTCGCTCCACACGTCCAAACCATCGCAACTTATTACACGCATTCTACTTACAACACTTCTTTCACATCCACCCATTCTCTTTATATGCTAACAGTACCTATCTCTTTATATAATTAATATTGAAATTTTTTTAAAAAAATAAATAAAAAATAGGTTTAATGCTTGTTAGTATTATACTTTTTTTTCTTTTGTTACATATACTTTTTTATATACATTTACATATACTAGGTATACCTACTTCTATCAGCTGTATACTTTAGCATAAATTAATAGTGTTTTTGCACCTGTTGTCTTTTACAACTACCAACATATTATTATATTGCATCCTCCCATTTCATAAATATAATATTTTTCTGTCTATTATAGGTACTTGTATAAGTGATTATGTATAGAGGGTTATTCCCGGGAATTCCCGGGCGGGACCTCTTATTTTTATTTCCCGTTTCCCGGGAAAAAAACGAATCCTTTCCCGGGAAAAAACACAAATTATTATTAGTCATGCAGAATGTCATACCGATACCGAAACTTTTGTTTAGTTAACTGTAATAGTCGTAATAAACTTGTTGAAGTTGACAAACATTTTGATGTGATAAAATATGAAAACAAATATTAATTACCAACATTAGTGTTTTACTTTAAAAAAAACTTAATTATAGCTTCAATGTATTCATTTGAAAGAAGCATAATTCTAAATATAATTCGAAATTGGTGGTGTGTTTGGCCGACAATGTACAAGAATCCTACGATTTTTCATGTTTTTTTTTATATTTCGAAAAGTTAGATAGTTCTTAAAAATATTAGTGCAGCAAACTGTCGATTTTTTTGTTTAATTCATGTATACTAACCGATATAAAAAATAATTTTTTTGTTGAAATTTATAATTTTTTGAAGTCAAAAATCATCAAATGAACTCGATATTTGTTTATTTAAAAAGCTTTGCCAAAATCCATAATATTTTTTTCCTTGATAGGATGAACAAAAATTAAAAGTATTTTTATTTTGTAAACAATTTGTATTTTGATATAACAAAGAGTACCTAAATAAATCTCGTCAGTCAGCTATTTAGTTTTTTTAAGCAAATAACTTAATTTGTTTTTTTTTTTATCAAATCAAAATGTTTGCAAGGGTCAACAAGTTATGAGAGTTTTTCTACCAAATTTGTTGAAAATTGAATATTAATAAATATAATAATGAATTTCCCGGGATTCCCGGGAAATTTATTTTTAAATTTCCCGTTTCCCGGGAACGAAAATAATCCGGGAAAAATAACCCTCTAATTATGTACCTACATTTAATTTGAATTGTATTTACTTGTACTTGCCTATTTGAAATTAATTGGTAGTATGTTACTTTCGTTTTTTATATTATTATTAAAGCTATCAAGCAGGCAGCTAGAGCTGATGTGCTTGATATCCACACTATTGATGTCACTGTACACTGTCGAGCCCGTTCTTAAACAAATTAGTGTTCCTTGCAACAACCAATGCAGCAGGCAACCTATTCCAGTCTTCCACAACTCGGTTTACGAGGAAATGTCTTTGAGGGTTCTGAGTGAATCTATCCTTTACCAGTTTCGGGCTGTGTCCTCGCAAGTGCTCATTCTGGCTTCTGTGGAACATGTTCTTCAGCTCTGGATAGTCATAATGATTGTTAAATATTTTATAGATCACAATCAGATCACCTCTCAACCTCCTTTCCCTAAGAGTTGTGAGACCCAATCTCTCAAGGCGATCCTCCTATGTCATGTTTCTGAGCCCCGCTCCCATCTTGGTGAAACGTCTCTGCACTCTCTCCAGCATCAGCTCATCCTTTTCAAAATAAGGAGACTTGTTTTGAGATATTGTTTTCTTTATCTAGAATGCATTATTTCACATGATTGTTTTGTAATTTTATTATTATATTTGTAAAGGCTGATGCAGTCTTTTGTTATGTAAATAAATAGTACTTAACCACTTAACTGCGGATTACATGCATGCATGTAATGTCAAAATTATGCGGATCATGCGGATTACATGTATGCATGTAATCGTACTTTATGGTTAAAATAATCATTTCTATGATAAATACCATAGAAAATAAAAAGAACACATAAAAGTCATACTTTTTCTTTGAGAAATTAACATCACTTACACAACATACATACAATGTATAAGTCAGTATTGACATGTTTGTCGACTACTTCCCGCGCGAATCGGCCGCCATATTGCTACTTTAGTATGAAAACAAAGGTATACTATGAAATTTCTTGTTTGTTCATTATTTATAAACTTAGTTGTTGTCAGAGTATTTTTTGAAGCTACAAATTACTATTAATGATTTTTATAAGCTGTGGTATGAAAAAAAAACAATAATTTCAATAATTTATTTATTTATTCTTTTTGCACATCATTACATAACAGTGTTAACAAAATAATATAAAATTTTAGAAACTAGGACGATGTGCAGTGGCGAGATTATCACTATAAAGTGATTTCTTCCATCTAACCACGTTATATTCAACCGTTAGTGAATTTACATCAACTTTTAGTTTCGTGGAAATTAATTAAGCACAGGGTGAATGTCACTTATGCATAAAATCCAGCAGCTTAGTGGTTAATTCCTAAATATATTTTTTGGGTTTCGTTTTTTCTTGCTAAAACATAATAAATTTTCAATCATACCCAACGTAAATTAAGTCATGACAAATATTACAAAAGGTGATAGAAATTGGATGTAAAATAAAAATATAAAGGATTGAAAAAGTATTATTTATTTATTCATTCTTAAATTTAAATTTACTATAAGTAATTATACATGTAAATTACATGTACATGAAATATAACTAATATACACACAATAAACTTATCGCAAAGCCACTAATTCTACTAACTCATTTTTTAAAATGTAAGGAATATAAACTGAGTAACGTTAAAACTATTTGCACGACAAAAGCCTTCTAAAATAACTATAAAAAAATACACAATAAAAAGCAAAACAAAATCCGTCCGCTTCAAGAAATGTTCTGACATCCTTTATGTCGTGAGGTGGTCGATTCGATATCTGGCACGTCCGTCAATTGAGGTCCACGTGTATCAATTGTGGATATTTTTGTGAGGGAGTTCCTCCTATTAGAAGTCATTGCAGTGTTGCGTATTCAGTGAGAAAATAGCCTTTGTCATTCAGCACCCCATGCCATGCAGTAGCTCACTGCCTACTTTGACATTAAAATCGCTCTCATAATTCATAAATGATCCAGTGCCTTTAGGAATGTGACCAGTGCCAGTCAGTCATAAAAACTGTCTTTAATCACCTCATCCGCATCCTCTGTGGGGACACAATATACAAGTACCGTCAAACGAGTCGAATGAGGCATCCAACATTAAGCCTGTAAAGGATAGGCTCGCAGTCAAGACCAGCGACTCGTCTGCTCATAAGCAGAGCGATACCATATTTGTATTCTGTCTTGTGACCGGAGTGAATCATTGAGTAACTACCTGCCTCACCCCTACCACAATCCAAAAGTTGGGCCTCACATACACCCAGCAGATTTAGCCCAGTCACCTGCTGTCTTTGCAGCAACCAACTCCTTGTTATGGCTCAGCGTCCTCAAGTTGAAGGTTTCTATTCTCAAGTCATTTAGTTGATCCAAGTTCTATACCTTTAAGGTCGTTCTTGAGTCACATCAAGGGTGCACCCTCCCTCAGCCATCGATGTTACAGAAATGTCAGTTCCTTTGTCATCCATAATTTTCATGCTAATTCTTTTTAAGGAAGGGCTCAAGGTTCGCCTGAAGAGCTTCCCTTGACAAAATTTTTCTGAAATTAAATACAACCGTCAACGTCCACCAACTCTTATACCAACAATAGACTTAAAATTAGCTCACTGTTACATATATTATTTTCTACGTTATAGTTGTTTGCTTAGGTCAGAATTTCCCAAACTATGAGTGCGACCCACTGGTATATAGTTTCGGAAATACTGGTCTAAGATAACAACTAGAACATAGAAAATATGTGGGTCAGGCCGTAGATTTTGCCATTTTTTTTTTACACCTCGTGTTTCCTTATGATATTTTATTTCTTATGGCATATAGAGATTTTTTTATTATTGAATATTGAAACATACTGTATAAACAAACCTCACAACATAATTTCGCGTCGGTTTTATTAATATTAAAGTGGAAAAATAATGATTTGTATCCAAAAAAACACGTCCTTTCCCA
The DNA here is from genome assembly GCA_947579605.1 of Athripsodes cinereus. Taxonomy (NCBI): domain Eukaryota; kingdom Metazoa; phylum Arthropoda; class Insecta; order Trichoptera; family Leptoceridae; genus Athripsodes; species Athripsodes cinereus. Next base: position 1,893,759 of record OX388318.1, read on the forward strand.
AATTATCGCGTGTCTCCTGTAGGTACTGCGTTAAACAGATTTACATAATATTTTGAAGTTGTTATTATGCCTACAGTCATAATAATAACCTTTCCAAACCTATCATGAAATTGGCTTATTCTCAAATTATTATTATATGAAAAAAATAGTTTTTTTCATTATATTATAATATAAAGTTTTTTGTTGATGATGTTGATTTTATGTAACTTTTCTTATGTATCGGAATTTGACAGCTTGTATTTGCATAAAGTCATGTGGTAGAATAATTTTAAAGCAAACTGACATGTGGCGGTCCATGCATCAGCCGCTATTTTATTAGAATAATCTAATTGTTTGAAGGTACGGTCTGGCATCGTCACGTCGTTACGGAGATTGTTTTTGAAGATATCATCGTAAGTAAGACACAGTTTTAACAAAATTATATTGCAAACTATAATTAAAGATAAAAATAAGTAATCATGTGATGATGGTTTTAGCTAGAAATACATGTGTTATCATTTATTTATTTATTTCAATAGATACAACAGCTTTAACAATGAATAATACAATAATACAGTTAATTATTTACATCTCCAATTAAAGTATCTTACTATGAACAATTTAACAGCACAATATTTCAAAATAATTATAGGAAGGGGAAGAAAGGGAGAAGGAAAAGTCATTGATTAAAGACTAAAATATTGAGTTTATGTAACACTTATGTAACACGTTACACAAAAATTAATGTAACGTTACATAAAATAATCACTTAAGTTTAGTTTACATCAAACGCTTTCATTGACATGTCATAGCTATGATAATACAGATGTAACGGGACAACAAAAAGTTGCAGAAAATAGCTACGTAGTCGTAAAATTTAATTCGGAAAAGAGAGCTATACTATATTGGGCAGGTTATAGAAATCAATGAGAATAATAGTTACAAGGTAAAGTTTTTACGCAATAAAGGCAAAGGAAGATTTTCTTGACCTAATACTGACGATTCTTCAATTCTTCAATCATGATCACAATATTGAAAGAATTTTAGTAGGCCCATTATCTAAAAGAAGATGGATCAAGGCGTTCGACATATCGAAAATAAATGTTGAATAAAAAAAAAAAAAAAAAAAAATAAATTGTAACAACCTAATGATATCACTAATCTCTCTATCCGTGATCAGTCTAAATATTACAATATTTACATAGTAGCTGTAGCTTACTATGGATCCGTAACTATAATAACAACATAAAAAATAATATACATGCTTTACTGATTTTAATCACGCTTTGATTTATTTGTCTACCTGTGAATTTAACTTATGAGAACCTAGCTTTACAATTTTATGTAACTTTTTTCTATAACGTTTATGTTATGGTTACATATATTCTATATAACACTTTATGTCACTTTGTGGCAAAATTCACGCCTGGCCCATCTACAAACTACTAGAATTACTATTTTTTTCGTACAAATATTCATTCAAAAGGTTTTTCACCTCTGTGAATCCTTTTATGAGATATCAAATGACTAGATTGACTAAATTTTTTCATACAAATACTACCCTCAAAAGGTTTTTCACCACTGTGAATTCTTTTATGGGATATCAACTGACAGCTATTAGTAAATTTTTTCATACAAATATTACACTCAAAAGGTTTTTCACCACTGTGAATTCTTTTATGGGGTATCAACTGACAGCTATTACTAAATTTTTTCATACAAATATTACACTCAAAAGGTTTTTCACCACTGTGAATCCTTTTATGAGATATCAAATGACTACTATAACCAAATTTTTTCATACAAATATTACACTCAAAAGGTTTTTCACCACTGTGAATCCTTTTATGAGATATCAAATTACTACTACGACTAAATTTTTTCATACAAATATTACACTCAAAAGGTTTTTCACCACTGTGAATCCTTTTATGGGATATCAAATTACTACTATGACTAAATTTTTTCATACAAATATTACACTCAAAAGGTTTTTCACCACTGTGAATCCTTTTATGAGATATCAAATGACTACTATAACCAAATTTTTTCATACAAATATTACACTCAAAAGGTTTTTCACCACTGTGAATCCTTTTATGAGATATCAAATTACTACTACGACTAAATTTGTTCATACAAATACTACACTCAAAAAGTTTTTCACCACTGTGAATCCTTTTATGAGATATCAAATTACTACTACGACAAAAAAATTTCATACAAATATTACACTCAAAAGACTTCACATATTTCTTGCTAACTTTCCTAGTCAAACTACGAACATTTTTGCGTCTCGTTTCCTTTACACGAGTTTGATTACTTGGACCTGATGCATACTCTCTAGGCGTTGAAGATGTACTGGCCACTGTCATATTGTTGGCTCTCTCGCATTCAACTTTTATATCAGGCACATGTATATCAATATCACCATACGGAACTGCATATCCAATGTCACATCTTTCTTCTTCCACAGGTTCACGTTTCACTTTGATGTTCGCCAAAAAGGTTTCGTATTTATCATCCTCCGTAACACATATTTGCATGTCACACAAGACGCACTTATCCTGTTGGCAGTCTGCAATGCTGTGTTCACCAGCACTGATTTCCTCCATCATGTGTTGTGATTTGAAGCCGGGCTACAATATCAGTATTACAATGCACTAATTTAATTTATTCAAATGTATACTCCAGATGAAGTCAATAGGAGATTTGTGTTGAGCGGATGCAAGAAGACTGTTGTGGACAGAATGCGTGTAAATAAATTGAGATGGTTTGGTCATGTGGAACGAATGAAAGAGGAAAGAATGACAAAGAGGATATACTTATCTGAAAGAAAGGGTGTGAGGAAACGCGGGCGTCCGAGAACCACGTGGCTTGATCACGTGGATCAAATTCTCAAGGACGGCCGCGTGTTGAGTAAGAGGAACCGACGTGCGTGTATGAGGAACTGTATGAATGTGGAGGAAGCGAAGGAAGTGTGTAAAGATAGATCTGTTTGGCGTTCCGTTCTCTCTGCCTACCCCACTTGGGACACGGCGTGAGGGTATAGTATAGTATAGTATAGTATTAATACATGATTCAAACGTCACCTTATTTCAGGGTTGCCAGATTGTGTGGCCAAAATTACCTGCATTTTGCCAAAAAAATACCGTACTACCTACCGTGCACATTGGAAATACAACAGTCTTTTCAAAATTCAAAAAAAATGTAAAAAAGCCAATAAATGCAAAAAATATAAAAACACATAAAAATACACTACCCACCAAAGTTTACTATATAAGTCCACAAAGCTAGTCTATAATAGGTATATTGTTGAATATTAAAACGCAAGTAAGTATTTGACGTTTTGTCTGCTGCGGGTGGATTCTTGGTCTTGGTGCCAAGGGCGATTTGTTAAACAATGTAGGTATCTGTTATAATAATATACTTTGTGAAAAAAACGACAAACCGTAAGGCTATGGATTGTTAAAGGTACCTACTTTTGGAATCGAAATGTCATTTACCTATTTGAAACCTGCTTACAATGCCGACGACAGTGAAGTTTAATAGTCGTATAATAATTTAATGTGATTGCATGGGTCATGAATCCCCTCCTTCTGTCTGGGAGTAATAGTTTTACACAGGACAATATTCTAATCTTTTTTTATCTAAGTGCATAAATATGAAGTGAAATCCCAGTTTTGACGCTTACGCTAACAAAAAATGAAATATCTATTACGATTAAAGGGAAAAACATTTATAATCTCCATAACATGTAGTGGCTGAAAAAATTAAGCATCAAGAGAATATATCGATGGTGTAGCGCACAGATGTGGTAAGTGCAGTTTTTACCTAAAATGAGTTATTATACGCATGCGAATCTATATCATCTGAAGTATGTTCCTTAGGAATATTATTGCGTAACTCTGTGTCATTCACGAGATATTTAACAAAAACTATGTGTGGTTAGTACTAGATTGTATGACATCTCAAACTTTCAACATTGATTATCTCAAAACTATGAAAACTGTACTTACCACTTCTGTGCGCTATGCCATCGATATTATATAACCAGTGGCGTACCTATAGGGTGGTGACCCGATGAGGGGGCCCTGGTCCGAGAGGCCATGAGCTCAGAAGTAACCTAACATTTTTAACAAATTTTAGGATAATTATAAATTTCATATAAATACTTTTAAAAGCGACTAAAGACCATAATTATACAAATCAAAATAAATTATAAAGATTTAAACGCATTCATAAGAAAAACACTTTTGGGGAACATAAAGCTCGGAGAAAAGAATTTTATTAATAAACTAGCGGTCCGCACCAGCTTCGCACGGGTAGATAGGTATTTTAAAAAAAATAGTTTTAGTAAAGATCCCTATTTTTTTTAAATATAATATAGCCTTTGTCACCTGGGAATAGTGTAGCTTCCCAACAGTGAAACAATTTTTCAAATCGGTTCAGTAGTTTCGGAGCCTATTCAATGCAAACAATCAATTTTATCTCTTTATAATATTTATTTATTGATACATCAACGCCCCACAGGCCTTTTAAAAGTAAGGTTGACACAATACAAAACATAACAGTATATAGATTAGTAATTAGTAGTTTAATATAGATTAGTGATGTAACAAATGTGTGATTTTGGATCTTCGTGAATGCGAATGCGAATAGCGAATATTGACTTGCTTAAATTTCTATAATATTCTCAATAATTAAAATTTCTACCCCCCCGTCGCCGAATTTTCAAAATGGTATAGGAATTTCAAATATTTCAAAACTCCTCGGTTTTCTTAAAGAATATTTTCTTGCAGTACCTTTTTCTACAATGTACCGGGTAAGTAGCCGGTACTTTTACCGAATATCCGATACTTTATTACCGAAATATTATTCGCAAAACATTCGCATATTTTTTTGCGAATACTTAGAAATATGCGAATATTCTCGAATGCGAATACGAATATTCGTTACATCACTAGTATAGATATATCTTGTTAATATCAAATTGTTATTTCATTAAAATTATGTTATACCTATGCTTCTGAAAATAAAATTTATTTACTCACTATATAAAAAATACTGTTGGGTAATTACGTAACTAATTTATTACAATTAAACGACAACGTGACTTTTATCACATTTTTACGGAACTCATTGAGATGATAGGCCCCAATGTCAGATATCTGTCAAATATAGTTTTGTATGCAGGAAAATTGTTGCTACAATAATATTATTTGGATTTTTTGGCGAAATATTTTTCTTCTTTTTTTATTTGCAAAAATAAAATAAAACCGGCAAAAATAAAATCTACTTTGTATACAAATTTCCTAAAGCTTATATTCGAGGTAGGTTTTATTTTAGCAGGTTTTATTTTATTTTTGCTATCTAATTTGAATTATCTATTTTTGAAATCTAATTCGAATATAAACTTTAAGAAATTCGTATTTGAGTTAGATTTTATTTTTGCTGGTTTTATTTTATTTTTACCGGCAAAAATAAAATAAAACCAGCAAAAATAAAATCTAACTCGAATGTATAGTTTACCGGTGTCGAAAAACTTGATGTCCAAAAAATAATTGAACGTGGTGACCAAAAAATAATTCTACATATGGCAACAATTTCGTGAATATTACTTTTGCTATGAAATCTCACATTTGACAACAGTGGGGCCTACCATCTCATATAGTGCCATTTTTACTGGGGGGGGGGGCATCCAATGACTTAGGCACAGGCCTCAGATGATATAACTTCATTCATTTTATCGATGCACTCGACAATAACATTAGGAATGCGTGATGATCACGTGATCAGATGGGCCGCTCGCAGAATAGATACTGGATAGAAATTGCCCAGTTTGAATAATAAAAATATTGTAAATATGTAATATTAAAATAAACATACTGTTTTAAGATTATCTTTATTGTAGTGCTCTCAATGATGTCGAGATAACTTGACGAAAAATTTCAGATTTTTTATATGTGAAAATTTAACTGTGTTTTTATTCAATATAGGTAATTTATTATAATGTATTTTCAGTGTCAATACACAACCCTTTGGATTATACAAAATTATTGAATTATAAAAAGATTTACTTACTACAAACTGAAACATGAGGGACCGTTTATCGAAATTTTATGATTATACATAGCTATCTATATAAAAAAATCTTATTTACTAAATGATTTGATTATTTAATTTTAAATTTTTTGAGGCTTATTTTTGGGCAGACTCAGGTAACTGATTGGACTCTTAAATAAGTGTTATTTAAGTAATACATGGAACAAAATTTTAGAAAGATAATAAAATAATTGATTAAAACATTTTACATGTCAACGTGACATAATATTATATACTTATATCGATACCTTAATTCGCAGATTGGGTAACTCCAAAATAGCTACTTTACAGGGCGGACAAAAAACTAAATATTTTTGTTATGCATATTATTATTGTTATTTTCCTTATTCTAAAATATCTACATGATGTAGATACATGTTCGTAACAAAATGACCATGACATTATTATGTTTCTAATGGTTTTGTAGGCTTTTTTTGGAGTTACCCAATTTTCTGTGATAGATTTTGTAAAATAAATGCTATAATTGATGGAGTTACCCAATTTGCCTATAAGTATTGTATACTGTTTGGTCTCACAATAATGTTATTTTTAAAGTGTTTTATACGAAAATAAAATTAAATTGAAGTAATATATATAGGATAAATATTTCAACATCATCATCATCATCATCAACGCTTCTCTCGGGAGCACAGGGCAGAAACCAGCCTCCTCCATTCAGAGCGACTCTGCGCCAATTGCGTCACCTCTTTCTAAGATATTTTCTGCGCTCTGCTGTTGTCGTTATAAGAACGGTGTATTGTGAAAGAGGGAAATCACGGGCTGACGAATCCTTGCGGATGGAAGACCGGTGCTCTTTTTGATATTACCTAGCCTGGAACATCGTCTATCCTGTATCACGGAGTTGAACATAGTTGAACAAAAAAGTTGCACCTTTAGAGATATACTCGTCGATAGCTAGACAAAAATAATGAAGAGTGACAAAATGTGAAAATTATTATTCGTGTGGAGCATTATTTTAGAAATCCTGGTAGTCCTGAGTCCATTTTCGTGAAGATGTTTTCAGTCTCGTTTAAATTATTTAAGCAGACAATATTTTTTGGGCCAAGGCTTTTCTTCCTTTGAGGCAATTTATTTATTTATTCATTCATTCTTTACTGTACATTGATCACAATATATACAATTTTATAAAAAAAAATGCATTCAAATTAGGTGTGATCAATATACAGAGGTAGGTTGCCCAATAAGAGACTCTTACGACTTGTATTATGAGATAGCTGAAGTCCAGTATCCGATCAAAGTGTCTTGCCTCTTGCACACTGATACCCTCTCTGTATATCTCAAGATTTTAAAATCCGCCAAAAGAAATTTGTACTTGGCATAACAACTTGGGTTGCCGTAATCTTATAAATAATAATAATAATATACAGAGGGCGAGTTTATCACACCTCTTTTTGATTTTTGAAATTTAGATTTTAAATTTTTATTACTCCATGATTCATCCTTTTTCCAAGAGAAGTCTCAGAGTTTTCATCGGAATCTAAATGTTCTGAATATGGGACTAACGAGATGTTGACTCTTATGCTGCCCTTCTCTGTTGCAATATTATGATCAATAGCATTAGCCTGTGCATCTAACAATATCCCTTGTGTCGCATTATTATCTAAATTATTATCATCAGTAGGTATTTATATTTTGGATTTCCGCAAGATTACCACTATCAAGTAATATGATGGGCCAACTCCATTATAAAAACTCGAATTGTCTTTGATAAATTTGTTTCACTCATACGATTTTCTTCACTCCTTCAATTTTCAGTTACTAATTTAACCATAGTCTTTAGTCTGCTATTCATCTATAAAATGATAAGCAAACATTTCACTTTTGCCTGACGATGAGAGCGGCTTGTTGCGGCTTGCTTGCCGGCTTGCAAAATAAATAATGTCAATAGTGGAATAACTATATATCGTGTTTCATTTTAAAAATTATTAATATGAACTTCCACCAAGAACCGTGGGTCGAGAAATTAAACTTATGATAAGTAGGTAATGTATGTAGATACACGTTCAGTTCTTCGGATTTTGAGCTTATTTAAAAATAATCATGATTCAACAAATCTTTATATATCAAAAAATAATGTCGTTTATTTAAGTATTAAAACCTAGATTTTTTATTTGACTAAAAAATAATAACATAATATATTGTGTTAAAAAACAATAAAATATTAGTAAATCAAAAAAAAAACATATCCAGTATTAATTAAATTCCACGTAGTAACTCACGCAAAAGTTGCATTATTTAAAATGTGAGTTCCTTACATATAAACTACATCACATAAGGAGCAAATGATGAAAAAAAAACTTAAAAAAATTGAAGAAAATAAAGCTGATATTTATGGTTACAGTTATCTTACATTTTTTTACAGGATAAGATATCCAAAACCACTTTTTTGTAAAATATTCCTAATACACAACCTATCTCTCGCAAGTCTCCATACAGAATGGTGGAGTTACCCAATTTGCAGTGTTGTAAATACTAACATTGGAGTTACCCAATTTTCTTGAGGTGTTTTTTAGGGCATTTGTAATAACGTTGGATTCTTCAAATTTACCTAGCATGTGTGTTGGAATACACTCAACATTATGGCATCATTAAGTCATTTTGTCAAAAAATGGAGTTACCCAATCTGCGAATTAAGGTATCGATATAGCAAAACAAAAAACATTATTAATACGATAACATAGAATAATTAATTAAACACCTTAACAAAGTGTCAACACAAAAATAATTATAGCAAAACGAACAAACATTATAAATGTGATAACATAGAATAATTAATAGAACTAAAGTAAAAATAACAAATTTTATAGACTAAATCGGCCCAGTGTTCATATAACATAATATGAAGGGTCCACTGCAATAATGATGAATGTCCAAAAATATAAAATTTTAAATTAATAATGCCATTCGATCACTTAACAAAGTAGTAAGATAACTTGATTACAAAGTCAGCAATATCGCATGCAGTTCCGAAATACATAAAAACGTTTTTAATATTTTGGCTACACGGCTAGAACGCTCAACGTCACAGGTATTTACGGCAATAATGATAAATGTCCATCGCCTAGCACTGAACGCCATAATAATTTCAAACTAGCGGCGATCCCGCCAATTTTTTTTTGTTAGGCTTTGTGAGAGTGGCGATTTGTAAGGTTTTGTTATTCGGATTTAAGTGTTTTCTTTTTTTAAATTATGGCTGAGAACAACGAAATGATCGGAAATACGAAAAAAAGAAGACAGACAGGAAGAATGAGTAATGTTTTAAAGAATGTACGATTCCAAACATGAATGTAGAGTTCAGAAAGAACACCCACGGCTCACGTTTCACAAAAAAATTAATAATAATAAATTGTCCATGGGAATCAAGTGTGGTCAACACACCAGTTTCTTTTCGGTCTATGAAGGCAGTTAATGAAGGTGAATTCAAACTACCTGGTTTAGCTTATAAAGATAAGCTGCCTATATCAACAGCAAAATATAACGACCTGCAGTTCCTGAAAAAGTTCTGTAGGCCTGAAACGAGACGTTATTACGATGAACTTCCTCGCGCTGCAAATATTAAAAAATCTGAAGTTAAATAAAACAGTCATTTGGACAGCTATCATTATTGACGGTTAACGTAGTGTGGACAGTGATCATTATAGTCCTGATTTTTAAAGACTTACTAAAGATTACATTATTTTTATTTAGTTTATAATACTTAAAGAATGGTTATTTTATAAAGAAATATTACTGTGATGTATCATTATTTAATTTTAATAAATAACATTTTATTATCTTGAGGTCTGAGTTTTTTTACACCGTTTATAACTTTAAAACCCAATTATCTCAAAACAAAGGACAATGGACATTAATCATTATTGCAGTGGACCCTTCATATATTTACTTTCATATAACATATATTTACTTTAAGTGTGTGTATCTTAATTTATAAAAGAAATTTGAGGAAATACTGTATGTCGGAATTTAGCACAAAAAGGTTTATAAAAAAATTTCAACTAAATTAAAAAAAAGAAACAATTAATCAGAGAGATGAGGAATCGGACGTGTTTCCAACATTTATCACGAATTGGTCGAAAGCATCATCCATCATTCCATCTGACATCCAAATTATTTTTTCTACTTTTATCACGTGTTTTAAACGATTGCTCCAATTTTCCACTTGTCACATTGCGAATCGCATTCTCGAATAAAATTTTAACCTCAAGAAATTTTATTCTTCGCCGAAACCTCATCTTGGATTTGCACCCAAATTACCTCTGTGGCTAGTGTCTAATATTCACTGTCAAATGATAAAAGACGTATCTATTCGAAAAGAAGTACAAAAAAATATCTCTAATGTACAATATAAATTGAGGTGATTTTTCCGTGTCGCCGCTATTTCATTATAATGTATTTCGTTTAAGCAATGTATTTGAATCTGTTGGTAAATATTTTTTTAACGAAAAGTAGAAAGGGTAATTTCAATATATATGGAAAGATAATTTACACAATAGACCATTAAAGGTCACGTGGTCTTGTCTATGGATTTGCTTTTGCGTGGGGGGCAAACAATCAAATTGCGCAAATCATACTTGTAGGATGTTATGCCATAAGAGAAAAAAAAGAAAGTCAGACAACAAAATTATAACAAAATCGACACTGACAGTTTTTTTTTTATTATTAGGTATCTATTCTTTAGGCGTCCCACCTAATATTACACCGTAAACACTGTGAATGTGTTGTGTTGGGATGCCTGATGCCCCTCACGGATTTTTCTGTGACGTCATCCTTTAATGGTCTATTGCAATGAAAATACCTTTTATAAGGTTTCAAAAGCAAACTTTTAATTATAGCCGCGTGATCGTTAGTGACTTTATAAAAAGGGTACAGTCATTTAAAAGCTATTTAAAAAATACGAAGTAGAAGAAACAGCCTTTTATTAAAATTTGCCTGGATGTACTAAACGTTCTCAGAATTGTTCACGTGGACAATTGCAGCGTCTCGGTGAATACATTATAGTTACGCCACTGCGTATCACATTACCATTTATCTACATATTATATGAGCATGAACTACATCTAAAAAAATACATTAACAGCAAAAAGAAAATATTATTGTACGAGTTCAGGGTTTTGTACACATTTTTTTTCGATCATAATATGGCAACGATACCAAACTTGTTGTAGGCACAATAAACAAACGTCGACCAATGATGATTTTTTTGCGACCTATTTGTGCTGTCGACAAAAAAAACTATGTTTGTAGGTAGTTAATCTATTGGCAAAAAATGGTTACCGAGCTGTAAAAAATATTCAAATACAGTGGAACCTCTTATAACGAGTTTAATTCGTTCCAGACTCTTACTCGTTATGCGAAACATTTTTTTCTATAGAAATCAATGTAAAATACAATAATGCGTTCCATGCCAAAAAAAATAAGTACTCTTGGATCTTGGAGTACTTAATGATTTTTCTTATTAACGTTTATTCAAATAAAATTACTTATAAAAGAGTGTAACAACTTGTAATACTATTTGGATTAGGAAAAAAAACGTACCTAAATAATAATATGAATATATGACAAATAATTAACCGTTTCGTAGATATTCTTGACACTCCCGTTGAAGCATCCATCTTCTTAATTTTATCTTAAAGATTTGTTCTTGAGAATAGTGCAGATCGTTGATGTTGACCGATAGTATGGGCGCGTATGTGCGCGCTAGATGTGCCACGCTCACATCTTGTTCTCTCGCTTTTCAGTGATTTTATGTGTCATTTCAACAGTTATTTTTATTCTCTTCTGGCTGTCTTCTTGTGTTTTTTTCTTCGGGGACAATTTTGAACGGATTATAATACTTTGCACATAAATGTATATTGTTTATTATTTTTATTCGCAGCACGCCTCGATACAGGGTAACCTAGTGAGGCTGCTGCAACTTAATTGTAGCCATGTTAAGAAAAAATGTATGTTAGTATTTTGTATTTATGCGCAGTAAAAATATTTTCATAAAAAAAAAAAAATACTAATAATATCAATACAAATTTTGGAAGAATGGATGATCACATGCGAAACCAAGGCGCTAACGGAGCGAGTGCTAAACACGAATGTACTGGCGCGGTTCACAAGGTCACAAGTGAATGTCGTGAAAAAGGGACTTAACCTTTCTCTGTAACTCGTTATGCGAAACATCGCTCGTTATGGGAGCAACTTTTTCACTTTTTTTTTGCTCGTTATGCGAATTACTCGTTATGAGAGGTGCTCGTTATGAGAGGTTCCACTGTACTCAAGAGTTTTAAATTTACGATGATACAAGAAACGTTTTTAACGATATTTTAATTTTTCTTTGAGCACCATGTCAATAATATATACCTAACTTAAGTAGAGTCTCGAACATTCGATCAAGAGATAGATAATCCACCCGCTACTGACCTTCTTCTACTACTTTCACGACACAAGCATATTGCTTCCTGTGAGGGTGTTAAAACCATAAGCATATAGTGTATCATATAGGGGAATGGTTCAAGCCCAGATTATTATTTTTTAATAAATGGCAAATCTAATCTTGTATTCTGTTATGTTTTTTCAATAAAAAAAATGTTGTCGTATGTTTGTTTTGAATAAATAAATAAATAGTTCAGTTCCAAATGCTCAAAGAGTTTTAATATACTTTCAACATGTAAAAGAGTTTTAATATACTTTCAGTTTAATTCAAATATCTCAGAACACAAAAAGGGCAGCTTAGGTACCTGCCCAGAATCTTTTTTGCGAAAGCCAACAGTTTGAAAAATTGTCATATCAACTAATAGGTAGGTACTTATCATTTCTTTTACTTTGGCTGCTTTCAACATTAAATTCTTCTCAATTTAAAAAAAGTACCGGTCTCTTCGATTTATGTTATATTTCATTTATTTTTTTATTTTCTATTTTATTTTAAAGATACAAGTTTTTCTGAATATCCGTTAAAGACCAAGAATGAGCTTCTTGTCCCTTAATCATTTTTCTGTACAGTTTATCTCTGGATATGGCCAGATAAAAGGTAAACTTCTTAAATTAATCTTAACCGATAATTCATGGTGCACATGTAGGACAGGAGCTCAATCAACACCACCTTGGCTCAATACGCGGAACATATCCTTTGGCAATGTCGTTTGATGATGGATGCAAGAGAGGAAATGATTCTGGGTATGACTGTCGACACTCACACTCCTCGACCCATCTGGTTTGGGAAGTGTTTTTAAATGCCGCACGAATACCTCATACTTTAAGGTATTCGTGGATGTGTGACTCTCAAGGTAGGATCTGCTGTCAGCCGGGTCCACCGCCCTCTGACGTGGTAGGGTCGGAGATGTCAATACTGGCTTAGTGGTACTGATGGACTTGAGAGAGTTTAAAAAATTGACACTTGTCATTAGCTAATAGGAGTCTTAGAACTTCTGAAATATTTTACCTGCAACAACTTTTATGAAAACACTTTTTTTAAATACAATTTCTACATCACTAATAATAATAATAATATTTCTAAACATTTTGTATAAATATGTTATTATTATTTTTTGGAATCTTGGGGTAGGAAGGAACTTCATGCTAGACAACTCAATGATCTCAACCAATCTCGTATTGACAAATATGCGTCAAACAGGTGGTTGACCATTGGGGAATTGTATGGGGAAACTGAGGGTTTTATGTTGGCTATTCAAGATCAGGTAATAAATACAAAAAAATATCAAAAATATATAATAAAAAGTCAAAAGATTTAGTATTATATGATAAATGTAATAAAATAACATAACAAATAGACATCGCTGTCCCAAATACACATAATATAAAAACAACCGTCGCAGAAAAAATACGTAAATATACAGAACTAGCAGGAGAAATAAAAAAATATTTGGCATTCTAGGTCCGTTTATATAATACCTTTAGTCATGTCAGCTACAGGGGTAACTCCAAAATCTTTAATAAATAATTTACAATTTACCGGTTAATTAATACATAAAAATTCAAAAATCTGTTATAATGTGGAATAAATAAATAAATCTATTATTAGTGTAATCTTCGCTGGTCCACATGTTGAGTGTATTAATTGTTAACATAATTATGTTATGACTGTTTGATTTTTTAATATTGTAAAAAAAAAAAAACACTTGTAATATTGTAAAAAAGTTTTTGAACACAGATATTTCAGGCACAATGCTGGTATTTTGATCCCGCGTTTTGAGCCTAATCCTTTGATATCCTGTATATCTGGATAGGTGAATTTTTCCCGGCATTAGGCTGTTAAGTTTTTGTGTGACCATGACTGATCATATGAAGACTTTTCTGGTTTTATAATACTGAGAAGTGTGGATGGCAATTCTACCACCGCGTTATATAAATAATAATAGTAAAAAATGTTCTCCACATATTTGATATTAACAAAAACACTGTTTACTTTTCACTATTGATTTACTATTATATGGTATAATATTTCACTTTCTGTTGAGTTTTGAAAGCGAAATATAAAAAAAAAACTAAAATTACAAAAATGGAATTTCTCGAATACAAGACATTTCTACTTGTTGAATTATGGAACCGGACAGTCGAATTATATATATATATATATAGGTATAGGTATATATCGAACATAGTGGTTTGAATCAGGAATTGCTGGGATTGGTGAACGTACCACGATTAAAGTGCACTTAAACCAGCCTGAGCCGATTCGTAAGCATCGGGACACCTTTCCTGTTTCATACGTTGGTTGCGCGGATGAGGTGTCTGTTATTATTATAAATTATTCTAAATACTCTCATGCAGGTGTGAAAATCCAGTAAATGCAAAAACTTCGTTTCATACAATATTAGTGATGAGAGTAGAGGAAATTCTCCAAAGAAATTTCTCGAGAACGAGAAATTTCTCCTAGAATTTCTCCTCTGATAGAAGAGAATTTTTTCTCCATTATTCTCCTAGAAGTATTATAACCCTTCGCCCAATACCTGACAATCTGATCGGTCCAAAACTTCGTGGGGCTGATTTGGGCCCAAATCAGAGGTTTTTAATACTTTTTCCATGTAGGTACGTACCATTTTTTAAACTTAAATATGGGCATGTGGGGAGTCAAATTTTAAGATTTTTCATCAGTAAGAAGTTATCAGCATTTATTTCTATGTAGGTACCTACCATTTTTTTAAATTAAATATGGGCATTTAAGGTGTCAAACGTCAAGTTTTTTCATTGGGAAGAGCTTTTTACTACTATTTACGTAAACGCTTACTGCATTTTTTCAATAACTTATGTGTTTGTTCGGTTATCTGTTTATTTCAACCCGAGCGATGCCGGGTTACAAAAACTATAGTAACTACTAAGGGAACAAAGAACTTTACTTAAAATTGAAAAACATCAATTTTCCTATGTTATATTTGTTCCTTTTAAAAACTAGTCTTTTAAGTATATTATTTTTACACATTACCATATCCTTATTAATATTTTTATCCATACCAGAAATTTCTCGGTTAATTTCTTGAGAATTTCACAACACTAATATATATATACAGTAGTAAAGATTATTAAATAAATAAATAATAAATCTTACCATGTAAATGGACATCATCGGTGACTATTAAATAAACAAAATAAATAACAAATGCATAAAATGAAGTTGAGAACATCGACATTGTTCATCAGTTGATAAAAACAAAATGTAGGTACATTCGATAAAAATAATATGAATTAAAAATATAAAATATTAAACTATTATTTACAATTTTCGTATATTATTGATGCAAATACATTATCTCGAATAAGCGGGGAATTATCTTATGCATATCAAAGTGCGTGCACGTTTGAAGTCGTAAACCAACTGAAAAATGTAAATTAAAACATTGTATTTATATTGTATAATAACCTACGCAAACACTTTTATGGAAGAATGCTTATATTTTTTTTTTTTGCACGGAGAGGACAGCTTGTATGTTTATTGCATGCGGTTGGTCTGCTTGCTACCCCACTTGTGGGATATGCCGTGATGGGATTGTAGTATCATCAATAAAATTACCTCATAGTAAAATTTCGATTATTATTGACCGAAGGTACCTTGTTGGCAATCCATTTCAAAATAAATTTAATAATTTTAAGTAATATGTTTTGATAAGAAGGTGGAAATTTTACCTTCTTATCAACACGGGCTATTCTCAATTTTTTTTTGTTCATATTCTATAAATACTGCTTGTCTCTGTATCTTATTTCTTTTTTTACTAATTTATTTATTTATTTTATTCTTCACTGTACATTGGTTACAATATTACAAAATAAAACAGTTTCATATAAATATCAGTTATACAATTCAGTGTACAGAGGGCGAGTTTATCACTAAAATGCGATGTCTTCCAACTAACCCGGTTATTAAAATTAAAAAAAAAAAAACACATAGGTACATATATACACATACAAACCCATATACATCAGCAGTAATAGTGGAAACAAAATAAAAATTAAACTTAAAGTAGACAAAAAATTCAAAATTTTATTTTTATTACTTGTTATTTAAAGACATTGATATTTTATCTATTTGTGTGTGTTTGTACATATTTTGACGTTACATATAAATTAAATTATTACTTTTACGAACTGACATCTCAACATTATATTTTGTTATTTTAACTATTATCTTTACTTTTATTTTGATTATTATTTTTTATGACTTTGAATTTGCTTGTTGTTGTTATATTTGTTTTGTGCTGTTAACATGTAAAAGGCGAAAGCCGTGAATGTGCTTAAATAAATAAATAAATAAATAAAAAGAAAAATAACACATGCAAGCAACAATATACATAGGTACTTATGGACACATAAATGTATTATAATAAAAAAGTAGAACATAATTATATTGCAGCGTGTACATGCATAAGGGAAAGGGAAAAGGAATTAGGAATCAGATGCTAAATTCAATGAAGGGAAATGATTTTATAATGTTTCCCGCTTCGTGACAGCTGTTATCTTTGTTGATGGTTTGTGGATGAACCATCAATATAATATTATACTGAATCAAAAACATACATCGGAAACACATAACTCAAAATCACCAAAATTTGAGATCTCTAGTTCTAGTTTTGTGCCCATAATATATGAACTAGTGATGTAACGAATATTCGCATTCGCATTCGCATTCGCGAATATTCGCATATTTCAAAGTATTCGCATTCGCATTCGCATTCGCAAAAAAATATGCGAATGTTTTGCGAATATTATTTTAGTAATACAGTATCTGGTCTGTTCCGTGTTGGCCACATTTGTTGTATTGTTTCCTGTGTTCGTTTGCTTGATGATGTTATTATTATTAGGAGAAATATGCATTTGTGGAGATTTAATTTATATGTTTGTTTTAAGTATTACAACTGCTATGAGTATAGGGCCCTACAATAATTTTATATTCTATTTAAGGAATATTTATATCATACTACAAGGTGAACCACACTAAAGTATTCTCTCAGAATTTTTGGGGCTTGAAGACTAAGATCGAGGAGTTTAGAGCAAACTTATTTGCAAATAGTTATGATATAATTGTTCTGACGGAAGCTTGGCTAAATTGTGGCATATTTGACAGCGAACTTTTTCAAAACGAATATACAGTTTACCGCAAGGATAGGGATTTCATGTTGAGTGGTAAAAGGGATGGAGGTGGGGTCTTAATTGCTGTGGATCGGACACTAGGATATTCATCCACTTTTGTTTGGGATGATACTGGTAAAAGTTTTTTTACCAGTATTCGTTTTTCATCGGTAACGCATGAAAAAATGCTCACCGCTACTGGGTGTAGTATATGTATATACCGCCTTCCACATCCTTAGATACTTAAAAAATCTTTTTTTAAAGTATATCTGAACGTTTAATCAGCTATTACGGCAAAACGGATATTTGTCTTATTGGAGATTCCAATATCCCAACAATCCAATGGAAAAAAGACCCCGATGTTGATTCAATCTTTGTTCCGTATTCTTATTCGTGTCCTGTTGCGCAGTATTTGATAGAATCTATATCTTTTCTCAATATGTTTCAGTCTAACGGAGTTTATAACAGCAGTCAAGTTATCTTGGATTTAGTTCTTTCAACTATTCCGTGTTCTGTTACCAGATGTGACTCTCCACTGGTTGGTAAGGATTCACACTATCCTTCACTGTTGATAGATTATGAGTTTGAAATTGCTGAGGATTTGTCTCAAAATATGATTCAGAAATTGATATACTTTAAGTCAAACTTTTCGGAAATAAATTTTGAACTACAAAGTGTTGATTGGGTCAGCGTTTTGGGAAACGGACCGGTGAATGAGATGGTTGAATCTTTTTATGGTTATGTTTTGCCAATAATTGAGAAGCATACACCTATGAAGAGGGTGGCACCTAATAATTTTCCCAAATGGTTCTCTAATAGAACTGTGTTGTTGTTTAAGAGAAAGTCCAAGGCTTGGCGTAATTGGAAGATGAACCGTAATGATTCTGACTACAATTTATTTTTTCAACCAACAGAATCACGATTATAGGTCTTTTATTAATAACACTGAGAAGTCACTTAAGGGCAATGTCAAGTCTTTCTTTTCATTCGTGAATTCCCTTAAAGAATCTAGAGGCTATCCAAGGGTAATGGGTGACGGTGACCAGACTTCGAGCGATCCAGAGGGAATTGCAAACTTGTTTTCGACGTTTTTTGGTTCTGTATTTTCACTGAATAATTTGCATGATTCTAATACTAAAGAATTGGAAAATATTTTAACTAACTCATGTTTATCCATGGTTAATATCTTGAAATCTGATATTCATAAACGTTTATTAGGTATAGATGAGACAAAAGGAGTTGGCCCTGATGGTCTAGCACCAATATATTAAAGAGATGTGTAAGTCATTTAACCAAACCATTGTATCTGACATTTATTAGAACACCTTGCTGCAGGAGGCAATCTAGACTATGGGACATGGAAAACCCTAAATCGACTGAGATCTGGTGTAGGAAACTGCCGCGACAATAGAGAACGATTGGGCTTCCTACAGGACGAATCCGGAGCGTGTGACTGTGGTGCAGCACAGACTATGCCACACTTGTTGGAGTGTCCATTGTGCCCTGTCACTTGCACTATGGAGGATATTTTTGACGCATCTCCACCTGCTGCGCGTTTTGCGCAGTACTGGAAATCAGTTTGATGGGTTTTTTCTCTGGGTTTCGACACGATAAATAAATTAGGAGTTTACAAGAAGGATGCTTTCCATGCAAATGGAAGATGGCTAGTATTATTCCTTTGCATAAATCTGGCAGCAAATCGGACGTTCGTAACTACAGACCAATTTTAATTCTATCACCTATTTCAAAAATATTTGAGGGTATGGTTCGTGAACAAATTACTTTTTTCCTGAAGCCGTATCTTCTTGTAGAGCAGCATGGATTCATGAGTGGAAGATCGACAGTAACAAATCTGATTTTTTTTCTCAGCTATGGACAATCGTATACAGTTGGATGCCATTTATATCGGCTTTCAAAAGGCATTTGATAAAGTAGAACATCGACTTTTTTCAACTAAGGTGGATTGACTCATATATTTCTGATAGATTGATGACAGTTAAACTTAACGGTTACTCATCTGGCAGTGTCAGTGTTACATCTGGTGTCCCTCAGGGGTCTTCTTTGGGTCCTTTACTTTTCACGATATTCATAAACGACATAAAAAAATTGCTTTGACCACTCAGAGCTTCTATTATTTGCGGACGATTTAAAAATATACTGTCAAATTCAATTATTGTTTGACTATGAAATGCTTAACGAGGACTTGGAAAGACTACACGAGTACTGTAAAAGAAATAACTTGCACTTGAATCTGGAGAAGTGTAATCTGATCTCTTTTACCAAAAATAGAAACAAAATTCGATAAATTTACAATATCCATAATCATGATTTAAAAGAAGTACATAAGATTAGAGATTTAGGTGTGGTGTTTGACTCTGAGCTTCACTTTGATGATCACGTGAACAAAATTATCGAAGAGAGCAATAAAATACTGGGATTTATTCTGAGATCTACAAAGTCATTTAGGTTATATGAATCGTATTTGTACTTGTACTTATTGTACCGCACGGCCGCCGCTCCTCTCGGCTGGCAGGTGACAAAGCCTCTGATAGCTCCACAGCGGTACCGTACTCCGGATGGTATGGAGCAGGGGGTAAGTAGGGGGGTTCGCTGGTTACAGCCTCCGCTTCGGCGACGTATGGCGCGCCGGGTATGATGATGGTATGAATAATCCTCCGTGTAAACGGTGGGCGGCCCAGACACCGACACAGTCCGCACACGTCGGAGACTCTCTCGTTCAACCGGCCTGGGGATGTTTACTTCCGCCGACACCACCTCGCTTCAACACCTAGGCGCGGCTAGCTAGTGCACTCGCAAGTACGGGCGAACCGGGCAATGATCCCAGCAAGCGCTGACTATATTGAGTACACTAGAAGCCACACGGCGGCGTATTCACAAGGCGGTGCCGGGTCACGGTAACCACCTCAGTGCAGGAATCACTCGAGAGCTCGTCGGCGATTGGAAGGTGTGCGACGATCTGTTGCCTGCAGTTCACTGTAGTAGGTAAAGGTGAAGTAGTAAAACGCGCGGTTGTGGTGTAGAGCAGAGAAGAGAAGAGTAATTTATTTATGAAAATGAACATGTATATAAAGCGGCCGATACTCGCCGTCCGCGCAACTCACCACACAGTGGCGGGAGCGCGGCGCGGACGCGCATCGGTCGACGTAAGTAACCTCCCCACTCCTGCGCGACACCTCACACGCAAGCGGGCTGGCGCACAGGAAACATCTCGGGGAGGCAGACACAACATTATGATATGATACATGAATGATATGATGACTACACTCATCGCACGGCTGGGAATGACGTGGCGTCATAGCCTTTATTTATTCTACCCATACCGATACGATGTAGTGTGCCATTACATTAAATTATGATATGAAGAATTATTATGAACATTTACATTGATTAAGAATTATGAGGTATGTTATACAATGCAAAGCGAACTATTGTGTGATGCGTGCTGCCTACGCTCACCGCGCGGCAAGGAAGGACAGACAGGTTTATACCTATCTGCTCTGACATCCCAACCATGCCAACACGGTGTAACGCGACAACACACAACACTGGAATATTAAATGAAGTTATACATTATGACAATATGAAATGATATTGAACACATGAAACACAGTTTAAAAAAACATTGACTAAAGGTGCGTATGCCATCCACACTCACCGCGTGGCTAGGCACGACAGCCTATGTATATACCACGCGGTGTAGTGCGTCGACACACTGTTACGAGAGTACACGGGGAGAGCCACGTTCGATACACTTATCGTTGTTTCGCTCCAAGCTGGAGGACTGTTCCTCTGTATGGAATCCACATTTTAAAAAATATGTCGATCAAGTTGAGAGAACTCAGTCTAAATTCATTCGTTTGGTTAGGAAGAGATTGCATTATCCTGTATTTATTAAAGATTTGCCTAAATTGGAATTGTGAAGAGTTTTGCTGGATGCATGCAACCTGAGAAAAATATGCTTGTCCGAATACGATGTGCCTAATATTTTAGATAGGATTAACTTTAGAATGCTTCCTTTAACAAGATCTTGTTTTCCGTTCTATATTAAAAAAAAACAAAAACGATTGCAGACTCAAGAAACCCTGTTTATAGAATTTTAAAGTGCCAATTACGTCAGGTTTGTGAGAAAGGAGAGTTGAGGGTAGAATAAGATGAAATAAATATAAAAAAAAATGTATATGTTTGATAAAATGTGAAGTGTTTGGGATAGTATTAATTTTTAGACTGTTTTTTAAATTTTTGATTTTTCTTTTTTAAGAGTTTTTTTGTATTGTTATTGCATACATTAGTGAAGTGTGAATGTGTTTGTGCGAATGAATGTATTAGGTATGTGTGCGAAATTGGGTGAGCAGCGATTTGTAATAGGAATGGGTGATTGGATGTATTGTGAATTAATACCTATAGGTATTATGTGTAAGATTTTCTATAATTGTTTTGTGTGTTATTGCTGAAGTATGCACTGTTTCGATGTAAGACTATTGGAATGTTTTTGTCGCTTACATGTTTATATTTATATGTCTTTCATCTGTTGTGTACCATGTAAATGAAGAAACAAATCAGTAATTCGGTGAAAGTACCGGATACTTACCCGGTACATTGTGGAAAAAGGTACTGCAAGAAAATATTCTTTAAGAAAACCGAGGAGTTTTGGAATATTTCAAATTCCTATACCATTTTCAAGTCAATATTCGCATTCGCATTCGCATTCGCGAATATCCAAAATCAGACATTCGTTACATCACTAATATGAACCATCAACGACACAAACATACTTTTATGAATGCATCTACAACGAAAGTCTCGAAGAAGATAATTATGAACATATTATCTTTTTGAACCAATTAATACTGATGTATATGAAATTATATTTATTTATTTATTTTTTATAAGCACAAAACAGACAATAACTACATATACAAAGTACCTACAAAAAAATGTTAAATCTCCAAAGATCAGCTATCAGCTATCATCTAACACCATGCAACATATTGGTCGTGTTATCAATTTTTCGTTTGAATTTCAAGTCTTTATTAAAAGTTATTGATTTATTTTTTAATTGTATTTATTTACATATTCACGGCCAGAGCTTTTTACATGTTAAACCCTTGTATACTTACAATACATGTATACAAACATAGACATACTAGACTTGCAATTAAGTACATTATTGCGGAATATTCGTGTTCCAACTTAACGCATTAATAATAACAATAATAATATTATTATGCTGTCTCACTCCATATCATTGAGATGATAATGGTTATGCGCTGTCTCACAAACCGTCTCAACGGACGCTAGTTTAAAACTGGCTGCATCGGCTGTATCGGTTTCACGACAGATTTTTTCTTTGAATTGCATATCTAGTATATCTTTGTATACAAAGGTACAATCACTTTAAAAAAAAAGACACAAACAATTAGACTTACAGAAAACGAGAGTACAAACAGTGTAACATTATCAGGTTAAATTCATAAAAAAGTACCTACAAAATTGTCAAAAAAATAAATTTTATCAAGATATTAAAAAGAATAAATCAAAATGGTATAAAAATGTAAAATATTGGTTTAAAAGTCAGTTAAATTTCATAAGTTAATAAAAAAAATTGATAAAAAAATGTTAATATGAAAAATTACAAAAATTAGAGATCTGTTAAAAAACATAAGTTTTGGTCAAATGGTTAAAAGAGCAATTCAAAAATAACATTCAAAAGAATCACAGTTTGTTACATGAACATAACACATCAAAAACATCGAACACCAGAGAAAAAAACGTATACATATAAGCGAATTGTAAACCTTGACTACCCATTGTCAGTTTGTGCACTCAAATATTTGATTATGTCAGATTTAAATTTTAGAAAACTGTCTAGTGCTCTCACCCACCAGATTACCAAGTCTGTGAAATCTGTTTATTGGATTGTAAGCAATAAAAATGATAATACGGTAATCTTCTATCTAACTCACTACCAAATCCATGTTTAGTTTTTCTTCAAGTGGCATTTATAATATTTGACAGAAACTTTTTCCTAATGACCATTACTCATGGATGTATGTAGGTAGGGGATGGAACGTTTATAGTAATTTGTATGAATGACAGCGAAGCCAAAAAGTGAGGAAGGGAAATCGACGGTGGCCATTTTGTAGGAAATACTTTATTTAACATTTGTATGGGCAATGTATGGAAATTATTCACAGTATCAGAAAACATTATATTTACTTCTTAAAATAATTACAATGCCACATAACTTAATGTTTTCATATACTTGATGAAATAGGGAATAGGATGAGTAAATAAAATTGAGTATTTCATTTCAAAATCATTATTTATTTTTAAACTTTGTTTTCATATACACACAATATGGAGAGAATGAATGACAATTGAAGGATATATCTAAATGAATAATATAAAACACACGAACTTGCAAATGAGCGGGAAACTCAGGATATTTCGTAAGAATGACGTTTTTCTCCAACCTCGCAGAAAAACGAGATGTTTTTGAACACAAAACACTACGTTTACTTGGTGTCAAATATTGGATAATGTCCAGTTTCTCCTTTCTGGATCCTTTGGAAAACTACAAAAAATGATTTTGTTTATAAACATGCGATAATATCATTAACCTGATCAGATTTGTATGCATGAAACATTTCATTCTAACGGGTAAACAAACCAAACATCAGATTGTAGGTTCTTTGTATTGTCAGATGACAGAATGGAAAACAAGTTACATGTGTAGATATAGGAGAATAAGGACAGATAATTATATAGAACGTTTATAACATTATTATGATCATTTATAAGTATACGAATTATAATATAAACGACTTTAAAATCGCAATATATTAAGATAAAAACTACAATACAAAACAACTTACCGAAAATATGACAATCCTGTTTCCTGCGAAAGTTGGATTGGATTTATAACCACAACCATTTATAGCGCACATCACCATGTTAATCATAAGATGATTCCTATTCTTCTAGATATAAAAACAAAAACCGATATGAAAAATTCAACTGATGTGCAAAAACTTGAAACATTTTTAAAACAACTAAACATACAAATACAAGGGTTGGTTCATGGGAGCATAAATGTCACTCGGCGTCGTTTGACCTGAACGACCATGAAGTTGCAGTGAGTGGTGAATGTAATCCGGATAATCGTGAATAACTTAGAGCGTTTTATGACCCAATGTTATCGTAATGGCGCCATTATTTTCTACGTCTTTTTATTATTATTTTTATTGCTTTTATAACTTAAAAAATTTTTTTTTTTTGGATTTACTTTTTGTTATAATTTCTTAAATTCGCCGACGTGTAAAAGACGTAAATTATGAATATATTTAAATAATTAATATTTTTATTATTATTTGACTGGCGCCTTTTTATAGTAGCATTCAAGTACTTTTGTGTTTCTTTTAAATGATAAAAATATTTTTGTCTCTAACGAAGGAATAAATTATTTTAATAGGTATCTTTAAAATTAACAGTTAAAGTAATAACTACTTGATTAGTTTATAACTAATTGCTTTATACTTTTTTTTTTAAATTATTCCATTATCTAACTTTCTGAGCTTGTATACTTCCCAAATACTTGTTACAAGTTTATATCCTAAATTTATCCAAACGAATTCACTGAATCAGCATCAGAAATTATAAATGACAATTACGCAGAAATCGAGTATATTTTCTGAGACTATAATTCTTATTTTGTTACACATTTTGAAAACATAGTAACATACAGTACATGAACACTATGAATGCGTACTGGCATTGTATTGAGGTACTTTCAAAATATGCGTCGTCGACTGATCACTCGGTGACTGTCTGAACGCAGCCCAAATGCGACGCACCGAACAAAATTTATTTCTTACAAAATGGTCGTCATTCCCCTCCCCGCGCAGCTACAAAATGTTTACCAAAGTGTCTGTCCATTACTCTATTTAGGTCCATGCCATTACTACTCAAGCATAGATACTTGTTTATCATTCTATGGTACTAACGTGCTGCTATCGGGGTCGTGTGCCCTTCCTATTTTTTTTTATATCGTCGATGGTTCTATGGGTATTCGAAATCTGACGATCTGTCGAGAGGTTGGACGCAGCGATCGGAATTGCATTTTTGGAATTTGGTTTTGTTTGCAGTGTTTCAATTTTATATATATTGGTGTTTTTGACGCAATTTTTTCTTTTTTTTGACAATTACAGTGTGCTCGCGATCAGTAAGTACAAACTTCAAAAGTAATTAGAATTACCAAGCTCATTGTGCGTTATTGTTACCCGCATTGGTGCATTCTTTGATATTGCACTCGACACATCCTTATACGAGTGTAACATATTGAACTACTGACTTTATTTTTTTCCTCATAATTTCCAATCATGGATGAACTCCATAAACCCAGACCTCCAGATAAACCTCCTCCTTATGACACCAGTACTCAGTCATTGGACCTTCAAGGAGACACCCCAACATCTCCTGCCGAATTTGTTGTAGTTACAACTAAAAAAAAGAAAGGGAAAAAAAGGGCCAAAACTATGGACTCACCTAACCTCAGCGATGAAGAGACCTGTTTTACTAATGACCCGACAATCATACCTACTTCCCCCAAAACTCTTCTCCCATCCTATCAAGCTTCTCAAACCCTCCCCACATCTTCGCATCCTGTAAATAACAATGTAAGAACGATATATAACCATATGGACAAAGGTCCATTTGTTGTTCATGTGTCCAAAACTGACAATAGCCTACTTCATGATATTGACTTCGGGAAATTTTTAGTTAAAAATCAGATTACCACAGCTTGGAACGGGATAACTAAGGTTGGCCGCAACAAGCTTGCAGTTAAATTCACTGACTATAAGGCGGCTAACCACTTTCTTTCTTTGGAAAACGTAACTAAGAATTTTAATGTTTTTCTACCCTCATTTAACATCACGAGGATGGGTGTAGTCTCGATTCCCCCTCACATCCCCGAATCGGAGATCTTGGAAGGCATTGAGATTCCACAGTCCGGATCAGGACGACTGATTAAATGCAGAAGGTTGAGCCGGAAGAGTAAACAAGGTGAAACGACGGAGTGGATCCCAACCAACAAGGTGGTCCTCACTTTTGATGGTCAGGTGCTCCCCTCTAATGTCGCGATGTACCGAGTTGTTCTACCGGTGAAGCCATACATTTATCCCACTCTCCAATGTTACAAGTGCTTCCGATTTGGTCACTCCCAAACAATATGCAGATCTGTTTCCAGATGTTACAAATGTGGAGGGAACCACAACAAAGAAGAATGTGATGTTGCTGCCGATGCTATTAAATGTGCAAATTGTAAAGGCAACCATTCCCCAACTTACAGGTTCTGTCCTGAGGCAATCAGACAGAAGAACATCAAAGTTTCCATGGCCACGGAAAGTATATGTTACGCTGAAGCGTGTAGGCTCCATGCAGTAGCAAAACCATCTTACGCAGAAGCAATCAAAACAGTCACCCCCACTTCCGAAAGGAAAACAATCTTTAAACCTGTTCAGCCACACAAACCCCTGTCTTCACCCTCTTCATCTCACAATCATCTCTTACTCTTCCCAAACGGTCAACAGCCTACTATTCCAAATGGTGCTGGACTAGTTAATAGCTCAGCTCATGATCTGTCTAATCAACTATCAATTCAAACCATCCCATACATCTTAGAACTTATTCTAAACTTAGTTAAGATCAATAATAGTAACATACCGTCCAACGTAGCATCCGAAATTAGTTCTATTCTCTCACTTTTTAAACATGGGCAATCCCCAACCCCCTCCCCCTCTTCTCCCTAAGATTCTGCAGTGGAACTGCAGAAGTCTTAGCAATAAAAAAAATGAACTTCTCAGTCTTCTGTCAACCTCTTCCATCGACGTAGCGGTGGTCCAGGAGACGTGGCTAATCCCGGGTTCTCATTTTAGCATCCCGGGCTACCATTGTGTTCGGGACGACCGCGTTGATGGTAAAGGTGGTTCTGCCATCTTCATCAAAAAACAAATTCCTTTCTTTCCCATCACAATTACTACCTCTAACCGTAGCTACGAGATCTGTGCTATTCAAACCCTGAACATCAATATATATTCTATATACATTCCCCCCTCTCCAAAGCCTAATTTGGACTCACTCACGTCACTCTTCTCTCTCTTTTCTCCTCCCTGCCTAATATTGGGAGATTTCAATTCCCATCATAACCTGTGGGGCTCAAGCCAAACCGACAGAATGGGTCGTCAGATCCTTGACCTTATGAATGAATCCCACTTATGCCTTCTCAATAATGGGACCCCAACTAGATTCCAAAATCCCAACCAGCGCCCTAGCGCAGTGGACCTGTCACTCGCCGACCCTTCTCTTTCACCCCTTTACTCCTGGTCTGTGATGGACGATCCTTGTGGAAGTGATCACTTCCCAATTCTGCTCGTACCCCCACAACCTTTCATTCTTTCTTCTTCGCTCTCACTAAAAATAAAGAGGCACAATCTTGCAAGGATTGACTGGATGAAATATAGTCAAACTGTAGAGAATAGAATCCCATCCCTACCTACAGTTAATCCTGACGACATCTCGGCATGCTACGAACAATTCGTAGAACTTATAACCGAATCTGTCGAGTCTTCAATTCCAAAAAAATCTGAGAGAAAACTCCGCAGACCTCCCCCTGCCCCTTGGTGGGACCAAGATTGTGAGAACGCAGTTAACGACAGGAGACTTGCGGCGCTCGTTTTCAGACAGTACAAAACCCAGGATAATTTCATTCACTTTAAACATGTCGAGGCCAAAACCAAAAGAACCTTGAAAAAGAAAAAAAAGCAGGGTTGGAAAGACTTCTGTTCCTCTTTGTCCCCTGACACACCGCTTTCTAGGATCTGGGACAATATTAAGAGATTTAGAGGGGTATTCTCACCTCCTAAACTCCATCCATCCTCAGACAAATGGATCCTTGAATTCGCGGACAGACTAGCCCCCCCTTCAGTGCCAAATCACAATGAAATTTCTCATTCCTATTCCCACCCTCCTCTTGGAGAGATTGACAAGGAGTTCAGCGACGAAGAACTAAGGCTAGTCCTGGAGTGCACTTCGGATACATCCCCGGGAATCGATGGAATAACATACAGCCTTTTACAAAGACTACAAACGGTTTCACTAGACTATTTACTCAACATTATTAATACTATTTTCATTACAGGCAAATTACCTTGCTCGTGGAAGACTCAGATCATTGTTCCAATCTTGAAAGCTGAAGCTGACCCAAATCTGGGCCAATCATATCGACCAATTGCACTCTCCTCAGCAATAGCCAAAACTACAGAACACATGGTGAAAAATCGGCTAGATTGGTTCATAGAAGGTAACAGGAAGTTGCCTCCTTGCCTATTCGGCTTCAGGAAGAGAATGGGAGTCATGGACAGTGTAGCCACCTTGGTCACAGATGTCCACGTATCCTTATCCAAGAGAGAGCTCTTGGGAGGTGTATGCTTGGACATCAATAGTGCTTTTGATAATGTTATTATTCCTAAATTGTGTGCAAAGCTTGATCATTTGGGCATTCCTCCTACCCTCTCCTCCTTTATCCGCAATCTTCTATCTGGACGTGAACTGATAATTAATGCCCGTAATCATCCTCCTATCAGGAGAACTGTTCACAGAGGATTGCCGCAGGGCTCAGTGCTCTCACCCATTCTATTCAACTTGTACACACATGATATCTCGCAGTCCCTATCCTCGGATGTCCAAATTCTACAATACGCGGATGATCTGTTCGTTTATAGCTCAAATAAATCCATAGACACCCTCCAGGCCTCCTTGCAATCTTCACTTTCTTCTCTGAACTGTTGGATGTCAGACCACGGTTTTACACTTTCCTCCCAGAAATGTAAAAGCATTGTATTCTCCAGAAAACTCCATCCAGTCCTCCTGAAAGTTAAAGTGGACCAACAGTTGATCAATTCTGTTAACAAAATAAGATTCCTGGGGGTCATATTGGACTCTGGTCTTAGATGGAATTCTTTCATTGAACACTTACACTCCAAGTGTCAGGCCGGTCTCAATGTCATGAGAGCCGTTTCCAGGGTCTGGTGGGGTTGCCACCCCTCGACACAAAAAATTTTCTACACTGCATTTATCCGCAGCCACTTGGACTTTGGATCCTTCCTAATAGCCCCAACTTCCAAGAAAAACTTGTTGAGACTGGACCGGATCCAGTCTCAGTCTCTTCGGTTGATTACGGGTGCGATGAGATCCTCCCCTGTCAACGCCTTACAGGTGGAGGCTGCAGACCCCCCACTTGAACTACGCAGACAGCTCGTATGTGACAGATTTTTAGTCAAAATCTTGCGTATCATCGATCACCCGCTGTCTCACAAACTTCAGCTCCTCTCTTACTTGGTAACCCATTTACCGGTATGGAGAGGTAAAGATCCACCGACTCTTGTTACTAGCTATAGAAAAATCCAAACTCCCTTGTTGGAGAGCTTCGCAGTTCTTCCTGTATACTCTATGTCGTTTTCCACTCTAAGTTTTAAACCAAAAGTTATTCTCAATCTGGGTGTCAGTAATGGCACATTCGCACCTCGTATTTTTAAATCAATTATTGATTCTGATTGGCACGACTGGCATCTAATCTATACAGACGGCTCGAAAAGTGATAGAGGTCGTACAGGGGCCGCCTTCCTTTTTGAAGACAACACCAATAAAATGTTCAGGCTCAGAGACGAGTCGTCGATTTTCACAGCGGAATGTCTTGCTATCAGAGAAGCTCTAAGGGCTCTGACCATTCGCCAGCTCAAGGTTAAAACTCTCATACTCAGTGACTCTCAAAGTGCTCTCCAGGCCCTTCTCTCTCCTGCATTGTCCAGACCAGATGATCTATTATCCTTAGAAATTAGAGACCTCCTACATAAACTTCAGACTTCGGGGGTAGACGTGGTTTTGGGCTGGATCCCAAGTCACTGCGGTATCCCGGGCAACGAGGCGGTAGACCTATTAGCCAAATTGGCTACGGACCTCCCTAATCCATCTGGATCTGTTTCAGCCTCTGATTACACCTTATTATTTGACCGGAATCTCATCCAGTCCTGGCAGGCAAAATGGTCAGAGACCAGCCAACTCAAGGGAAGAAAGTATGCCTTAATCCAACCCGATGTGTCAATGAAACCCTGGTTTTCAGAAATTTTAATGAGTAAGGCTGACACCTCCACAATCTGCAGAATGAGATTAGCTCATTGCTGTACCAGATCCCATCTATACAGAATCCACGTTATCGACTCTCCTCTGTGCGACTGCCAAGAGGAGGAGGATCTTGATCATTTATTTTTCGAATGCCCGATCAACAACATCTACCCAACTTTGATTAATGACCTGGCACATTACAGGGTTCCACTACCTACAAATATTTCCTTGCTCTTGAGTTCTAGAGACCAAAACATTTTCAAACTCCTTGTCCTGTTCCTCAAGACCCATTTGATGAAACTTTGAATGTTGAATTTTTGTGTTTTTTCCTGATTTTTTGCTGATCTAATAATTTTTACTTGCAGTTTCTGGCTAGGAACACCCTCAAGGGTGAAAGCCAACAAAATAAAAAGAGAGAGAGAGAGAGAGATGGTTCTATGAAATCTCTTATGTGCTCCAAACCAAATTTTACAGGGACGCAAAAAAAATATTTAATAGTCCACAGATCAACAAATGTAATCAAATTCATGTAAAACTTTAGACGTTTTACATGAGTTTGATAATAAATTTGGTTACATAGAACGTACGACGAATTATGTTTTATTTTTATATGCCTACCTACTGCTAAAGCGTTCACATTTGTTCACTTTCAGTGATCACTCCGGATGATCCTTCAAGATGAAAAGGTGTGAACAGGCGTTTCATCAATAGTGATCACTAGCAATGACGGAGGAAAGAGATTACTACTCGTCATAATTTTGATGAAAGGTCCTTTCACTGAAACGACCATACACAAGTTTTATCTTATTATTTGTTTTATTCTCTATGAATTTGTATTGAATGTCAAAATCATGTACAAAACTATTATGCAGTCCAGAGCTATATTAATTTATTTTAAGTGTCATTTTTCATTTTTTAAATTATTTTTGTACGAAAATACGTCAAACTACATACAACATGACTGAGAGTGTTGACATGGCAGTGAAAGCATAGGATGAACAAGTGTGAACAGACGTGTTCACTTTCGATGAACAGGTTTGACCCTGACACTCTGGATGATCATCCAAAGTGAAGCAATGTGAATGCTACTCTTAATATTTGCTATATTTGGATAATTTTCATTTCTTCTTCATGTTGTGATCCTCCTCATCGAAGAACGTCTTGTACAAGTTGGTAAAGGGCACCTCTACGATAAGGTAAACAGGGAGAGCCAGGGCAAATGTGAACAGTGCAATTATAATTCCGTTTTTAAACTGGAAATAAAAAAAAATCAGGAATTAATTTTTTCCTTGTTAAAGCAGTATGATTAAGTCGTCTGTGGACCCAGATGTAGAAGTGAAGTGCAGGATTGAAGCAGCCCATAGTTCATTTAACAAAATGAAATTAATATTCTGCAATGACTATACAAATTCGAAACTCAGGCAGAGAATGTTGAAGTGCTATGTGTGGTCTGTACTGCTGTATGGCTCGGAAACTTGGACCCTGAAAGTGCACACTATGAACCGATTGGAAGCATTCGAGATGTGGTTGCACAGGAGAATGTATGCATACCATGGACAGATTTGGTCAGCAACTCGGAGGTTTTGAGAAGAGCCAATTGCAGTAGACAGCTGCTGAAAGACGTGAAGGTCCTTAAGATTTCATATCTGGGTCACGTTCTGCGGGGCGAAGGCAAACGTCTTGGCTGCGCAATATAAGATACTGGACCGGCATGAGACATGTGGGGGAGCTGTTCCAGGTCGCGCAAGATAGAGAACCTTCGCCAACGTCGGAGGGACCTGATACGGCACCAGAAGAAGAAGAAGAAAGTGAGAAGATCATTCTGGACATAGGACAAGATTCTATTTTATTCCCTCACGACATATTATGCAAAAAGACTGAACACCTAAACAACGTGTACCTGGACCTGTCTAGCAAGACTGGATAGTTTCTGTATTTAGAGAATGTAAAACTTACATTATAGTAATGGCCAAAGTAAATCTTCTCCATAGAGGCTGTGACGTTAGTCTCTATTGCGAAATGAATCATCAGGGCCGAGTAACTAAGAGAGCCAAAGAACAACATAGGCCTGGACTCTAATAACTGCTTTCCATTATCTGCAATATAAAACATTGATAAGTAACAAAACCATGAACCAGAGTAAGGTGATGATGAATGGCTTTCCACTTGAAGAGATCACAATGACAAATGAGATGCCGCATGGGAAATTTCAAAGATTGCATTTACCATTTACAAAATATTATGAAGGAATATTCCTAAATAGTTGTCCTGTATTTCCCTAATTTCAGTTATCTACTTACATGGTATGTTGACCGCCATGGCCATAAGAAATAGTGCGGCAGCCGCAGCAACGATAGCCTTGTGAAGGGATACATATAGAGCTGCAAATAGTCCGTCATAACCAAACATTATTGATCCAGATATTATTCCCCACATTATTGTTACAGCCATTATAGGATTGGATTGCATCACTAACCACTAAATATGTAAAAGAAAAATATATTAGCATTAAGAGTAGCAGTAGGTACATTCTCTTTTGCTTTTCACCATTCAGTCAAAGGTCTATTGCATTGAAGAAGATATATTTATTTCTTGGACAATACGTCAGACGTCTCGATTGGAATGCCATGCGTACACATCGTAACATTGTGCAAAATCTAATTGGAAGAATTGAGAAGCGTGTCCCAACGCTTACGAACTCTAGACTGGCTTAAGTGGTCGTTTTCGGTGTCCATATACAAATTAGTCGGGAGATTTTGATCCATTCGAGATCTAAAATATGAAATCCCAAAAAATAATATCCTTTATGCTTTGCATCTATATTAATGTTTCTCAATTGATGGACCTTGTTATTGTAACAGTGAGATGGGTATAGTTAGCGGACGTTGTCCACTGACACAGAAAATGATTACTTAAACTAGCCTAAAACCTTTTCGTAAGCATTTGAGTAGCTTTTTTTTACTTCTTTCGATTGGATTTTGGATAAACATAGTTCTCCTATCGAGATGTCAGATTGGAATCATTCACATTACTACATAGATGATTTAAATGGATGGAAAATTATTAAGGATCATTTTCAAAGACAGACAAATCCTTTACATTCATCACCAAATTATTGCAAATTCAAATTATTACTCTAATTCCGAATTTTTTTTACTATGAAGCTGAAACACAATTTCACAAAAGACAAACTTTGTTTATCTTTAAGGTGAGATTTGGGTTTCGTCAACTTCTTTTAAGGTTAGAGATTTAAACTCAGTTAAGTTTTGAAACGCCAGTCATTAATATAATATGTTGTTGAAACCAAAGATAAACCTACGTTGAAACATACTTTTGAAACCTATATAATTCAAATCAATCAATTTGATATAATATTTTTAATTGTGGTGTCATGAAATATAATTAGTTTTTGGTTTTATAATTCAAGCACCGATTATACCCTGGACACCTCGACAGTACGAATACTTCATTAGGTTTATCAACATTTTCTCAGTTATTTATCAAAGATTAGATAATGAGTTTAATTCACAATGTATTTAAATTATCACTTGATTTTATATGCAGAGATATTTGAAATAAAAGTATTTAAAATACAAATACAAAATACGTATTTGTATTTTGTATTTCAAATACCTTTTTGAAAAAAGTATTTTGTATTTTATTTGAAATACTTTTTTTGAGTATTTTGTATTTTACACAAAATACTTTTACAAAATACCTTTTTATTGTTTGAAACAAAATTCTGCCATTAATTGATATGCGCGTACGCAAGCTTTTTTTGCCAATTTGTTGAATTACAAATACAACGTTTCCATTAGAGTACTCCATGTTTGAGATATACACACATAATAATGATGATTGAACAAATTATACATGACGCCGTTTAATGTTTCATGGCCATTTCAAGGGCGCTGTGATTTCTCCTGAATGGTAGCATTTTCAATTTTGTCTGAAGGCAATCTATTTCAGGCAGATGACGCTGCGACTCTGTTTCTTCTTTCTGCAAATTTAGAGGTATTTGCCCTTTTGAGTTCAACGAGCTTAAGAAGCTGATCACAGCCTTCGCCACACATTTTCGTCAGCGGAACAGCTCAGTGGGTGGTGTGCTGCCTTGTGGACAGTGAGACACAGTTTAAACACCACTATCTCTAGGACTCACAGTTAGTGTAGACTTCTTAGTAGTGAAGTCATGTGGCAGCTCTTATTCTCTCTGTAAATTATCCGGAGGCAACATTAAAAACCATCTGAAGACGATAAGGAAGAGTCTGGAGCAGTCCTGTATATAATATGATGTTACAGTAGTCCATCCCGTGGAGCACCCGGTAAAGAATTGGTCTCCCACTCTTCTCCATGAGTTTTCGAGTGTCCTGTAAAAGGCAGGTTTTCGAAAAAATAAGACATTTTACAT
The DNA here is from genome assembly GCA_947579605.1 of Athripsodes cinereus. Taxonomy (NCBI): domain Eukaryota; kingdom Metazoa; phylum Arthropoda; class Insecta; order Trichoptera; family Leptoceridae; genus Athripsodes; species Athripsodes cinereus. The sequence continues at coordinate 1,929,037 of OX388318.1, forward strand.
CTTAAATTCGGCGATGAGGTTTGCCACCCATCCTGAATGTCTTGATTTTATGTTGGAGAAGACAGCTTGCATGTTTTATATGCAGCTGGTCTGCTGGCTACCCCACTTGTGGGACGTGCCGTGATGGTATAATAGTAGTAGTACAGTAGTCCATACGATTTCAGATTTGGATTATCCATTCTGATTTATTTTGCAGCCCAAGTCAGGAATTCTCTTACCTGCTTGATGATACTCAATCCATTTATGACAATTTTCGGCTTATCTCTTCTAACAACGGTACATTTTGTCATGACTTAATTTATTTTTTTTTCTATTTTGACAGTTCTTCCTAAGGCTCGTCCTCATTGTCTGCAAGCAATGATATATCGAATCATGTCAACCCTTTCTCCATTTATGTATACTTTTGTCCAGTTTTTAATTTCTTTTTCATTCATCAATGGTTTAAAAAAAAGTGGTCGAAATGGTCGAAAAAATAAGACATTTTACATCTTAAATTCAGCGATGAGGCTTGCCACCCATCCTGAATGTCTTGATTTTATATTGGCACGGAGAGGACAGCTTGCATGTTTATTATATGCAGCTGGTCTGCTGGCTACCCCACTTGTGGGATATGCCGTGATGGTATAGTAGTAGTAGTAGTAATGGTTTAAATATTAAATACTTTTGTCTTACACCTTGTTCGACTATTTGTAAAAAGTATTTTAAAAAGGTATTTTGAAAATAAGTGTTTTGTATTTAAATACCATTTTGAAAAAGTATTTAGTATTTTGTATTTGAAATACAAAAATTCAAAAGTATTTGTATTTTGTATTTAAATACTTTTTTGGAAGTATTTTGCATATCTCTGTTTATATGTAGATCTGCGACCGGTTTCGATACGCTAGTACCAATAACTATGTAGGAGAGACGTAAATATGCACGGCAAAACACTAAAAACGCTCTCCTGAAGAATTTACATTTTAGCAGATACGACTACTGTAAGTCAGAAGAGGGACGATATATTGTGTTAAAGCGGATTTCGAAACTCGTCCACACAAATACTCTTCAGTATTTAGGATTGTTGTTTTTTTTTTAAATTCATACCTTGTTTTTCTTCAGAAATACTTTATTCTCCTTGGCATATTGATGGACATAGTAGGCACCTGTAACTCCAATGATGTAAGCTGGAGCATTACTGTATGTTTGAGTGTAGAACTCAGTAAATATTCTAGCGAATCCATCTACAGTGCTTAATGTACTGCAAATAATAATCAATCGTTGAGAATTTTTGTTTTTTTTTCACATAAATCGTGATAACTGTAATTGGTTTAACTTGTTGGAAAAAAATCTTACGCTAATTTAAAAACAAGCACAGGGCCGAAGTTATTGACATGGACCCGGTATGTTAAAAAGACGATGGAGAGCAATACAGAGCCATTCAGGATATACTTGGCCAAGTGCTTCAGCTTCCACGTGACAATGAGGAGGAGAGTCATTAAACAGTACAACTGCATGTCTGCTGCAATGTACCTGCAACAAACACATTCATTACCTATATTGTTTTAATAGAAACATAATAAATGGTAACCGATTGTTAAATATTATTCATATTTAATTTTGTTAGGTACATGGTAAGGTAACTGGAGAAGCAGAGGGTCAAAATTCTATCCCACCTACGCGCCCTGTGTCCCGTGTCATATTATTGTCACCTTGTCCATTACCTATCCCTTGGTACTTACAAAACAGTTCAGTGTTGTCGTGTAGCGACGTAGAGATGATGACATCCAAGTACGATGTGTAACCCATTAACTTGACGGGATAATTTTGTACTACCTTTCGTTTTCTATACTTGGTCATTTGAAATAATAATAATTTTTGGCCGTTCCGAAATTCACCATCAAATCACGTGTTAATATATCCTTGCGACGCCAATCGTATGTGTTTGTCGCTATGTTCTGAATGGACGATACAAAGACCGTTGCAATGATTTTAGAAAATATGGTTTATATAAATATAGTGTTATATTAAACCGATTGTTAAATATTATTCATATTTAATTTGCTTAGATACATGGTTAGGTAACTGGAGAAGTAGAGGGTCAAAATTTCATCCTGCCTAGGCGCCCTTGGTCCCGTGATATTGTCCTATTATTGTCACCTTGTTCATTACCTATCCCTTGGAACTTACATAACAGTTCAGTATACCTACGGTTCGCGACTGGGAAACATCAAATCAACTTATTATTATTATTTCGGTAACAAAATGATTGTAGTGACTCTCCAATGCTATCTTCAGCTTCCTCAAGATCCCTTGTATCTAATTCCAGATGTTCTACACCTAATACATTTGGCGTAGCATCCACTCCACCGATGGTTCCAAGAGAAAATCAGCAATTAACTATGCCACGATAACTCACCAACCCTGAATAATGCATCGAGCAGTCTCGGAATTTCTGTTATTGATGTACAGTAGATTGTTCCACCAATACTGTGAACAGCCCTTTTCTTCAGTTGTATATAATGGGGGATAAGGATGATCTCCATTCACTTGTCTGCTCCATAAAATGGTGTAACCAATCACAAACATAAGAACTGGCGTAAACCTAAAATAAATGATAAAAATCTATTCATAAATAAGTACCAACATTTAAAACCTTTTGTATTATCTCCAAAAATGGCATTTCAGTGCAGCTGAAGGCTCATATACGTATAAACAGTACCTACTTATATCTACTCATTATAGTATACATAAAGTCTAAGCTGCTTTTCGGAAACAGTAACTCATCACAGACGTATAAATATGTTGATTTCTTAAATTATATCAAATTATATGTCAAATTCAGGAGACAATGGAATACAGCGACCACGCAAAACAACAATATTACGACAATTCTAATTAAGACTCTTTTGAAAGACATTCTAACAATTAAAAATGCACAAAAGTCAGGAAAAAATCGCATTGAGTCAGTAGTGGCTCTAGTAGAACAGTTTCTAAATGATAAATATAGAAAATATGGCTTGTATTAATACCTGAACCATCTCTGAAGAATCAATCGGAAATACTGTCTGAAGCCTACATCCCCATGTCTGTGAACAAATTTGTAGAAGTTCTGTGCCATCAAATAGCCAGATATACACATGGTCATCTGCATTGTCAATGCACAGTTGTAGAAAAGTGCAGCAACTTTGGTCCCATATGTCTAAAACATTCGTCATTTAATCTTGATCATCTTTTTTTCGTTCTGCCATTCAATATTGAAAGTTCATAATATTATGATCTCAAAACCACCATTCCAGATCTCGGATCAATAGAGAACCTTTTCAAAAACCATATGCGATGGGGGTTCAGAATAGAATTGTCTCTTGCTTATGAGTCACATAATCTCGGGTACGCTTTTCATCTAGCAATCCATACCACCAAGGAATTTCTCACAAGTGCTGTATAGCTAAAGGACCAACCATACATAATTATTTGCAAATTATCCTCTCCGTATCAATTAATGTTAAGGCATTTATTGGTACGGAGATGGGTGGCATATCTCAAAGCTGGAACTGAAGATGTGAAATGTCTTAAACAACATGACGTTTTACGAATATCTGCCTCTTTACAGAGCAAACTGAATAATGACCCTTTTCTAATTGATCAGGGTGTACCTATCATCGCATTAGTATACATATTGGAAAATTCATAATTCATCTTAATTTGGGACTAGTTCGATCTGTGTGAATAGTACATATTATTATAATACTGTAAAAACAATCCATGACTGGATCCGTTCGCCACAAGCTTTAGTAAATTTGAAAACAATCTGGTGGTGCAACTATCGGCTTTTGGATCCAGTGCTACTTGTTGATTGGGTACATTGTAGGTATATTGAAATGTTTTACTAAAATAATATTATTGTCACCATTTAACATCATAATTATATTATTATTAAATTTTTTGTTGTAGCTGCAGTACCTACATTGTATCTATATAATAAGTTACTATGTGATACATAATTGTATATAGACCATTAAAGGTCACGTGGTCTTGTCTATGGATTTGCTTTTGCTTGGGGGGCAAACAGTCAGATTGCGCAAATCATCCTTGTAGGATGTTATGCCATAAGAGAAAAAAAAGAAAGTCAGACGACAAAATAATAACAAAATCGACACTGACATTTTTTTTTATTATTAGGTATTCTTTAGGCGTTTCACCTAATATTACACCGTAATCGTCTGTTGTGTTGGGATGCCTGATGCCCCTCAATGATTTTTCTGTAACGTCATCCTTTAATGGTCTATTGAATTAGGTTGTATTCCCTTCTCTCTTCCTTCCCCTTCCTAAATATTGTGCTGTTAAATTGTTCATAGTTTAGATAATTTAATTGGCGATGTAAATGATTAAATAGATATTATTGTATTATTCATTCTTAAAGGTGTTGTATCTATTGAAATAAATAAATAAAATAAAAAAGTTTTAAAAAAAAATCATTTCTGACGTGGAATTAAATAATTTTCTTACCCATTCGGCGTATTCTGGATTTCGTAAATATGAATGAATTGAATAAATGTTAATGTGTGAGATTACCACACTTAACAGAATAAAAACTCTTATTCCTTGAATACCAGGAAGATATGTGGTAAGAGAATTATTGTCACTGTCATTAATTTCTGCATCACTCTTTCTATTCACATCCATCATAAATTTGTTCCAATTTCCTTTCAGCGAAAAAGCGTAAAGTATCTTCAAAAATATACCTGAAATTAAATGTATTGTTTTAGATATTTATTTCAATTAATTTTCAAAACGATGAGATATGCGAAAAAAGAATCGTAATTTACTGAAATCGCCCCGATCTAAGGACAAAATAATGCTATTGACAATGATGGATTGGCCACAACTATATACATATATACAGAACTAGCAGGAGAACTTAAAAATATTTGTCATCTAGGTAGGTATTTTTAGTCATGTCAGCTACAGGGGTAACACCGGAATCTTTGCTAAATAATTTACAAAAATTGATTTACCGGTAAATTTATGCAACAAAATACAAAGATCTAGATTATAATAAATACTTTGAAAAAATTATCACAGATATTTCAGGCACAATCTGGAATTTTGAACGCGCGTTTTGAGCCTAATTCTTTAATATCCTGTATATCTGAACACGTGAACTTTTCTCGACATTAGACTGTTAAGTTTTTGTGTGATCATATGGAGGCTTACTTGGTTGTGTGAATTGCAATTCTGCCAGCGCATTAAAAAAAAGTAATAATCACTCTCAATATCTTCATACTTATATACCTTCATTAGAATGTTCTTTATCTACAAAACATCCTAGAAAAGAGAACAGGATTAGACATCCTACTGCAGCCAAGTAAATCCACTGCTTGGCGCTGATAGTCTGGTGCCTGTGATACTTGCAGGTCTCTATCTCCACACTGGCAGACAGCTTATACTTGTCTGACAACTCCACAGACACACACTCCTCTAACTTGCTGGTCACTACAGCATCCTGCATTATATTATCTACGTACAACTCCTTGATGCTCAGGTTACATCTACTGGATGCACACACTCCTCTGTGAAGGATATCATGTCTGAAATATTGTCTCTCGTTTGTGTTAACCTCCTGAAAGACAACGCTTTTTTATATTAAAAATTACTATTTTCTATCTACTGAAAAACAGCAATATGATATTTATGCAACATTCATTATGTAAAGGCAAAAGTTGGGCGCCAAAATTTAAGCTTTTTTTTAATTTTACTTATTGAAGGCAACCATAAGAGTATATTGGTAAGAATTTAGATGTATCAAGGAATGAGATATTTTTTTATACTGCTGTTGTTTCTCTTCTTCTTTACTTCCAGCCAGCTAATCAAAATTAAACAAGTAGAATTCTATATCACTCGCAAACGAGTAAATGCCTTTTAGAATAATGGAATAGAATACTTCGAATCCAGGTCGAGTAACAGGCATTTGGCGATCGACTACAAACGAAATTTTCAACAATGTACCATAACATAATATATATTGTGTACGTTGTCGAAAAGTTCGTTTGTTGTCGATCGCCAAATGCAATTTGTCTAGGTGGGCAGTTCATTGCGTCAGGGTTCTCCGAAGACACCAGTCCTGACTTTTCCATATCCAGTACCTTCTTTTCAAAAATCTTCAAAATAGTTAAATTAATTTTTAAGCTTAGTTTTATTTTATCACAGTACCTGTATGATATCCCAGACTTCTGGAGGTTGTGTTCCATTCTTTGGAAAGAGTTTTATCTTCAGCTTACAGTACAGAGCCTCTGGCTTCTTCATACATTCCTGATAGTCATCCAACTCAACCAGTGGTGGCATCTCATCATATTGCTCTGAAAGTAATCACATAGATAATTATAAAAAATAATATCACAGTTTATTTATCTAACGTAATACCCATTGCACAATTTCTATTCAGTCGCTCTTTTTTAGCAAAAACGGTAATACTCGTATATTCAATTTTCAACAAGTCTGGCATAAAAAAACTCTCGAAATTTGTTGTTCATAGTATTCGTTTATAAAAAAAACATATTTTTATAAATCGAAATCGGGGGTTTGTCTGGCAAACAATGCATGAGAATCCTACAATTTTTCATAATATTTTTTGAATATTACGAAAAGTTAGATAGTTATTAAAAAATATAAGCTAAGGTAATTGTTCACTGTGTCGGTGTTTAGGTAGTAGAATTCCATATCGAAATAAATAAAACAAGTGTTTTATTCTACTTATGTTTTATTCTGTGAGAGAGACGTCTTTCGTCTTATGAGGACATTGTCAATCTGATTTTAAAAATACAACAATATTAATATATATAAATACTTTTCACTATAGCTGTGGAGATAAAATGACATTAACTAAGTATAAGAAACTCTCAAAAACAACATTATCTTCTTGGCGTTGTCAAGAATGCAAGATGAAACATAAACAAAGTGAAATTAGCAACATATCGTCGGAACATGGACCAATCACAACAATAAATCCTGATGCGCAGGCGCACTCGTCATCTTACGACATTACACCAACCGAAATAGGGATGGACAACATACAATATCATCATCGATTTTTCGCTGAACAATTTAAAAACATCGACTGTAAAATTGATAACTACAACAAGAAGTGTGATCAAATACTCCAACAAAATAAAGAAATACTTCTAACGTTAGCAAATTTCAACGCAAAATTTGAAGAATATGATATTAAACTTAAATCGATGGAAGCACTTCAAGTAAACTTCGATACTTTAAAGGATGACTATAACAAGCTATCAATGAGATTGGATGAAGTGGAACAACACACTAGACGTAAGAATATTGAGCTGCAAAACGTCCCACTAGTTAAAGGAGAAAACTTGGTGTCCACAGTTGTTAAACTTTCCGCTAAGATTGGTGTGCCCATACAAGAATCCGACATATCGAGAGTTCACAGAGTCGCTCGTGGTGTTCCTTCCACTGAAACATCAGAAGCAAGGCCCAAAAACATTATTATTAAATTCAATAAGATAGAAAAGAGAGACGCTTTTTTAGAGGCAGGGAGGAATCATCGTGGACTGACGGCACAAGATGTTGGAATTATAGGCAAGACACAGAAAATATACATTGCGGAACATCTTACGCAAGCAAGGAAGATCCTTTTTCGCGAGACTCGTCAAATCGGAAAGTCAAAAAACTACCGTTATGTATGGGTGAAACATTCCAAAATTTACGCAAGGAAGGAACCCGACAGCAGAGTAATACCTATATTCTCTATGGCAGACCTGGCCAAAATAATTTAAATGAATGTTGTAATTTTCTTTCAGATCACAAATTTTCCTTTCCTCCCTCAACCCCCTCTCTAATCCTTGTCCATCCCCAAACATGTCTTCACTGTTATTTGATTGCCTGTGTCTTAGCGCTAGTATTTCTTATTCACAGGGCGATTTAAATATCTATCTGCAGAATTCCAGAGGCCTTAATACAAAAACCGAGACATTTAAACTCAATGTTCTTTCTAACTCATTTGACATAATTGTGCTCACGGAGACTTGGCTCAAGGATGGCGTATTTGATGGAGAACTGTTCCCTGACGACTATGTGGTGTATAGAAAGGACCGAAATCTAAAGCTAACTAACAAAAAGAGAGGAGGCGGGGTTCTGATAGCCGCACACCGCAAGTTCTCCTCAGTTCGGGAGATTGATTGGGAAACTTCAGGTGAGAATCTTGTTGTTTCATTACCTCTACCACGCAATAAACATCAACCTGGACGTAACAATGACTCTAAGCTCTTTCTCGGTGTTGTCTATATTCCACCTGCCTCCAGTATTGAAGAATATGATTCATATTTTTCACAAATCTCCAAATGCTATGCAGACCTGAAGCCAACCGGTAAGATTTGCATACTGGGAGATTTTAACATACCTTCAATTAACTGGTCCTATCCTAATGCAAACGCTTGTCTTACTCCTACCTCCTTCAGCGGCCCCACCGCTCAATTGTTTCTCGAGTCAATTTCTTTTCTAAATATCTCACAATTCAATCACGTAGTGAACGCTAGTGGTAATATGCTAGATTTGGTGTTGGCGGACGTTATGTGTAGGATACAACATTGGGATCAACCGCTATCAATTGAAGATGCGCATCATCCCTCTCTTCACGTTTCTATTCCCATATATCTTGAGGATGTACTTCCCGCGGGAAATGTTCTGAAATACAATTATTTCAAATCTAACTTCACAGAAATCAATTTCAATTTTCAAAGGACTGATTGGGAGGAACTTCTACTTAATAAACCTCTTGATGAGGCTGTTGAAATATTTAATAACACGGTCCTACAAGTAACTAATGAACACACGCCTATAAAACGTTCCCACAATAACTCGTTCCCCATTTGGTATTCTCACTCCACAATCCACTTACTTAAACTTAAAAACAAATCCTGGTCACGATGGAAAAAATTTGATCATCAAGATGACTATATTTTGTTCTCAGCATACAGAGCTAAATTTAAAAAAATGCAATCCTCTGACTATAAACGATATATCTCAAAAGTTGAAGACTCCTTAGATGGTAATGTAAAGCCATTTTTCAAATATGTAAATAATCTTAAAACCTCCAACAGCTATCCCAAAACTATGACTCTACACAATCAATCCACATCTGATCCCAAAATAATTGCTGATATGTTCTGTACATTTTTCAAGTCAGTATTCACTGGCTCAACTCAGAGTTCCACTAACACGCAACAACCTAAAGTACTTTACAATAATTCGCTAAGTAAAATTTCAATATTAAGTTCTGAAATCTACCAGAAACTCACACAACTCGACACTAGTAAGGGTGCAGGCCCTGACTTGATCCCACCTATAGTATTAAAAAAATGTGCTTCACACTTAACCAAACCACTTAAAATAATATTCAATCAGAGCTTGAAAGAAGGTAGATTTCCATTGAAATGGAAAATTGCCCATATAACTCCCATACACAAATCAAGTTCACCTGCAGATGTTCAAAATTATCGTCCCATATCGATTCTTTCTGCCGTTTCGAAAATTTTTGAATCTATAGTCAAGGATCGCTTAGTGTATTTCTTGAGCCCAATTCTTTCCCACCAACAACATGGATTCACAAAGAACCGTTCCATACTATCTAACCTCCTAGAATATTCAGACTTTTTATTCGAATCAATGGATGAACGAGTACAAGTGGATGCGATTTATACAGATTTTCAGAAGGCGTTCGACAAGGTCGATCACAACCTCCTTATTAATAAATTTAATCACTATGGTGTCCACGGGGATCTGCTTCGCTGGTTGAGTTCATACCTCACAGGAAGACTGATGACAGTAACACTTAATGGCTACAAATCAGACGTTCAAACCATTACATCCGGGGTACCACAGGGGTCTGTGCTTGCTCCTACATTATTCATTATATTTATTAACGACGTTGTTGACTGCTTTCAACATTCTAACTTCCTGTTATTTGCAGACGATTTAAAAATTTTCAGAAAAATCACATCAATACATGACTGCCACAAATTACAGGAAGACCTGACTAGACTGTCCGCTTACTGTGATGCTAATAGATTATTCCTTAATCTCAAAAAATGTCAGACAATTACCTTCACAAAAAACCGAAGCAAATTCACATACAATTACTCTATAAATAATCACCAACTTGACTCTGTAACAACTATTCGTGACCTTGGCGTAATGTTTGATTCTAAACTTCATTTTAGTAACCACATCGACGACATTACGTTGCATTGTAACAAAATGTTGGGTTTTATCTCACGGACGACCAAAAGCTTCAAAAATCATATATCCATGATCACACTTTTCACATCTCTAGTAAGATCCAAGTTAGAATACTGCTCAACTGTATGGAACCCACACTATGTCAAATATGAACAACAATTGGAAAGAGTGCAAAAAAAATTCATCCGTAATGTCAAATTTAAATATCGTCTTGATATCCCGCACTCGTGGTTGCCCCCGCTTGTTTTGAGGCGGAATATGTTGGATGCCTGCGCACTGTACAAGATTTGTAACTCGGTAACTGATGCCCCGGGAATACTTAGTAAGTTATGCTTCCGCGTACCAACCTCAGGCCGCTCACATCGTCTCTTTTACATGCCGGGGTCGGCCACTGGTGCGGGGGTGAGGCGACCCTTGCATAGATTGGCCGATCTTCACGATAAGCTGGATATTTTTAATTTATCTCCACTCGCATACAAGAGACAGGTACTCAAAACTCTTACTACAAACATAATTTCAAACCAGTAGGCATGTCTTGTTCCCCTTTCCCCATATCCCTTACCCTTTTCCCCACACCCTCCACCCCCAAGTGATCTCATATGTTTATTTTTCTATCTTTTAGTAATAGTTTTCTTTTTCTAACAATACAAATTTTTGTACGTTTTTTCTTCTTCTTTTCTGCTTTTTATATTTCAAACTGTATTTGTTATGTTAGCGATGGCTGCTTGTGTGATATGCTAGTGAGAACAGATGAATAAGCGGAATATGTGATACATAAATAATTTACTTATCTGTGGTACATGTTTGTGGATGACAGCTGAGTTATGAACGTCTTTTTTCTATTTTGTAAACCATATTTATAGTTGTTATCTGTTATGTACTTTTACTAATAAATAAAATAAAAATAAAATAAAAATATTAAAATATTTACAATAACAATGATAAAAGAGTATAGTATAATATTACAATGTAGTATGTATCAGAAACTAATTCTAAGAAATCACTAATTACAATGCGAAAGGGAAAACAATACGTACCTATATGTATTTGTGTGACAAGGACAAGCATAGTGTATTATATTAATCTGGTTAAACCTATCTATTTGTTGTTATTCTTATAAGGTGAATTTGTGAAAAGGGAAGTTCTTCCCTCATAAGACGAAAGACGTCTCTCTCACATATTAAAACATTAGTAGAATAAAACACTTGTTTTATTTATTTCGATAAGGTAATTGTATTTTTTTTTCATGGATATTGACCGATTTTAAAAAACATTCATTGATAAAATTTCTCATATTTTGAAACCAAAAATTACCACATGAACTCGATTTTTTATTTGTTATTAAAAAAAGTTTGCTAAAATCCATATGCTTGAATGAAAAATATGTATATTTTGCAAATAATTTGTATTTTGATAAAACAAAGATGAGAACCTAAATGAATCTCGTCGGTTGGCTATTTAGTTTTTAAAAACTAATATTGGTAACAAATATTAACTTTTTTTATTTTATCAAGTCAATAATTATGTTTGCAAGGGTCAACAAGATTTGACAGTTTTTCTACCAAATTTGTTGAAAACTGAATATTTTACCGTTTTTTCTAAAGGCGGCCTAAACACCCCTTTAGCAGAAACTAAAGTGTACTCCTCCTATACTTTACTATGGCTAGGTACAGTGGTAAGGCATTATTTATTTATTCTACAGAGACACACACACAAAGAGTTGACAAAACATTCATAAAAGAAAAAAGACCACTAGCAGATTTTTTTTATTACATAAAATTGTAAATTAGTATGAAAGAAACACAACTACAATTTATTTGAATTTTTTTTGCACTATTTTCTTAGATATAAGCTTTTAAAAATTGGATTTTCTCGGAATGGTCAAAAACGATATGGCGGCGCTGTGACGTCACGGAGTCCCACGTGTGTATGAGATTATAATCTGTGGTGCAAAAATTACTATGATTCACGGGACTCTGTGACGTCATCAGCTGTCAAAAACCATTTGGAGTGTTTTGCCAAACGTCAAAAATTTTGGGTTTTATTTTTGGAAATTCTCCATGATTTAGATATTTAAAAATTTTTAACTGACATATTTATGTTTTCCGACCTCAAATTTACTTAATTCGATCATGTTTATTAAAATCCCCCACGACTGCAAGTGGCCCATTAAGCGTGTCTACATCATGCACGTTCATTATAGCCATCTTTCTTAAGAAGTAAAAAAATAGCCTCGAAACAGAAATTATTTTCGGAGGAAATGACCCGATAAGATTAAATAAAATGGAAGAAACTCACTTCAGTAGTGGAGAAAATGCGTTGGCATAATTTTTTATAGTTGTTTTAGAGAATAAATAAATAAATAAAATATCCCATTGACCAAAACGTCCGCCGTTTGTAAACAGATGGATTCTTTAAAATGATTCGAACATGAATAATAGTACCTACTGCTATAGTATTTCGAATGAAACAGCCGCAGCCATCTTGCCGGCTACAAAGTGTACACCTAATTAATAATAGAACAAACTCTCAACGAGTATCTTTATTTTTTACTAGCTGACCCAGCGAACTTCGTACCGCCTAACCGATAAGGTAAAGTATCGGATATTCGGTAAAAGCACAAAATATCAATGTAGAAAAAGGTACTGGGAGAAAATATTCTGTAAGAAAACCGAGGAGTTTTTGAAATAATTCAAATTCTTATACCATTTCGAAAATTTAGCGACGGGGGGGTAGAAATCAGTGGCGGGACTAGGCTTTTCACATCGGGCATGCTTTGTACAAATATACTATTTTACTCGCAAACGAGTGGACGTCCTTGAGAATAATATAATATAGGTATATATATCGGAGACGGGACTAGGCTTTTCATGTTGGTCTTACATTCGTTATAATAATAAAAAAAAAAAGATATCCAGAATGGTTGACATACCCCTTTGCTGAATTTAAGATATTAAATGGTTTATATTCGATGTCTATTAAAAGACACTTAAAAACTTTAGTGGGAGATCTATTGTTTGCCAAAGACTTCATGGGTCCTTAATATAAATAAATAAAATACAAGAAGTCTGCGATACAAATAAATACTATTTTTTAGTATGTAAGTAACTTTAAAGTTAAATGTCGTAATTTCTATACAATTTATTTTGTCTCGCGCATCCATCATAATATTAATCAATCCTTTATGAAGAACGTTTCAAATCTAAAAACTATTAGCGGTTGCACATAGTATCTACCTTCAAATTATTTTTAACTGCCTAGTACGTTACGCACGACTCACACAATCATCACACAACCAATACAAATAAAAACATACTCATATAGGTACATTATGCACCCAAACGTTCTTCGTGCAAGCTTGCTTATTTTGTCCTTAAGATTGCACACATACAACCAAACATACCCAATAATACACATGTATGGCGCGTCATTGCCTACTACGTATTCACACTAAAATTTAAGTGTGTGTTAGTGAGACAGAGGCTACGTATAAAGCAATAACTTACTATTCCATTAATTTAGCTATCACGGTAAATTATTGGATTTTATTAAAAAAAGTCAATATAACGTATCGATTTTACACGCACTTCAATACAAATAGTACGCGCTTTTGATAAAAACTCTAAAACTTACAAAAATTGTATATTTGCTGCGTATATTTTTGTAAATCATTCTCTTTGCAACGAAATGTTTGGCGGCAAATTCAAACTAGTTTTTGATGATTTCAATATTTTCTTCATAGATTCTATGGGCATGCTGTGCTTTTTTGCATGTATGGCAGGCACGCGACTGGTAGAAATACTCCACCGGATCCACCAAATTTTTGGAATTGGTCCATGAGAAAAAAAATTGGAACCTCTGGTATAGATCAACTTTACTATTCGTGCCCAATCTACTTCAATAAATATGAGATGCATAATTAATAAGTACACCGAGATTTTAAGGAAAAAGGTGCATAATATTATAATATTGTTTCAAACAAAAGAAAATGAATATATACATAATCCAATACGTACCTACGTATTAGCTGGAGAAAATTAAGTAGTAAAAATATTAAAAAAAATAATATACAAATAAATAATAATAATAAATATCAGGTCCGTTTATATAATACCTTTGGTCATGTCAGCTATAGGGGTAACTCCGAAATCTTTAATTAATAATTTACAAAAATTAGATTTACCACTTAATTTATACATGAAAATTCAAAAATCTATTATAATAAACACTTGGAATATTATTAGAAAGTGTCTGAACACAGATATTTCAGGCACAATGCTGATATTTTGAACCCGCGTTTTGAGCCTAATCCTTTGATATCCTGTATAATTACCACTGGATAGGTGAATTTTTCCCGGCATTAGACTGTTAGGTTTTTGTGTGACCATGACTGATCATATGGAGACTTGTCTGGTTGTATAATGCTGAGAAGTGTGGATGGCAATTCTGCCGCCGCGTTAAAAATTGCACAATAAGAAGTACACATATATAATGGCTATCATTTAAACGATCAGCATAATATTGAAGTTTTGTTCAGCAGAAAAATGTATTCTGCCGACAAATATATCATTTTGATATGCTTCTTATACCCAGCGAGAAAATTATATTTGTATTGCAAATAATATGATATTGTAAAACTCGAAATTTCATCGACCAGCAAAATTATTATTTGACCAGCATAATGATTATTTGTGCAGCAAAATAAATAAATGAGCAGTGAGCTAATTTTAATTAAACTTGTGAAAGCTAAATTTTTAATCTTGTTCAAATAATAAATCTTTGTTTGTAGCATCTTTTTATGTGATTTTATATGTAGCATCTAGCAACGATTCTAGCGTTTTTCGACATTTCAGTTAGATATTTCGTTAATATAGCAAAGCTGAAACTGGCATTATTTTCGTAGTCATCATTATTTTGGTAAGAAATCACAAAAACTTCATGTGGATCCGAAGGTTAATCGGTGAGTGAAAAATATTGTTTATCTAATATTTTCTGCCGGTCAAATAATAATTCTGCTGCTCAAATAATAATTCTGCTGCTCAAATAACAATTCTGCTGGTCAATTAATTATTTTGTTGTGCGATTATTTATTAAGCTGTTAAAATTTGTTATTTGCTGATATAACCAAGTTTGTTTGTAAAACAAGTGTTGTGATTATTTTTTATTTATTGCCGATGAAAACATTGTTTGCTGCGCAAATGACTTAAATGCTGATTTTTTCTTGCCGAACGAATGGATTAATAGCCGATCAAATAATTAGTTCCCATATATATATAATTACCAAGTTACAAAACAATGTGATACAAATAAATGATATTGTGCAATGGGCGAGATTATCGCAAATGCGATATCTTCCAACTAAACATAACATAAATGTGTCATTTAAAAAAAAATTACGTAGGTGTTTTACTGTCACAATTTTTAAGAGTGGTTTGTTTTATGCATACCTACTATTTATGATAGACGACTTGGTTAGAGTCAAAGTTTCTCAAAGAGCGATGCCACAAATAAAACTCTCTGATCATATTAGAAACACGGCGATACGTAGAAGATCGGGAGTTACGGATGTTGTCGAAAGAGTAGCAAGGTTGAAGTGATCATGGGCAGGGCATGTTATTAAGACTTAAAGATCAAAGATGGACAAAAAGGGTAGTGGAGTGGAGACCTCGTGAAGGTAAACGCAGTAGAATTAGACCTCCAACACGTTGGTCAGACGACATTAGAAGAATCGCTGGTGACTGGTTGTAAAAAGCCCAGGACAGAGATGCCTGGAGACATATGGGGGAGGCTTATGTTCAGCAGTGGACAGGAATAGCTGCATAAGTAAGTAAGCACTGTTTATGTGCAGGTGCATCGTCAGGTATTTTTTGTAGTTTTAATTGTTTGATCTCATTATTTTTCATTTGACGCGGGCTGTATCCCTCGAAATCGGGTGCAAAGCCAAGAAGAAAAAAAATATACAAATACATACAGATAGATAAGTAACATAACATAACATGCATAGACAATTCACACAGATCGAGCTAGTCCCAAACTAAGATATGAATCTTGTATTAGCGACGATACACACCCTGGACAATTTGAAAAGGGTCATTCTTCATTTTGCCCTGGCCGGGAATCGAACCCAGGACCTCGTGACTCAAAGGCAAGTGCGTTAACTAACCTCCACGCCACATCGGTCGCCAAGTACTACATACATAATATTATGTATGTTGGGACCAGTGATATGTTATACCTAGATTTGCAATATGAATCTCAAACATGTACCATCAATAAAATCTCGTTGCGGTCCTTGGTGCCGCAATTATAAGTTTGAAAAAAAGCGACACACAATATAAATCGTTTGTAGATAACAAGAGATAGACAATATGAGAATGGGGATTATTACAGACGACAAAGGCCGGTAGATAGAGATGAATATATACATAAGAAAAGAGATGAATATATATTACTCAGGTATTGTACCTCAACGGGTGGGTACACATTTTTAGAGAATATTTGTATGACATTGCAAATCTAGTTGTAACATATCACTGGTTGGGACGCCTTTCCCCTTCTTCCGATAGATTTTGCACAATGTTACTACATTGCGTAAACATGGTTTTCCAATCGTCACCGTCAACAAATAATATTCGACTAAGGTTGAATTTTTTGCGACCTATTTGGGCTGTCGACAAAAACTGAGTTGGTAATTAATCGATTGACAAAAAAAATCATTACCGAGCTGCAATAAATATTCAAATACTCAGAGTTCAACAACAGACACTAATAATTCAAAACAAGAGTTCAAAAATTTACGTCGATACGAGACACGTGTAAATGATTTTTTTAATTATTATTTGAGCACCATGTGCCGTAGACAAACCGTACTAAGCGATCGACTACTGGCGAATTTTTCGACAATCTACCTACATGTACCGTATAATTATGCGTTATTGTTGCGGTTATAGTCGAAAATTCGTTTGTAGTCGATCGCCAAGTGCATGTTTGTCTAGGGGGACATATCAATAGATTGAACAGAGTCTCGAACATTCGTTCGAGAGAGAGAGAGATTAATCCATTTGCTTCTACTTTCTTCACGATACAAGCATAATAATTGTTTCTTGTGGGGATATCCAAAACATCAACCTACATGTGTTGTATTATATAGATCAAAATGGTTAAAACCCAGATTATTATTTTTTAATAAAATGTCAAATCAAAACTTGTTTTCTGTTATGTTTTTAATTCATATGTTCGTCCTGTTGGCGTATGTTTATATTATTTATTTATTTATTAAACTATAAAAACGACTGTTGCCTTTTTTAGTAACAAAATAAAATATAGGTATCTACTTTGCTAAGACAATTTACATCAATAATCAATACATATCATTTCTCCACACTCTATACAATTGAATGACATCTACCTAAACACAAGAAGAAAACAGAAAAAAAAACTTATAATTTCTAGTTGTTTAAAACCATAACAAGGAGATTTTTTTATTACCTATATTTCATTTTAATTAATTACGGATAAATTATAGAGTCCTTCGACTTCTTATTATTATTTATTTTATTCGGTGGTTTCAACAATACACTATCAGAAAGATTCACGGACTGGGAAATGAATATGGGTTCTTGGCTGATATTTTTGCCGATTCCATTACCACTTATAAAAAATCATTGACGAGTCATTTTAAAGATACAACTATACTATACTATAACAATTCATTCATAATGTCCAGTTTTTTTTTTGTTATTTTATTTGTAAAATTTTATTTAAATGAGGAAGTACTGATACTGATAGTAACACATGTGTTTAATTATGTGAGATCATAGATCTTTGAAAGTTTTATGTGTAGGTACCTAGTTTTTGTATTTATGTTCTATTTAAATGTTTTAGTTTGTTAGAAAGTACCTAGGTACCTACTTACCGTAGTTGTCGTTTTGTTATATTATTCTTATTTTAAAATAAGTAGGTAGATACCTAGGCACTTCCCTTAGTAGTAAGATTATTTCATTATGAATTTTTGAATGATTTCAATTTCTATGATATAAAGAAAATAAATTCAGTAGTGACAAGTCAGATTGCGACAATAATGCTCAAACTGCTGACTACTTCAATGACTATTTTGTAAATGTATCTATGTCTCTTACGAATGGGTTAAGCGCCTCAGTGGAGAGGGCTAGAGGTTATTTGGAAAATATGAATACTTGCAAAAATGTTTTTTCATTCAATTTGGTGTCAGATAGTGATATTGTTAATGCGTGTAAACAAATTAAAGCAAAAGATCTATGGATCTATGGGGTATCTCAACAAAATTATTGAAATGTATTATTAATGGACTAGCTTCTAATATTGCAGATATAGTAAATTTATGTCTAAAACAGGGGATTTTCCCAGATTTATTAAAACTGCCAAGGGTCATACCCATACATAAAAATGGTGATAAAAAAAATCCATGTAACTTCAGGCCTATCTCGATACTTCCTGTGCTTAGTAAATTGTTTGAAAAGATTGTTGCTAACCAGGTTCTCCACTTTTTTGAACGAAACAATTTGTTCCATCCACAACAATTTGGCTTCCAAAAGAACAAAAGCACAGCTGATGGAATAGCATGTTTAATCCATACAATACTAGAATCACTTGATGAAAAGCATGACACATTATGGTATCTTTTGTGACTTATCGAAATCCTTTGATTGTGTTGACCATGAGATACTGATTAGTAAGTTGGAATATTATGGAATCACAAATATTGAAAGGGACTTTTTTAAATCATATCTTAATGAAAGAAAACAACTAACAGAATTGGATAATATAAAGTCTTCTTATAAGAACATAAACTATGGTGTTCCTCAAGGATCAATTCTTGGTCCATTATTATTTCTTATATATATAAATGATTTGCCACTTTCCTTAATTCGAGATGAAAAGATTATTATGTTTGCAGATGATACATCGTTATTAATAAAGGACAGCAAAGACAAAAATGACACAAAAATAAACACTATTGATGCTTTAAATAAGGTGGAGGGCTGGTTTTGCGACAACAATCTTATCTTGAATACGACGAAAACTGGTGCGATTCGCTTTTCTCTGAAACGATCAGTGCAAGACGACCCGGTAACTTCCATTTTGAGTGATAGAAATATTGCGATTAAAGATGAATGTAAATTTCTAGGTGTCACTGTCGACAAAACGTTGCAATGGAGCTCACACATTAAAAATCTCGCTCCAAAACTTTGTTCAGCAATTTATGCTATTAAAAAGATAAGAGAGACCTGCGGTGTGGAAGCTGCAAGATTAGTGTATTTTTCATATTTTCACAGCATAATGTCATATGGTATACTGTTCTGGGGAAATGCCTCTGAATCACAAAGAATTTTTGTTTTGCAAAAGAGAGCAATTAGAACTCTTCTCTGCATGAAATATAGGGAATCTTGCAGAAGTGTATTCAGAGAGCAAGAAATCCTAACAGTGCCATCACTTTTCATTTATGAATGTATATGTTATGCAAAGAAAAATTTAGATAACACACCACTTAATGAAAACTTTCATAACTATAATACGCGATTAAAACATAAAATCAGACCAATAGAACACAGGCTCTCTAAGTTGGATCGTAGCTTTTTGTCTCTAAGTGTAAGACTTTACAACAAGCTTCCAGATGCAATCAAGTGCGATGATGTATTGATCTTCCGGAGAAGGGTGAAATCGTATCTGGTTGATAAATCGTTTTATTCCATTGACGAAATGATGAATGAATAGTATTTCATAAGTTTTCATTTATATAATTTGAATTATTTATTTTAACATTTGACGTTGTGGATCTGGAGTCTTTACATCCGTGACTACAAAAATAATGTAATTTGATGTTTTGTTTTACTTTGATTGTTCTTTCATTGATTGTGTTTGAAATTGTAATGAATTTTGTGAATGTATGTATGACGAGTCCAAGTGCCTGCATAACAGGGGCCTAGGGACAATTGGTAAACTATAACTATAACTATGACTATGGATCTGATTGTAAAGGTGTGCTCACATGTTCTAACAATGTTTTAGCAAAAAAAATCTTCATCTTTTTGTTAAATAAAGTATTTCAAATTTATGTTTATTAGTTGTTAAGGAAGGGATCTTGATTGGTTTGCTCATTGTTATAATTAATTGATTATATTTATTGTCACAACTGTATGATCCATAATAAAAAATAAAACGTATGCAAGCGAGACATGGACGTGGCTGAAGAAGGACGAAAGTGGAATAAATGCAGTGGAGATGGGATCGTTGAGAAGAATGGTTGGTAAAACGCTGCGTGATAGAGTGAAGAATGAGGATATTAGAAGAATGAGCGGAACAAGAAGAGTGTTGTGGACAGAATGCGCGTGAATAAACTACGGTGGTTTGGACACGTTGAACGAATGAATGAAGTAAGAATGACAAAGAGGATATACTTGTCTGAAAGAAAGGGTGTGAGGAAGCACGGACGTCCGAGAACCACGTGGCTTGATCACGTGGATCAAATTCTCAAGGACGGCCGCGTGTTAAGTAAGAAGAATCGACGTGCGTGTATGAGAAACTGAATGAATGTGGAGGAAGTGAAGGAAGTGTGTAAGGATAGATCTGTTTGGCGTTCCGTTCTCTCTGCCTACCCCACTTGGGATACGGCGTGAGGGTATAGTATAGTATGGTATAAATAAATATCTAAACATTTTGTTTTACAATAATACAGTGAGTAATTATAATAGTAAATAATGTTCTCCACCTTAATGTTTAGTTCTTACCATCAGTTTACCGTCTATGTCATTTAGGTTTCAATAAACCGGACCCACACTAAACAAACACCAACAACTTTAAACAATGGGCCACATGCAGATTTTTTTTATTAAATAAAATTGTAAATTAGTATGAAAGAAACACAACCACAATTTATTTCAATTTTTCTTGCACTATTTTCTTAGAAAATAGCTTTTAAAAATTGAATTTTCTGGAGTCCCGTGAATCATAATAAATTTCGCGCCACAGATTATATTCTCATACACACATGGGACTCCGTGACGTCATCAGCTGCCAAAAGCCATTTAGAGTGTTTTGCCAAACCCCAAACGTCAAAAATTTTGGATTCTATTTTGGAAATTCTCCATAATTTAGATATTTAAAAAAAAATTGACATATTTGTGTTTTTTTTACCTCAAATTTACTTAACTCGATCATTTTTATTAAAATCCCCCACGACTGCAAGTGACTCATTATTGCATTAAACAGAAGAGAAGTTTAATATATTCAGATTATCAAATAAATAAATAATAAATCTTACCATGTAAATCGGTATCATCGGTGACTATTAAATAAACTAAATAAATAACAAATGCATAAAATGAAATTGTGAACATCGACATTCTTCATCAGTTGACTAAAAAACAAAACAATATGCACATTTGATAACAATAATATTGAATTAAAATTTAATCACATAATGACAGTAATAAGTATTGAATGAAAAATATAAAATATTAAACTATTTTAATAATTTACAATTTGCGAATATTATTAATGCAAATACAATATCTCGAATGTGTGAATTATTATTTTATGCATATAGCAAAGAACGTGTACGTTTGAAGTTGTAAACCGAATGGAAAAATACAAATTAAAACATTGTGTATAATATATTGTGTAAGCAAGTATCGAAATAACCAACCGATATATTTTTATTATTATAGTTGTAAGGCAAGCATTTCACATTTGTTCACGTTCAGTGATCACTCTGGATGATCCTTCAAAGTTAAAAAGTGTGAACAGACGTTTCATCAATAGTGATCACTAGCAATGACGGATGAAAGTGATTACAGCCCGAGATAATTTTGATGAAAGGTCCTTTCACTGAAACGACCATAAACAAGTTTAATCCTATAATTTGTCTTATTCTCTAAGAATTAGTATTGAAAGTCAGAATCATACACAAAATTATCATGCTATCGAGAATTATATATTTTTTTTTTATTTAATTATGTTTTTACAAAAATCCCTACATACAACATGACCGTGAGTGACCGTGACTCTTGATGATCATCCAAAGTCAAACAATGTGAATGCTACTCAAAAACCAGTTTGATAAAAAGTTATATAAGCCAAATTAGTCGTTTTAAATACCTACTCTACAAAATGTACTAAAACTAAAAAACAAGAATTCAAGAATTTAATTTTAAATACATTATAATAGATACATTTTTTTTTTATCTTTATAATGGATTTTTTTGTATATTCTGTGAAAGTTCAAAGATAATAAGTGAGTTATATTAAAATGTCGTTCAACGACATTCATGATATTTACAGAGACAATAGTCCGAACTAATTGTACATTCAAAATTTAAAAGTAACAAAAATGTCATTGAATAGGAGTGCATGGAAACATAATAAATTACCACGAGAATGAACAGATTTGACCATTTCATCTGCTTTCTCATTTCCTTCTTTGCCTCTATGAGAGTGATTATTTGCATTTTTCCGAGATGTGTAAGTAACTAATAAGTTATTATTTGCAATTTTTACCGAGGTGTTTTAAGGTAACTAATAAGTTATTATGTACATTTGTACCGAGATGTTTAAGAGCCCTTGATAGGTAGGGAACTCGAAATTGTCACATGATTTTACGCAACCATTTTTCAACATTGATTATTAATTAATTGCAATATTTTCGTGATCGAGATGATATTTTTACTGTTTGTTTTTGATAATATCAAAATTTGAACATATTTTAATGTATTTTTAATAATAATAAAAAAAATAACCGAGAGATTCATGTAGAAATTATCGATTGAAAAACACCTTCCGAAATTTCATCACGACTAGCAGAGGTATTTTAAGACAATCATCTTAGAGGTTACATAAATGATGAAGTAAATTTTGCTCCAAGGATGCTTTAGAAAAAACCTATTTTTCTTAAATTTGGGTAATATTTAGCCGTATTTTTTTTAATATGCGAAAAAAATGGGATTTGTGACGTGCACATAAGAAAATGTAATTTTTAGTTCGTCAAGTTCGAATAAGGAAAACATATTTAAAACAATTTTAATTGAATAATTTGTCATATGATTATAATAGCGTGATGTGTTATTTATATTTTGAAATTTTCATTTTAAATTTTCCGCTTGCGGGAAAGTTTTTATGAAAATTTCCGTAGAACTCAAAAATCGGGTTAGTTCGGCCAGCCGAGCCAAAGAGTCGGCACGCTGTTGAATCTGCGTCTGATTATTTATTTAAAATTATTAAAAAATAGAGATGGTTTTATGCTTGAAACTACATAATTACAGCACTAGATTACTTGATTTTTACCAAGGAAACATATTTTTATATGTGTCATCAAGTAATCCCTATATAAATGTTTTTTTTTCATAAAAAAAAAATTATAACTTAATATACCTAAATAATATTTATTTCCATGTCTGTCAAAATGCGAATCGACGAATACGAGAATGAGTGTTCAGTACTATAGATGAGGAGTTCACAAGTAAAGGCACACCGATCCATTTTTCACAAATATTTAACTATGAATGAAGTAAAATAAATCAGTGAAGTTGATATTTTCAACCGACGGTTCTCGGTGGAAATTCATGTTGAATTACTTACAAATAAATCACTTATTTATATTATATCCACTGTGACTTTTAATCAATAAAAAGTCACAGTTTAAACACTACAAATAAGTGTTTTATATAATTAATTCAAATAAATTAGTATTTTTTTATTTTTAATTTAATGTTGGTGAACTTGTTTGTGTACTTAATAAAACTGTAGATTGACCTCAGCATATCCGCCTATTTCTCTTTTTGCTTATTAGTTGCAACATATTTCTTTTCTAATGATAAACGCAAAGTGCCAGCTAATATCCAATTATTAAAAGATGAATACAGAAAATATGCTCTTAACACTAAATTACAGTTCGTATACCTTACAAAGACTATGATAAAATAATACAAATACATAGAAATATATCCGGTATCAGGGATCTAAATTGCTGCCGGTACCTACTCTGCAAAGAATTCACCAAATTTATTTAGGTATGCTGTTTTCTTAGTTTCAATGTTCTAGAGTTGATGTAGGTAACTTTGTGTATGAACTCCTCAGAATGACATTCACCGATGTCAATATTGTTGTCATAGCAACATTTTGTTATTTTTGTGAGTATTAGTATTAAATCAGAAATATACTAAATACACTGATTTATAGTTTTATTTTAATTTTTTCATTATTTAAAATGACGAAAGAGTCATTACGAATGTTAAGAAAAAATAAATTGAGTGAGTATATTATAATGGTTGATTTATATTATATCGTTTTTGACATATTTTTTTTTTGTAACGTAACCTTTCCTAAAGTAATTATTAAAAATAAAATATTTTAATACGCGTGAGTAAGCAAACAATGCAGCATCACTCATATATTGGGTGCAATGCCAAAAAGAGAGAGAGAGAGAGAGAGAGAGTAAGCAAACAATGTTTCTGATAGAATAAATTAATAAATTCTTTATGTTTTATACTTTCCAGATTATCAGATGATTAGATGATTAGTGACATTAAAACGGTGATGGAGAATTACTAAGACTTGAATTATCATTTGCAAATGTAAGTACATAGTTCTTAACTGATATCCTGATATTTAGGTATATAGTAAAATCAGCACGTATTATCTTATTTTCATGTTACTATTTCAAATAAGCTGATATATGAATACACGCAACATGTTTGAATCTCGGATACATATGTATGTTTTAAAACAAGCTTTGGTACAATTATTATTATTTTATTTTATGTATTTATTCATGATGCTATTCACTAGTTTGCGAATGATTTAAGTATTCCATAAATGTAATAAGTAATAATATAAAATTAGTTGATTGTAAAAATATATCTCAGCATGCATTTGATTTTTAGATTATTATGAGTATTCGAAGTTTTCTAAATATGCATATTATATATTTACATATTTGCAGAAACCACTTTGCATGTATGGTTACTATGGAAACATATAATATTTATATTTTGACATTCCATTTCCACGTGAAATTTTAGCACAAAGACATTGTACTTTAATAAGACTGTGCATTATTGGCCGGTTTCAATAATCTATCTATCCGCTCCTGTCGATTGAAATCTATTGTGTTCTATATTTTGAATCATACATTTCAATCGATAGTCACGGATAGATAGGTTATTGAAACCGGCCATAAGACACGATTACACATTAAATCACTTTATTGCTATAATTTTGTTTTATTTCGATGATGAAAAAATACTCTGCAAATATATGGACAGATTGTAAATTTATCCTTGGATTATGATGACTCAAATCTTTTTTTGTGATACTAAAGATGCATGAATCATTCTCTCCAAATCCCGGCCTTTTTGTTGTTTGCAATTTAATGGTGGAGTCAAAAATAATAAACAAGGGAAAAACATATTAAATATTCTTTTATACTTTTGCAGCACTGGTGCCACAGTCGCCGTTTCTTAAGGCAGCCATCATTGTCACTTAATTTGACGTCCCAGAAGAAAGAATAAATTATGGTCAACTCAATGCAGAATGGTGCAACAAATTATGGATAAACTCAAATATACCTACTTTACGTGTACTTTTTAAGGTGTATAATATAAATTATATAATTGTTGCAGAATAAAACTGAGTATTGTTAAAAAAAAAAGTATTTGAGTACTTTATTGGAAATATACCCACTTATACGCCCACATATATGTACATACAACAAGGTAGACATGTAAAGCTAATAAGCTTTTTTATGACCAATGATTTGATGAATCTATCTATACCCTCACGCCACATCCCATGTGGAGTAAGCAGAGAGAAGGGAACGCCAATTAAGTAAACACCTACCACTATCCAGCAAAAATAATAATAGTCTACCTACCTACGTGTTTGCTATATTCATGTATAGGTATATGTAGGCCTATTTATAACTCTTGGGGCATGAATGCTCTCTCGCAGGTGGGCCTTGTTGACCTCTGGTGCATCAATTGCATTATACATGCCGTTTTTTCAATGGAGTGCACAATCTTGTTAAAAATTATGTCTTTGTACGCAATGATTTTTGTGTCATTTGGTGTCATAGATAATGAGTGAAATATACATCACGTACGTCGCATTTTTTATCTCCTTTTTCACTTACCGCAAAAAGAGAGACAGTGATTTTTTAATGTTCGTAGTTTTTCGGACATAATATTAACTATATTTACGTGTGTTAGTGACCAAGTGGTGTATAGATAATGAGTGAAATATACTTCATTTCTTTATCCCCCTTTTCACTTACCGCAAAAAGAGAGACAGTATTTTTTTAATGCTTCGTAGTTTATTGGTTCGTACGTAGTTTAAAAGTTAAAATTTGGAGTAAACACCTGTTTTTAGGCAATTTTTTGCATATAGTCGAACGATTTCAAATTAAATTCTGGCTGTGAAGTCCTGTTAAGTAACTAATAAGTAAAATGATTTTAAAAACACTGTATAATTTCCAAATTAAATTTATTTACCTCAAACGTTTTCGCCAAGTCTTCTACTTGGCATCATCAGGAGGACTAATTAGTTTAAGTTCATATGTAGTGAGTCTGTTTTCTATTACTAACTTATACATATTAGGGGTGGTTACTCGGTACACTCCAAGTCTTAAGATTAGCAAATTAAATGCCTTGGAGATTCTTAGCGGGTGTTGACAAAAAAATGGCTGAAATTGAAAAAAGCAAGGCTGAAAAAACTAGCAGAAAAGAAAAAGAGATTAAAGCGTATGATTTCAGAGAGCTTGTTGGCACCTGCTGCTTTTTGCAGAGCTTTGATACGCCTGAGAGAGCCTCTGGCATCCACATAATTTAAAAATCAGATCCACTAGCGCAATGAATCAAGCACGATGGATGGCAAGAGCTATTTACTCTTCAAAAATATGTTTATTGCAGTCTCAGTTTAAAATGGGGACTAAGGACAAAGAAACTTTACTAGATGTTTGTTTGTTTATTGTGGTAGTTCATATAAAGTCCTGGCTTGAATGCTGTTTGGTGGTGAAAGCGCTGAATCAAGACTTGTGTTTTTTTTAAAAACATTAAAATATGGTAACGAAAGAATTGACAAGCTGATTTCCAAAGCGACTTAAAACAAGTTCAGTCAACATTTTGTGATATTTGTCAAAAGAAATAGCCGTTTTTTTTATTTTAATGATGAAATTGATGAGCAGACCAAAGGGACCACTGTAGAAATTCACAAAAAAGGAAAACTTTGGTGATTTCGGTAAGAGATATGAACAATCGAAGGAACAGACATCTGGCTCTCTATTTGTTAGGTAGTAGTGCTCAATTTATTTAATATGAAGGGTCCACTGCTATAATGATTAATGTCCATTGTACTTTGTTTTAAGATAATTGGGTTTTAAATTTATAAACGGTGTAATAAAACTCAGACCTCAAGATAATAAAATGTTATTGATTTAAGTTAAATAATGATACATCATAGTAATATTTCTTTGGAAAATAACCATTCTTTAAGTATTATAAACTAAATAAAAATAATGTAATCTTTAGTAAGTCTTTAAAACTATAATGATCACTGTCCACACTACGTTAACAGTCAATAATGATAGGTGTCCAAATGACTGTTTTATTTAACTTCTGATTCTTTATTTTTATTTATTTATTTTATTCTTCTTGCACATCATCATTCATATAACAAATTAAATAAAGCAATATACACACGAAAAAATGTGATGATGTGCAGTGGCGAGATTATCACTATATAGTGATTTCTTCCATCTAACCACGTGTATTTAAACATCTAACACAATTTAATATTTGCAGCGTGAGGAAGTTCATCGTAATAACGTCTCGTTTCAGACCTACAGAGCTTTTTCAGGAAATGCAGGTCGTTATATTTTGCTGTTGATATAGGCAGCTTATCTTTATAAGTTAAACCAGGTAATTTGAATTCGCCTTCATTGATCGAAAAGAAACTGGTGTGTTGATCACACTTGATTCCCATGGACAATATAATTATTAAAATTTTTGTGAAACATGAGCCATGAGTGTTCTTTCCGGACTCTAAATTCATGTTCCTGGAATCGTAGTTTCTTTAAAACATCACTCATTCTTCCTGTTTGTCTTTTTTTTCGTATTTCCGATCATTTCGCTGTTCTCAGCCATAATTAAAAAAAAAAGAAAACACTTAAATCCGTATAACATAACCTTACAAAACGCCACTCTCACAAAGACTGACAAAAAAATTGGCGGGATCGCCGATGGTTTGAAATTATGATGGCGTTCAGTGCTAGGCGATGGACATTTATCATTGTTGCCGTGAATACCTGTGACGTTGAGCGTTCTAGCCGTGTAGCCAAAATATTAAAAACGTTTTTATCTCGGGACTGCATGCGATATTCTTGAGTTTGTAAACAAGATTTCTTACTACTTTGTCAAGTGATCGAATGGCATTACTACATAATTTAAAATCTTATATTTTTGGACTTTCATCATTATTGCAGTGGACCCTTCATATGTTATACCATGTTGTTTTTATAAATTCTACAAGTAGCCTTAATATTTTTAAAGGAAAATTTTTGAGTTATTTTGTATCCGTCAAGAGCAAAGATCTATTTTCACAACTAAAACTTGACAGCAGTTTCCCTCAAGAATGTGTATCTTTGTATAAAGAAATCGTGGCATTTGTGGAAGCTTATAAAAATATATCTAGCTTAAAAGCAGTAAATGATACAGCTAAAAGAGCTGTTAAACGAATCCAAGGCTTTCATGGTTTAATAACCGCAGACAAAGAATAGAATTAGTTCTTATGACGTTGTGTGCATGAACATAGAAAAATGTACCTAGACTGTAGAAAAGAGACTTTTTAGAGGGTATATCAAAATTAATTTATAACAATTTTGTAACTATTTTTGATAATTATAAGAAATGCTCCATATAAATTTGTGTTTTCATCAATATTTAGCTAACATAGTGGTATTAAGTGATGATCTACAGCTAAACTTAAAAGACGCTTTAAGCAGCTTTTTTCTTAAACTTTGATGCTCTTTCGGCACGGGTTCCAATCAACGTAGAAAGCTTAAATTCTTTATTTGGGTAAGTAGTAGGCTAATAAACACAATTAGAGGATATGCGTTTCAATAACTGAAAAAAAAAATTTTTTCGACCAAATAGGGGACACCCTAAATTGTATATGCAATACAAAGTTCTTCTACTAATTAAATACTATTACTTCAAATAAGGTACCTATGTCAAAAAATTTAACACAGATATTTCAGACACAATATTGGTATTTTGAACGCGCGTTTTGAGCCTAATCCTATCCTATTGAAGGGTCCACTGCAATAATGATTAATGTCCATTGTCCTTTGTTTTAATATAATTGGGTTTTAAAGTTATAAACGGTGTAAAAAAACTCAGACCTCAAGATAATTAAATGTTATTTATTAAAATTAAATAATGATACATCATAGTAATATTTCTTTGGAAAATAACCATTCTTTAAGTATTATAAACTAAATAAAAATAATGCAATCTTTAGTGAGTCTTTAAAAATCAGGACTATAATGATCAATGTCCATGATCTAAAATTACAATTTAAATTACAAACTCATTAAACAAACTGACATGTTACAGACTAAATTACATACTCATCAAATGATAAAAATAATTATCTGTCATACTATGGTTTCCTTTTTCACAGTTGATCAATGTTAAAAGTTACATTACAAACTATTCAAATAATATTATAAATTCTATTACAAACCCATCAACAAAGTAACATGTTA
The DNA here is from genome assembly GCA_947579605.1 of Athripsodes cinereus. NCBI lineage: Eukaryota > Metazoa > Arthropoda > Insecta > Trichoptera > Leptoceridae > Athripsodes > Athripsodes cinereus. The sequence continues at coordinate 1,959,065 of OX388318.1, forward strand.
CACATTACAAACTCAACAAATAACAAAACGTCACAATACAATATAAGTTTCAGCAAATATGTAATTTAATGTGAATTAATATTTCCTGATAATAGTTATAAATGAAGGTGAGTATTATAAAGTAATATATTATAGTGTTGTGGAATTCTCAAGAAATAATTTTTCGAGAAATTTACCGAGAAATTTCTCGGTAAATTTCTCGAAGAAGAGAATTTTCGGAGATTTTTTTTTATTTTTTATGTAACAGTATAATAATAATAAATACTTTATTCAGTCAATCAATAACAATGTACAAAAGTTGAGACAATTTATCACCAATATGGCTACAATTAATTATGGAAACAAATAAATGTTAGGTACCTATATAGAAAAAAGTGCTAATAACTGATGAAAAATCTTGATTTTTGACACCCCACATGCCCATTTTTAAGTTAAAAAAAATTGCAGGTACGTACCTACATGGAAAAAAGTATTAATAACCATATTATTTAGGCCATAATCAGCCCCACAAATTTTTGGATCAATCAGGTTGGCTGCGAAGTGTACTGGGCGAAAGGTCACCACTAAGAAAAATTATGGAGAGAAATTTCTCTTCCATCAGAGGAGAAATTCTCGGAGAAATTTCTCGTTCTCGACAAATTTCTTTGGAGAATTTTCTCGTTCTCGACAAATTTCTTTGGAGAATTTTCTCTTCTCACATCGCTAGTAATATATAATTATTAGCTGGCCATATACCCTCTACTGTAATAACAATAATACAACGTGTATGTCTATGTTAATAAATATTAATTGTACATCTATATCATCAACAATAACAACACAATAAGAAATAATTATGTAATTATATGAATATTATAATTATATTACATAAATAATACCTTGTTTGTTTTCTCTGTTGAATTTGTTATTAAATATACTTATATCATTAAAATATATGTAATTACAAAATGTATAAAAACGATTGTCCATCATTTTTAGTTGTATCCGTTTGGATCCACATTATTTCCCTCTTCTTAAAAATTTATCCTCAAGTCCAAAATGTAACGTTGGATCTACAGATTTAATTATGTACTAGCTTATGTAACCCGGCATCGCTCGGGTTTAATTATACAGAAAAACACGCAAATACATGAGTTAAAATGACAAAATTTAATTGAAAAAAAAAATGGAATAAGCACTTACAAAAGAAGTAAAAAGCTCTTCCCAATGAGAAAACTTAATCTTTGACTCCCTATATGCCTATATTCAAGTACTTAACAAAAAATAGGTAGGTACCTACATCAAATAAAGCATTGAAAAATGTTTGACTGAGAATATTGCTTTTTACTAGCATACATTTTTCATACATTTCGTTGCTAATTTTGTGACATGGACTCATTAAAATTCTAATATCTATATCAATACATAAGGTATTGAAAAATGTTTTAGCCTAAAACCTGCCCCAAAGATTAGACCTTGTATAGAGTGATTATTTTTCTTCTGTCTTTCCTAATTTCAGAATCCATTAAGGACATATGCACATACATATATATGAACCGACTCAAATATATATTTTTATTATTTATTTGTTCATTCTTTACTGTACATTGATTAAAACCAATTACATAAAAGGTATACATTCAAATTAAATACAATCAATATACAGAGGGCGAGTTTATCGCAAAGGCGCCATCTCTTACAACTAACCCAAAAATTTATGTGTGGATTAAGTCGTTAGGTATGTTTTGTAATATAAATCTCTTATTACATAATAACGTCATTACATTTTATATGTTATAATATAAAAAAGAGAAAAGTTTATAATTCTGTTATTATTATATGAGTAACAATCCATTGGGTTGATCTGCAACGAGTTTGGATTTTCTTCTTCATTCCTCCCTATTTTCAGCCAGTCTCTTCAGCTCTACGAAATGTCAATTTTCCGACATTACTATTTGGGCTTGATGATATTATCCAAAAAGAAACTCAATTGTTGAGTGGCTTGGTATCAAAAGTGGATAAATCCGTTTGTTTTCATATTATGTCAGTAGAGACTATTATAGTATGAACATGTCACAAATGATGCTGTTCGCCGATGCACCCGGCAGAGGTCTGTAATCTCTGTGATACAGGAGACACGGTGGTCCTGGCTGGGTCATGTTCTGAGAATGCCCGATGAAAGTTGGCCAAAAAGAGCACTTGTTCCGTTTGCAAGGGTTCCGTCAGCCCGGGCGTCTCTCTATGACAACTACATGAGAGCGTAGGGAACGTTGTGGAAAGAGGTGACGTGATTAGCACAGAGATGCTCTGAACGGAGGAGGTTAGTTGCCGCCCTGTGCTCCTGATGATGAGAGACTAGATTTTAATTTGACCTGAACTCACTACATATGTTGTTTTATTCCATAACATTAAAATGTTATTGGTCTCTTTTTGCCGCCGGACAACACCACAACGATGATGCAGTCAGTCAAATGATTAGTGATCGCTCCATTCCTTGCAATTTTTATAACCTAATAGGAAAACCAAGTAACTGCCAGAAAATAATAATTTAGGAATAATTTAAACTTCTAAGATAAAAATTTTGTGGAAGATTTTATTTTTATTTATTTATTCATTCATTTTTAACTGTACATTGATTACAAACAATTACATAAAAGGTATACATTCAATACGTATTTTTATTTTAATAAGGAACAATAATTACATAAAAAAATACATGCATTACAATGTTTCATAATATAAAATCATATAACCTAGGTCCTAAAATACTCCCGAACATGGATTGAAATATAATTTCCGCTATATTACTAAGCTAATGAAAATGAGTGGATAGCAACAAATACAAGTATTAATTATAATAAATACAAAATTACTATACCTACATATTTTTATTGTTTAGCAGATGTAAGTGATGTCTATTTATTGTACGGTACGGTATTTAAGTAGTTCACGTACAAATAAGTTAACGAGTAGAAGTACATTGTCTGCTTATTCTCCGAAAATACTTTGCTTTACTTGATTAATAAATTTCTTCGTTAGATTATAATTATGTAATATCTTTTAAAGAGCGTTACTAGGGTTTACTATTAAGCTGTCTACAAGTAGAAGATCTCTTAGTAAAAAGAGAGACACTACTCGCGTAGTTACCTGAACAATTTTGTAGGCAATATTAATATGAGAACGTGAGCATTCACATTTCACAACCGCATCCTTCAACGCATAAAAACAAACTGAAATAAAGCGTGAGGAAGTGAGAGGGGAGTAGATGCGTACGTTTCGTTGAATCGTTGACGATAGTTTTGTACTTCGTTTTTCCGAATATAATACTATCGTAAGACACGAAAATAACCGACTTCAAAATAATCGATGTTTGTGTTATTCATACCGCGCTACAAATAATCGATACTACTTCGATATATCGATTATTTTTTACAAGCGAAGTCGATTATTTATATCGATTGTGAATTGTGAACGACTTCGATTATTTCGATTGTAAAATATGATACTATCGCCCATCACTAATAATAATCTTCTATTTAACTCACTAGCACATGTTTGGTTTTTCTTCAAGTGGCATTTATTTGACAAAAACTTTATCCTAATGACCATTACTACTCAAGCATAGATACTTATCATTCTATGGTACTAAAGTGCTGCTATCGGTTCCGTGTGCCCTTCCTATTTTTTATATGTTTTATTTTTATATGCCTACCTGCTGCTAAAAATTGACTTGAATTTTTGCTATATTAGGATCATTTGCATTTCTTCTTCATGTCTACATTCTTCATGTTGTGATCCTCCTCATCGAAGAACGTCTTGTATAAGTTGGTAAAGGGTATCTCTACGATGAGATAAACAGGGAGAGCCAGT